>JARHVA010003446.1:1402500-1981851 GCA_037957365.1 Torreya grandis | reverse complement strand
AAATGGGTCGACCTTATTGATCAAAACTCTCAAAATGGATTTGGGTTAAATCCAATTATATATGAAAGATAATTTCACCATTATTAGAGACATCAAGAGTTATTAGTCACTAACACTTCTTTACAATTTGCTTTTCCACCATTCTACTTGAGGAGTCTTAGCTTTAGGTTTTTACTTGGAGAATATGGTCTTGTGTATAAGTATTGGATGATTTTGAATTTATTATTGATCCTTGAAAACAACAAAAACCTCTTTAAAATTTCCTTTGGTCAAGGGAAATATTGAGTCTTAATAGGTTCATCTTTTAGGTAAGTATTCTCTAACTTTGCTCCTATCTTTAGTAGATAGAAGTAGCATAAGTAATGGATTTCAAATAATATTAATCTTCTTTTCCATGTATTAGGGTCTTAATCATACTTTTTTTAATTGAGATTATATTATGCATGTTTACTAACCCTCATATTGTGCCACAAGATTTGGTGATCACTTGATTAGACTTATTTACTTTACTTGTTATTAGTTTAGTGAATATTTATACATGGGGCTTAGTTAGGGGTTATTACTTGATTATGCTTAAATGAAGGATTAAAAAACCCTCATTAGTATTCTTGTTGTGATAAGATATCCCATAATTGGGTCTATCAGATCTACCTATTGGTCATATTCTCAATTATCTAATGTATCCCCAATCATAAGGAGGATCTATCTTCTCTGAGTTAGGATTGATTTATAGAATTGATGCATTTTTGATTTCATACATTTTAGTGAACCTAATGTGAATCTAACCCTTACAAGTTTTATTTCATATTTTTATGATTTATATCATTTTATTTATTATATTTTTATATTTATGATACTAGGTTGATAGGGTTGGTATAGTTTCTAATTTCTATGCGTAGGTTTAACACATATTTGCATAAAAAATGAATCTATTCTATTTGTGTAGGTATTTATAACATATAGGTTACTAGGTCAAATAGGTCAACATATTACTCTTTTAGGATTCCATAAAACATACTAGGTCAACTAGGTCAGTATACTCATCTTCTAGACTTCTAAAAAACATACTAGGTCGACCAGGTTGGTATAGTATTCTTCACAGGTTTCAGCAGATAAAGAATTGTAGAACCTAGTCAACCTAGTTAACACAGTTACTAGAATTTACAATTAACATTCAAGTCACTTCAACATCAATCTCATATCCCTCTGCATCTTTCAACCCAACAAGGTTCCTTTCTCTCTTTCTCTTTCATTTTAGTTATTCTTTATAGTTCTATTTTTCATAGTTTATAGTCTTTAAAACTACCCTCAAACAACAAATCATTTTGACTTGGTTAACCTAAGTTTTTATTTTGTCTTCTATTTGAAATACTAAGTCAACACTATCAAAATAGTTCTTAAAGACCCTTTAGTAGTATAGTAGTGACATTGTCGACTCTATACTGTAGTATCTGCATACACTATCATCTGAACCAATGCTGTACTATGTTTTTAAATTATAATTAATAACTATATGCTAGTAATTAATTCACACTTTCAATTATTTTCATGATTAGATTAGATCACATAGTCTAATTAGGTGGTTTTTGAATATACCATTTAGTTTCACTATCTTTTTCTTTCTTGCACACACTACCAAATCATATAATTTCAAAACACATTTAAATAATTGTCTACCCAAGGCTTACCTACTTGGATTTCATCACCAAGGGGGAATTTGACTTAAATTTCTAGCTAAGCATAAACATGTGGTTAATGGTATATATTGGCAAAGCACCCAATACCCTTATCACTGTGGGATTGTGAAGTGAGGTGGTAGGCCTCAATACCAAGCCATTACCATTGCCAACATAGATCCCTTTCAGCCTAAACTCTTGAAACCATCCATAGATCGATTTATAGTTCCTTAATTTCAGCCAACTTCCCTATCACACTTAAAATAACACTATATTATAATAATAACATTCAATATGACCACCTAGTTAACATTTACTTTCCAAGTTATTTGCTTGATATTTACTCATTGTATGTTGTATTGAAAAAACATGCATTGACCAATATTGGTGAAAGGTTTTGTGCTATGTGCCTTAGTTGGATCATCCTCGTTAACCCAATTGATTTTATGTTTACTTTCATTTCTTTCTTTCAAGTACATGCAATATGTTTTTAGGTTTTCAATATATTGTCATTCTATTTGACACAATCTTTTACATACTTTTTTTCTTCTTAACTTGTAGCACTAGGTCGACCCAATCAACCATAGATCTCTTTTTGCAGTTAAACAATAGTAATAGGTCTACCTAATTGACTCTATACTCTTAATAGGCTCTATTTCCACTAGTTTTTAGTACTAGATCGACCCAATTGATTTTGTACTCTTACTACCTACCTTGTTTTTCTGACTTAGTACTCTATTTTTCTTCCTTAACATTTTGATCATTTATCTCAAGCCATAATGAAGTCCCCTATCATAATATTCTTGGATAACTTGAACCATTTAGATACTATATGGAATGTTAATTTCTCCCTCTCTTTTCCTCCCAAGATAACCCTCACTCTTGGAGTACCTCTTCCCCTCTATTTGTGGCTTGTAACATGGTGCAAATCACACCTCAAGATGAGGTAGGTGGATCTGACCCTTTTTATACCTATTAGGATAATTATCATCTTCAAATGCTTCAACATAATGTGGGAGTAATTAACAAAAGTCTATCTAAATATCCCACTAATAATCCATCTTCTAATAACCCTCTCCCTATTACCAATTTAGGGAGTTACCCTAAAAACATCAACCCACTAATTGATATGACTCAACTTCTTGCATAATTCATACAACAAATGAACATAATGTAAACTTATAACACCTCTCGAATGATGAAAATACAACATCATTTGATCCATATGGCTAATTAACCTTTGTCTATCCATCCTCAAGCGAATCCAAATTTCATTCCTCCACCTCTTAGAGATGCCTTAGGAAATGTTATTCCTCAACCTATTATAAATAAAAAAATGCTTCAAAATATCCAAAATGAGCCTTTATATCCCTTCATTATATCCATTGGTATTAGTAATATATATCCAAATATTGAGTATGATGGGACTAAAGATCCTACATCCTTTCTCAAATCCTTTGACAATATTTACAAAGAGTGGATCTAATCTAATACTTTTGCCACAACTAAATCGCTAATTAATACCTTTACTAGAGATGTATTGGAATGGTACAACCAACTTACCCAACATTCCATTTGGAAACTTGAGGATTTACTCAATCCTTTAGTTAAAAATTTTCAACATAATGATCTTCCCAAAAATTGCCTTAGTCATTTCATGAATGCTAAGCAATCTCCCACCAAATCAACTCATGATTTTATCAAATGATGAAAATATCTGACCCAAAAATTTGATCATAACATGACTGACGATAATTTATTTAAACTCTTCATCACTACTTTGAATACTTCTATTCATAATGAAACTCTTAACCAAGCTAAATGACAAGACTTTCTCATGAAGCAATTTGAACCTAATACTAAATTCCTCAAAAGATATTTTGAAACTTATACTAATGCTATCACTGTTAATACTCATCAAACCAAACTAGGAGTTTCCAAAGTTGACACTCCTTTGTCTTCTCACACACCACTCATTGTATAATAAATGAAACAATTCTTACCACCCTCTAAACCTTTTACTCATCCTAATAATCCTCCTAAGTGGTATAACCCTAATCAATTATATTGGTTTCATGCTGACATTAGTTATTCACATGAATCTTGTAGAGGGATTACTAAATTTTCTATATCTTACATGCTTGGTGACTCTTTTAATCATGAATACATGATCAAACTTCATCGTCAAGAATACAATATCACTTCTCCAAAAATGATAGGTTTCTAAAGCTTCTTCTTCTAATAACCAAAAATATTTTTGCACAACTAATAATCAACAAACTACCAAGGATGTTTGTTCTATTTATGTTTATTATGACCTATATTACAATAATTCTCAATATGTTAACACTGCTAAGGTCAATTAACATCGTAAGCCAGCCCACAAAGATCCTATCACAAAACCTAAGAATCCATCTTTGGAATAACAAATTCTCAAATATACTACAACCATTAATTTAGCTTTGGAAGCCCATGAGAAACCACCTCCTCCTTTTGAACCCCCAACCACTTATATTAATTAAAAATATACCTTACCTTCTAAAACTCATGCTGGTTCTTCTTCTAAATCTCATTGGAACTTTCTCAAATAGCTTAACTCCATGGCTCAAAAGATTCCACTTATAGAGTTAGTTCATACTTAACCTTATCATAATTTCCTTATGAAATAATTACAATAAATCTAATATCCATATCCTATAGATGAATAACCACTCTCTACTGAACCTCAACCTACCAACATACATACCATTGAAACTGTGTGTCCTTCCAAACCATCTATTAAATTTCTTGAAGAAGACATGATTAGTAATGAAATCATTTTTCATGCCAATAATCCACCACTATTCATTAAAATGGCCATTAATACTACCCTTATCCATAAATTCTTAGTTGATGAAGGCTCTGATATTAATGTGACATCTTTATGTCTTATCTAACAACTTGGTTATATCAAGGATAATCTCAAGCAAACCTACCTTACTTGTTATGGATTTGGTAAATCTAATCAAAATCCATTCGGTTGTATTTGGATTTCTTTAACAATTAGACCCATTAATATTTGAACTAAACTTATGATCCTTGATTTGGATTTATCTTATAACATACTCATTGGGTTCTTGTGGACTCATAGAATGAGGGCCATTGCTTCTTTTAGTAGCCAATGAATTCAATTCTTACATAAAAATAAATGATATAAGCATGAATTTGATCCCAAAACTTGGAGTATTTAACTTCCTAATCTAAAATCTCAATATCACATTTTAACCATTCCTAAGATCAATAGTGCTCCCTTACCTAAGTTCATCAACAACAATCCAGATTTATAAGTCACTCTTATTGATTTAGATGATGATGAACCTAATGACTTGAAACATACTTGTAATATTACCAAGTTACCTCCTTATTTATTAGAGTGACTTCCTCATCCTTTATTTCCTAAGGACTATACTATTACTCTCATTAATGAGATCACTTATTTCCCTCTCCATGAAATGCTCTGGAGTCTTCTTACCAGAAGATGGTTTTTCATGTAATGATTATGGAGTGGCCAAATTATTATAATATCCTCTCATCATGTCTCTACATAAATTCAATAATATTGGGATTTCACCTTCTAAAACTACCCCTAAATCTCAAGCATGTATAATTTATCTAACCTATGATGATAACTAAATAATATCCCATGCTCAATCTCAGGACTTAGATGTTTAACATTATTAAAAAACCTTAGATTAAATACGTGCTTTAAATTAGGATGACCATATCATTTACATAGATCACAGACTAGATATTTAAGGTCATGTGCCTCCTGTTAATTCTCCACTTCTTGATACTACTTGGGTGGTAGAACAAATCATACCTTATGAAACTCTTTAGATTCTTTCATATTCTCTACCACCTATAGATCCTAGCACTATATCCAATTCTTCCCCCTTTAGGGAAACTAATAATATACAAATCCCATCTGATCCATCTACTTCTCATACTCCTAAGATTATATTAGATGTCAAGACCACTGATGTTCATTAGATACATTTTGAATATGATAGCCATGGTAATAAATTTCTTGATCTTAAAGTAGATGTTGAGTATTATGGTCCTCTTCCCACTTTGCCTAGCAATGAAGCTATTCTTAAAATACTTCATGCTCGAGAACCTCAACTTCCTCGATAACATCACAAACTTGGGAATTTAAAAATCAAGGACCCTTATTTCAATAATTTCATCACTGGCATAAATCCTAAAGCTAATCCTATTTACTCTTTACCTAATACACCATACCATTTCCAAGATGATAATGATATGTTTATCAAAGAAACTACTCACATTGAATATGGTACTCTATCATGCCTTTGACTACTTATAGTTTCTCATGACCTCTTACCAACCATATATGATAAATTTAGTTATTTTTTCAATAAATATCATGAGATATTCACCTAGTCCTATGAGAACATGCCTGGTATTTATCCTAGAATTGTGGTTCACAACATCATCACTTATCCTGATGCCAAACCTGTGCATCAAAAGCAATGGAAATTTCCACCTAAGGTTTCTAATTTATGTCACAAAGAAATTATCAAACTAATGGATTATTGTGAATGGGTTTATAACATAGTTCCCATTTGGAAAAAAATTTGCATTAATTTATGTAATCTTAATATTACTTATCACAAGGATGATTTTCCTTTACCTTTAATAGATGCCATTGTTGATTTCATAACTGGTTATGAAATGTTATCTCTTATGGATGGCTTCTTAGGTTATAATAAAATTCACATTGCTCATGAGGACCAACATAAGACCACTTTCACCACACAATGGGGCACTTATTGCTATGTTAAAATGCCCTTTAGCCTCAAAAATTCTAGATTCACTTCTCAATGAGAAATGACTCATATATTTCATAATATTATCCAAAAAATTATAGAAACTTATGTGGATGACCTCATTGCTAAATCTAAAAGTTACAAGACTCATCTTTTTGATCTTGCCATCATATTCTACCAACTTCTCAAATACCAAGTTAGTATAAATCCTTACAAATGTGCCATTGATATCACATATGGAAAAATAATAGGATTTTAAGTCTCTCTCTATGATATCAACATTAATCTTACTAAGATTAGTGCTATCATCAATATGCCCATTCCTCATTCCATTCTATACATTTACACTTACCTTGATAAACTTAGGGTAATTAGATGATTTGTCCGTAAAATGGCTTATCGCATCTACTTCATTAATTATCTTCTTAAAAAAGGTAATGGTTTAGAATAGATGGATCCTTATCAAAAAGACTTTGATAACTTGAAAGAATCATTGTATCACCCACCTACACTTCATCCTCCTTTGAATTATTGAGCTCTACTCTTATATACTTATTCTACACCTATATCAATTGGTGCAATGCTTGACCAACAAGATGATACTGGAAAAGATTATGCCATCTACTATATTAGTTGAGGCCTCATTAATTATGAGAAATGTTACACAAAAGTTGAACATGACTGCCTCACAATATATTTCATAGCTGAAAAGCTTTGACATTACATGCTTTTTAAGACCACTTATGTCATCATTCATTTAGACCCCCTTTATCACTTCTCCAAATCCTTTCTTCTTGGAGATATAATTGGCAAGTGGACGGTCCTTCTCATGGAATTTTATCTCTGAATTGTCACTCAAAAAGATGTCAAAGGATAAATTATAGACGATCAACTTGCCATGACTTTTATGCCCCCACTACCATTCACCTTCAAGATAGTCTTCCTGATGATAATATTTTATATATTGAAGGTCTTAACTAAGCAATTTCTCTTAAAAATTACTTTCATAATTCACTACTATTCTTGAGATAAGTAATCTTGATGAATCTGTTATCCTCCCCAATATTACTAAACCAAAATTAGTTATCAAAGAACTTCTTGAAATTAATGTTGACTTACATGAAGATACTTACACCCTTCACTTTGATGGTGTTAAATGCCTTAAAAGAGATAGGGTAGGTTATATTCTTATAAGTCCTCTTGTAAAAATCATCCCTCTATATTTTCACTTTACATTTGATGTCACTAACAATATGGTAGAATAAGAAGCTCTAATCTTAGGCATGAGGGCTGCTCTTGATTTAGATATCCAATACCTTCATGAATTAGGTAATTCTCAGATCATTTGCCACCAAATCAATGGTTATTACCAATTAAAAAGAAATAATCTCACTTATTATCATCAAATTACAACTACTCTCACCAAATATTTTATTTATTTCACCATCAAGCCTATCCCTCGAGATCAAAATTATATTGCTATTTTATTTGTTTCTTCATCATTTCTTTTTCAACTACACCAAATTATTTCTGATCTAAATTTTCTTATCTAAATAAGAAAATATCCATCCTCTATTAAACCACATGATTGACTTATCTACCACATCGAGGCTATCACCATTCAACAAAGCCTATGGTACAAAGACATCATTCAATTTATAGAACACCAAACTTATCCTCCCAACTTAGATTCTTATAAAAATATTCACATTTTCAAACAAGATTTTAAGGATATATTTTAATATAGCATCCTTTATTATAGCAATTAAAAGTGCACCTTGTTCCATTATGTTATGTCAGATGAGGCTCTTCCTCTTCTTGAGTAAACACATGGATGCATTTATGGTGGCCACTATAACGAACATGCTATAACCTATAAATGCCTACATATGGGATACTTTTTGCCCACTATTGAAAAGGATGCTATTGAATTTAAAAAAAAAATTACTCCTTGACATCTTCATGACAATTTAATTCATTCACCTCCAACTAAGTTTCAAACTATAGAATCTCTGTGGCCATTTTCTATGTGGGGATTAGATCTCATAAGCAAACTACCTCAATCTCAAGATGAACATGTATTTATAATCACAACCACATAATATTTCACCAAATGGGTCAAGGATATGCCCATTTTTAATGTCATTGGTACTACCATATCCAAATTTATACTTAATCAAATCATTTTCCACTTTGGTGTCCTTCATACTATCATTACCAACAATGGTGGTAATTTTAAAAATAAGGATGTCAAATAGATTTGTGCTAAATTTAAAATCAATCATAAATTTTCCACACCTTATCATCCATAATGTAATGGCTAAGATGCACCCACTAAAAAAATATTAAAAAAATTCTCCAAAAGAAAATTCATGAGACCCATACAGATTGGCATCTTCATCTTTATCCTACTCTTTGGGCCTATCAAACTAGCATATATAATCCCAGCAGGGCAACACTATTTTCTCTAGTCTATGGTTCTAAATCCATCCTTACATTAGAAGTTGAGCTTCCCTCTATCCGTATATATCTTCATGGTATCATACTTAATGAAGAATTATGTGAAGATTGCCTTCATTCCCTTGATCTCCTTGATGGATGTCATCTTTCTACTTTGTAACACAATCTTCAATACAAGGCCTGTATTGCCAAACAACACAATAAATGAGTTAAAGTTAGTATATTTAATGTTGGTTATCTTGTCATTAAATTAGACTACACTCATGATAAAGAAGGTGAATACTCCCAAAAATGGTGGGGCCCTTATTTAGTCAAAGATATTCTTGGTCCAAGTACTTATCACCTTCAAACCAATGAAGGCCATGTTTTCAAAGAGCCCACCAACACACAATTCTTCAAGAAGTATTTTTTCCTAATCCTTCCCTTGTTTTTCATGATTTATATACATGTTATCTATCTAAAACTTTTTACAAGTTACTTACATGGGTCTCACCCTCTACAACAATCCTGTCTTTTTAAAAACCATAGTCCTTCCCTTTTGGTTTTTTGGTTTTCTTTTTTCTCATGAGTTATATTGTAAAACCATGGATAAGACCTAGTCTTCCTCATGATGTATAATAGTCTCTTTGTTTTCTCATTTTCCCCTACTTTTTGGCACCCCTTGAGTTATTCTTTGTGAGTTGTAGTGTAAGACCATGGATAGGACCTAACCTTCCTCATAAATACCATCTTTCTCTTATCCCATTTATTTTTCCAATACTTTTTAACACCTTCATGGATTTATATTTTATGTGTTACAGTGTAAGACCATGGATAGGACCTGGACTTCCTCATAAAATCACCATCTTTCTATTCCTTTGCTAAGAATCTGGTTACAAATTTTTGATCCTTGTTCTCAGCTTTAGCTTTTGCTTCTTCTGATAGATGGAATTTGTACAGTAATCTAAGTTATCATGTCTCCATCCATTTTACTCATTCTTATGTTAAGGAATCAAACTTTACTATCATTGTATCCATTTTTCACCCTTTATCACATTTTTTGTGATTTAAAGTAATTCAAATTGTTTCATGTTTCATTCCTCTTGATTTCTTTTCCTTTCACTCCAAATTAGATAAAAACAATGTCAAAGTCAAGATAACACTTTTATTTCACCTAAATTTATGAGAATCTTAGACACAATTCTCTCTAAATTTCTCTCTTAGTAACCAAGTCATAGGTATTTAAATGAAATCCATCTTTAGTACCCATGTTTGGTTTTCTAAATATTTATGAAAGAGGAATAGAAAAAATCCATCAAAAAGATTAAAAGCTAAATCATTTGAAATAAAAGGTAATGATATACAAAAGGTAACATACAAATTTTAAAATTCAAAATCACATCAAAATACATGATTACAAGAACATCTCCTATCTCCAATCAAAGCTCAAAATCCATAGATGGCCTCATAATAGAGCTGAAGTCCTTTGGGGTGAAATAGGTTAGTAGATTGGAATAAGAGAATTCAACCAAATCTATGGTGCTACCTAATTTCTCATGTAAGTACCCAATCTTCATAATAGACTAAAAGCTCTGTAAGGGGTCCTAAGAAATAGGGAACACATTATGGGAAGGTAGATCCATTTTAATTTTCATGTATATAACCTTCATGGGATGATCCAAATACTTCATTTGTTGACCTAAGACTTGTGTGGCTAAGAGGAGTTTTTCAGAGTCCTGAAGGTCAAAAGTCCTCTTGTTCCTGAAAAACCTAATTTGAGTGTCTTAACTTTGATAAAGAGTTAATATACCTTGGTTTTTATTTTATTCTCCCCTCCACCCATTTCATTTACCCCCTTGATAGGTAAATTATGATTCTAAATCTATTTTCCCTCTTCTCTACTTCTTTCTTCTTCACATCTTAAAAACATGTTAGCACTACTTTATTTAAATTTTATGTATCTTTAGAACAAAACAACATGACTGAGCAACTATGGATTTATTTATTTACACCATGGCTCTACATTATTAGACTTGCTTTGATTTATTTTACAATTTGTCATTATTGTACTATCATTTTTATGGACACCTGAGTCTATTTTTACTTCCATGTACTTTTTCCATTATTGAGTGAGTTTGGCTTGTTTCTTTTCACTCACCAATGTTGTTTTCCCTTTTATACCCCTTTTCCCATTGATGATTGAGTAAGGATTGTTATTGCTTATTCATCAATGCTATTTTGCCATTTTTTTTCACTTTCCCATCTTTGTTTAAGTAGGGATTGTTACTACTTTTACATTGATGTTTGATTATCATCCTTTTTGACATGTATCCTTGGTTTGACTTGGTGAGTTTGCCTTTCTTACTTTAGGTTTACTTATTTGAGTTTTTTGATCTTTATTAGCCTTGGATTTTTGGTTACCCAATTTAATCTAAATTTTGACTTGGTCATTTGGTCTAACATAGCATTTGTCACCCTAGATTTCCAAATTTTCAAGTATATCTTGTCCACATAGCACCAATTATCTTGGATTTCCTACACTTATTTATTTTTACTCTGTAGTTTTGTATTCTTGGGTTTTTTGAAAGTAGTCTCTATGCCCTCCACAATCGAAAATACAAACATAATAGACAACCATCCAATGATAAAGGTAATTCAAGGTACACATACATTTTAATTTTCAATTATTTCCCTTTTCATCATTTAAATTTCATTTATTTTTGCTTTAAAATATTTCAATTTTTTTTAGCCTCAACATTGTGTTTTATTATGTTATTTTTTGAAGTACCATCCCCTTTTTCACCTGAGTGACATGTGACGAGTTTCAAGTGGGGCATATGTATACACATAATATTTTTAAATTTTATCAAATATTGATGCTTTCTATCTTTTAGGAACCCATCAAGTCTCAATCTCTCTAAGTGCATGCCCTAAAGGGTACACCAAGAAAGGGGTGGGCAAATTATTAGTGCTTTGTAGGATTGTTGTCCCTTATTACCACTTATTACCAATCCAACCATCTCATAAAACATTCCCCTAAGATATTACTCTTCTTTTTCACACTTCTCTAGTATTTTACCATCTTTTATATAACTTTTACTAGCCTAAAACCACTTTCAATAGTTTATAGTACTAGGTCAATTAGGTTGACATTTTACTCTTATTGGTGAAACTCATTTATGGTCTAGGTCAGCTCTTGGATGACCTAGCCCATGACCTAGTGAGTTTTTGTCCATAAAAATACTAGGTTGACTGGGTCAACCTTGTCAGTCAAATTTTTTGGAAGGGCTTAGGGTTAAATCTACCTATATATACAAGACCATTTCACCATTATTAAAGAGACATCAAGAGTTATTAATCACTTGTGCTTCTTTACAATCTACTCTTCCATCATTCTACTTGAAGAGTCTTAGCTTAAGGTTTCTACTTAGATAATCTAGTCTTATGGAGAAGTCTTGGATACTTTGGCCTTTCTTAGTGATCTTTATAAACCATAACAACCTCTTGAGAATCCCCTTTAGCCAAGGGAGATATTGAGTCTTGATGGGTTTTTATTTTAGGTAAGTATTCTCTAACTTTTCTCCTCTCTTTAGTAGATAAAATTATCATACGTAATGGATTTTGAATAATATTACTTTTCTTATCCATGCATTAGGGTCCTATTCATACATAACTTAATTGAGATTCTCTTATGCATGTTTACTTTCTTTTATTTACTAACCCCCATATTATGCCACAAGCTTTGGTGAGAACTAGATTAGACTTCTTTACTTTACTTGTTATTAATTTAGTGAATATGAAGATATAGGGATTAGTTAGGGTTATTAATTGATTGTGCTTGATTGAAGGCTTTGAAACCTTCCCTAGTATTTTTTTTATGATAAGAGATATCCTAATTGGGTATAGTAGATCCACATATTGGTCATATTCCTAATTATCTAATGTATCCCAAATTGGAAGTGTAAGTATTATCTATCTTCTTCAAGTTATGATTGATTTATATAATTGATGCATTTATAATTTCATACACCATATACTATGTGAGTGTGGAGAACATGCTTCTAAATCAAGCCCGTAATGCAATCTATAAACTATGAAAAATATGGAAGCCATGTCACTATGACATGTACCCCCTAATATTTACCCCTTTGAGGTGAGGGAAAAATAGTACCTAGTAGTTATCTCACCTCAAAAGGGTAAGAAAATAATAGATTTATGAATGTAACCATGTCACATATAGAAAGAAATATGCCTAGGTCGATGTAACATTAAAGCACATAGAACTAATGTGACCACATGTAGGATTAAGATTCATGATAAAGGATCATGGAAAAGATAGATAGTAATAATACAAGCTCAAAAATTAAATAAACACACACACACACGATCACTCAAAAGTAAGTCAAAAGGAAATGGTCCAAGGAGATTGTAAATAAGGGACATGTTCAGATGCCATGGAATTGAATGGACATGACTTAGTCAACTATACACAAAATCAAGGAATGTCATATTAAAATGTATAATAATGTAATGAAATGTTCAAATTTACAACAAAGAAAACATAGGCATAATGGCTGCATACAATAGAGCATATTCAAATGTTTTAAAAAGTAAGGAAATAACACTTAAGGAACTATGTAAAAGAAAAGCATAAAAAACCAACATAAACATGCCATAGTGGCCCATGGATCAAATGTTTTAGTAAAAATCATAAAGTACATAAAATTTCAAATTCCCTATGTAATGTATAACCATAGATAATAGGCATGTGTAAGTACATATGTAATCTCAAAAATGATAGTGTAGAGTGATAATCAAATCATATAACCTGTGTGCATTAAGATCATATAAGATGGATGCCCCCAACATTATAGTGATGTGAGTAGTGGGAAGGCCCAACACCCATAAGTGTATCATGTATCTATGTATGCCTTTATATGTGTATACATGAGTAAATGATATGATAGTACTCAACATAGTACTAACACATAAATGCCAAGGAGCCAATAAAACATATAGGTACCAAAAAAGTTTTTGGATTTTTTATGTTTTTTGATATATATGTATGTGTGCGTGTGTGTGTGTATTGGTGTTTTTGATGATGGGGAAATACCATCCTATGATGCCATCTAATAGATGGTCATATATATCTCCCCCCTTTGTGAACCTTACAACCTTAAGTTATATCTTTTACATTGTTTGCATCATGATTAGCTAAGTTGAAAATGGACAAATCATGTTACTCCTCATTTTTTACATGTATAGTATAATATGTAATGCTATCTTTGTAAATATGTATTAATTTTCCTTCATGAAGAAAATTAATGCCTTGTTGATTTTGGTCAATTTTTGCTTCCATTTGGTATAGCCAAAGAGTTTCAAGTGTAAATGCACATGGAGATGTGGTAGGTATAACTCAAAAGTATGTTTGAATTAAAATAAAACCACAAGAAATTGGTATTGTTATGTTTCCCAAGGAGTATTTATAAGTGACATTCTTTTGAAAATATTTTGAGTTAAAATTGAGCTGCTAAAAATATGTTATGCTACAAGTGGTTTTGGTTTGTGTAGGATCAATATAGTTGTGCCAATAATAAGCGCTACCTATATATAAGGTAACTGTTAAACCCTAGTGACATGTGGAATTATTTATTATGTATAATTAAGGATTTGACATAGGATGAGGTCCTTGTATGTGCCCCATATTAAGTAAATTTTTCAAAGTACTCATATAAAGATTAAGAACACCATCTTTTTGCTTATGATGCTCATTTGGTAATTTATATCCATAATTTATATAAAGTATAATAATTTGGTACTTCAAAGGAGAAAAAGTGGTGAAGGAAACCTTTGGTAAGTTATAGAACCAATTGTGAGCCTCAATAGAAATGCTCATATGGAATACCTTAAATAATATTTTTTCATTATTTACCCATTGATAAAAAGAATGTACATAATTTAGTATGTGTGCAAATGGATTTTTATTATGCCAAAATATAGGTATATGTGTAATTAAAAACCATGTGGATAAGGATATTCAAGTATACATTGTGTAAGAGGTTGATTATTGAATAAAGTAACATTTTCATTAACATTATGGATAACTAGTTGAATTTGAAGTATATAAACCTATTTTTGAAGATTCTCAATAGTGATCATTATAGACATAAGATAATCCATGGGAATGGTGGTGTTTGAGATAGGTGTTATAATTTATTCAAAACCCCCTTTTGGATTTAGGTATATGCGTATCATCATTATCATGGACAAAAAGTGCAATTTTGGAATCCTTGAATTTTAGATCTTTTGGTAATGGTTCTTTCTTTTTATGTGCATCTATGGGCACCTCAATATGTGGTACCTTATTTGTATTCAAAAATAGAGGAGCCATTATACCCTACTCACCTATTTAATAAGTGTGTATATCCTCAAAAGGAATGCATTATTTAGGTCGTATCACTATAGTATTGCCTTTAGTTTCAGATTGTATCTTGAAAATTTTTAAATGTTTATTATCGGTAGGCATTGTGAATAAAGTCCCATCATGTATGAATTTTATATATCTATGAAGTGTATATGGGATAAATTCCATTGAATGTATCCAAGTTATACCCAAAATTAGATTATAATGGCATGATTGAGACATTACCTAAAGAGTATTTGAAATAATTTTGGGTCCCAATGTCACATCCAATGTAATTTGACCAACTAGAGGGCTAACCCTTTCATATGCATAGTTAACTTTTGAATCGGATTGGTAATAACACCCATGGTGGTTAGTAAATTGATACTATAAATGTTTAGATATGATACATGATCAATGGGTACCCTTTTTATTCCCTTCTTTTGTATCATCACTTGTATGAATAAAGGTAACTCTTGATAAATAATATATTTGGATGGTAAGTTAGTTAGATCAAAGATAATAAGTTTGGCATTATTTTTTAGATGTTTCATGGTATCTGCAAAATAAGTATGATCAATATCATTTGGAACTTAATTATCACATAATTTATCATATAGTATGTCCTTTTAAACATTATATTATTTTAGGATCTCAAGTATTAAAAATTTATCAGGTGTATTCCTCAATTAGGAATGTCGGTGTCTAGATACTAGGTCTATAACATTGCAAGAGGATATATAGAGATGCCAAATGTTATCTATATTTTAACACTCTCTAATTATGTGATAAAAAGTTTGAAAATAAAATAAATGTATCAAATCATAGAAAACATAAGGTATTGGACCATGAAATAATTTAGAGATGTGTCCATGGTAAACATGAATTCAAGATTTATCAATCATGAATCAATAATAGGAAAATAAATTAGAAAACCCTAGTTGGCCTAGGGTTTAATGTTCAAAGATTAGGTTCACCAAATATTCAACCCTAATTTAGATAAGGATCTAATTTAGTGGTTAGGTTTAAGGATATAAAAATGATATGGCACAAGGGTGAATATCAGATCTACAATAAGTTAATTAATGTGCTAAACTCAGATGTAACATATGCTAAATTTATAAAACTAAGATAGAATATTAATGTATAGTATAAATATGATATATATACAAATTATATAAATTAAATTACTTAGATATTTATGATGATTATATAGTGTTGGATATAGTATAGGCAAAAATCAAGTAGGAAGATAGTTCTAGATCAATCATTAGATTCTAGATCTATTGCCTCTGACTCTCTAGACACTTACATTAGCCTGGGATAGTTGCATCGATATTAATGTCTAGTCTTGGTGATAATAACTTGTGCATAATATAAAATAAAATAGGATTCAACCACTTGGATGCTTTTGGGTTTGGGCTTGCCTTCACTCTGGTGTATTTAGATCTGGGTCATGGACTATCACTTATGGTGAAATGATAAAACCCTAGCTTTCCATATTTAATGTGACCTTAGGGAGAAATAGGTTAGTGGGCACATGGTGTCAATTTGACCTAAAATTAACCCATTATAAAATAGTGCTACCTACATAAAGGGCCTCAAACTCATGTAGTTCTCCCCTATATTTTGTATTGTGTGTGAATCATGTAATATGTAACGTAAGTAAAACAATGACCTAGTTTATAACTTGGAAAATATGACCTTATGCCTAATATTTTAGTAATTTGTAATTATATCTAGGATATTTATTTTATTTATATCATAATATGGTAGAATAGGAAATATTTTGGTAACTTTAGTTCTTCTTGAGTGCTCTTTTGGTATGATTGCTAGGTAAGGAATGAATGAGGGTTGATTGTATTTATACCAATCCTATCAAGAGATAAATCACATTAAATCACTAAGGTTGAACATTTTAATATGTTTAATTTTCAAATTGGATGATTTTTAGGGCATTGGGCACTTACATCAGGTCAAGATAATGATGTTGATGCTACTATCTAACCCAGACATTAGTGTCTAGGGAGAAGGAGCATGCATAGGCTCAAAAATTATAGAAGTATAAGATAAGTACATTTTAATAATTATAGGCAAGATGGGATATCTAAGAAATCAATATAAGGTTGGTAAAACTAATAGATAGGCTTAGGGGTATAAGATATGAAAAATGTAAGGTTTTTAGAAGCAAGACATGTGTAAAACTAAGAGGTACAATTAGGGCCATGAGTTTTCCAAGTGTACAAGACTAAGGTTATATGTAATGACAAAATATCATCTACAGTTGAATAAGATACAACTTGAGAATAATTACAAGGGTAAAGACAAAATCATCCATTGGGAAAAGATAGTTTTGAAATTAAAAGCCAAGTATATTCCTAGACATTGTTCATTGGGTCTGTTGAAGAAGTTGTAAAATTTGTGAAAAAATAAGTAACATGAGAGTATATAGTTAGATTGTAGATAATGGAGGAAACATATCAACATATGCTAATATTATAAGGGAATTTGGCATATATATAAAATACTAGGAGAAGCAAAGCAAAGGTAATTAGTAAAAAATAACAAATGATGGAGAACAATGATGAAAATACAAGCACTACACAAACATAAAAATCAAGGGGAGTATCATATTCTACGTGAGGTAGTAGAGGAAGAGTTATAGGTGGACAGTTTAGAGTAACATGTTTTAGATGTGGGGAGGTAAGACACCATGCATTTGACTATCCTCATGCAAATTTGGATAGTGTCAAGAGAGGAAGTGGTGGTGCACAATTCCTATAAATGACCAAAAAAAATTGAGGAGATGCATGTACATCATATAGATGAACCTGAGCAAGGAAAAACTTCACTGGTATTATAGAGAGTCTTTAAGGTCACATATAAGAGTGAAGATGTGAGGCAATAAAGACATATTTTACAGGCCAAGTACAAGATAAAAGGTAATTGTTACATAGTTATGGTAGACAGTGGAAGCATAAATAATTTGGTATCCACATAAATGGTGAAAAATTTGAGATTGGTGTGAAATATGCATCCAATACCATATAGAGTGTCATGGTTGATAAAGGGTCAAGGTAATGTTATGAAAGAACAATTCAAAGTGGAGATGATGATTGGTAGCTACACAAACAAGGTTCTAAACAATGGGCTAAAGATGGATGCATGTCATTTTTGTTGGGGAGGCCATGGAAATATGACCGTGAGATATTATATGATGTATGAGAGAAAACAAAATGTGAGTGAAGAAGGATGGATGAGTCTATATCCTAAATCCACTAAAGGTAGAGAACAAAGAGGATGAACACCAAAGTTATTTAGTCATGTGCAGTATCAAGGAACACTAGATTGAAGTTGGTGATGGTTATGACAGGTCTAGAAAATAATAATCTTGAGAGGGTAATTTTTACATGTCATGATTAATGTTTTAGACCTTCCTAAGGTCTTTAAACTCAAAACCAAACTCATAATACCACTTTTAGGCCTCATCTCTTATGGACCTCACATAATGTAACCTACCTAGCCTGAGGAGCTACTTTTTCTTGATCATTAAAATATGGATAAGTTTCATGGTACCTTGGGATCCTAGGGAGAGTTAATTAAACTAGTTTACTTGAAATTTTTTGCATTAATAGGACAATTAGTGTCCTAATCTCTATGAATAATCCTTAAGGATTGAAATAGGTTTTGAGATACCTAGAAGACCAATTTTGACATGATGGAATAAAATACCTCTCAAATAAACTTTGTGACATTAAAAAATAACTTGACCATAATTTAAATCCATTGGTTGGCACATGTGTAGGTACATGTGTTCGGAATAGGCCTAAAATCCTGGATGTAGGTGTGTTTGTGAAGAAAAAAGGTATAAAATGGCTTAAAAAATAGGTATAGAGATATATAAAGAGTGAATAGAGTTTATAACATCATAAAAACACCTATTTAATTCTCATACATAAGTATATGAACCATCCAAGTCATCAAGTTGGCCAAAAAGGTGAGAAATGCATTATTTGCTAGTTAGAAGGCCTATTTACAGACCTAAAAATAAAAATGAAGACCTCAATATCAAAGTTTTGAGTTTAAAAATGATTTTGTATGACCAAATAAACCATTTAAAATAATTAAAACCTAAAAATATCTTATCAAACCACTTCAATCACTTTTCAAGCCTGTTCAAGCACCTAGACTAGGGTTTTGACCATTTCATGGTTGATACATATATACATGGTTTCAAGAGTTGAAAATTATACTAGAGAATGGTAAGATTATGGGGGAAGTGAATCACACAATTTTGGGAATTTTCACGTGTGGGAGTCAGTTTGAGCTAAAACTCAATTTCTAGGCCTAGAGGGCTAATGGAGACCTAATTAGAGAGAGAAAATGGGATAATAAGTGTACTTCCATTTAGAGTTGGGTAATGAAATTTGATATGAAGATGAAAGGGGATATTGGTTAATAAAAAATATATTTATTTTTAAAATATCATCCTTACATTACTATATACAATGAGGTTTGCATGTTTTCAAGGCTACAAGGATTTGAGAGTTAATGAGAGCTTTAGGTACATGTTGAAGTCTTGGGGATTGTTTGAGGCATAAAAATGAATTATTTTAGGTATAATGTGATATAAAGATGACATAAATGGAAATAATGATATTATGAAGACAATGTCAAAATTTGACACTTGCAAGTAAGGTGAGGTGTAGTAGAGCTAAGGGGTTTTAAGACACTTAAAGAGTTGCATGATGATTACCATTAATATGCTAATTTGGAGAGATTATAAACAAATGAAAAGTATCAAATAGCATAAAAATAGATTAGTTCAACATGAATTGATGGCCAATGAGTCCACTTATCTTCCCACAAGCCAAGACAAAGGGTAGTTTTGAAGAACAATTGCAAGATGTCAAGCAAGATGAAGACTCCTACGTCACTTGGGAGATAAAACATCTTAAAAAGAGGAACACATGTATTGGAGACCTAATGGTACTATTTAATATCTAAATATTTTTTATAACTCTCTTGAGAGACACTTGTCACCTCTCTCTCTCTCTTATGCCCTTTTCTCCTATTCTCTCTCAATTCTCTATAAATTAGCCTTGATAGGCTATATATGTATCCTCCACCTAGTTATGGTGAAGCCCTACCCATATAAAAGCCTTTGATCAATGATAAATATCTTGTTTTACCTCCTCCTTTGAATGGTTTCAATGTGTGTGCATGACTAGTTGATCTTATCAAGTGATTAGCTTTATTTCCTTGGCATGTTATCCTTTTCTAGCATTGATATTCAGTTTGAAAGCCTTTTCTTAGGTCTTGTGAAGTGTCCAAGTGAAGTGTGAAGGTTGAGTGAGTTATCTAATCATTAGTGTCAGTTAGTGACCTCTTGTCTAGTCTTCTTATCCCCAAACATCTTTCACAACCTTCTCATGAAATGCTGATGTAGAGAGGTAGATTAGGAGTAGTTTTTGTTTCAAGTTAGTCTCATGGTTGAAGTGCATATGCAACTGGTTGGTATTGGTCAACTTATTTTGGTGCAACACCTATAGTAAAGTAGGTTCCTATATTTTTTCCTAACAAGTTGGTAGATATGTTTGTGAGCCTAAGTGATACATCATGAAGAACTATCCCTTTAACCTAGAGATTCAATCCAACATTAGGCCACCCATAACCTAGTATTGTCTCTATGTTACCCCAAAATTAGAAGGCTTGAACTACCTTCTAAGGGCAAAAATTTGGGCTATAATAGTTCTTCTCTATTGGATTGAGATTATACTTGTATTTATAGTGCTGAGTGATCCTAACCCTTCCCAAAATTTTATCTAAAAATATTAACCCACCTTTATGTAGTTTAAAAAGTTACCATTTAACCTTAAACTAGGTTAGCCTGGGCTAACTTAGTTGTAATGCATGTGCCATAACTTTTAGACTACATCTAGATGGGCTGATATCATAGGATTTTATATACCTAATTGATATAGTATAATGATGATATCATTCATGGCTGATGTAATAGGATAAGATGGAAAAGGTGCTAAAATAAGAAATATATATAAAATTGTTTTATTATTTATGGGAAACTAGTGTGTAGTTCCTAAACAATAAAGCGTCTGGAGTAAGGGAAAAAATCTAGTTTAATATGGTAAAATATAGTTTTTAATCTAATAATTTACATGAGGAAGGGAAATGAACTTATCTAAAAATGGAATGAAATGAATGATTTAGGGGCTAGAAATTGAGTTACAAGATTGGGATACTATCATGAATCTATATCTAGCCTTCATCTCATGATTGGATAGGAGCACCAAAAGTGGACAAGAGTGGCACTAGCACTGTAGTCCACCTCTACTACTATTGTCTAGGATATCTAAGCTTTTTGGGTTTTGTCTACTACCTTGATGTGAGCTTGTGTATAAAATTTTGGAGGCTAGAAGTTAATAGAGCTTGCTATAGATCCATTTCAATATCCAAACCTTGTATCTATCTACACACATGTAAATAATAAATGCATCAAAATAAAAAGGGGGAAAACTAGGTTAGGGGAAGAATGATTGCAAATCTAGAACCCCTAATATCTTAATCACTACCTACATTAACCTTCAAGCTAGGGTCTCAGATCAAATGTAGTTTTCCCTTAAGGAACATGAATAATCAATATGCATAACAAATGAAAGAATGAGCTTTTTGCCTAGGTCCCTCCTTGATCAAGCATGCAAGTTTATGTATGATGTAGAATGATGAGATATATTATTGATTAATTTTAATTATCTAATGTACCAAAATAGTAAGTGCTACATATAAAATGCCTTGTGAAGTCCTTTATATAAGAGACTCATTGTTTTAAATTTGAGAGATTTATTTGCATTTGGTCAACATTAGAAAATTTAGGGATGAAGCTAAGAAAGGGGATGAGACTGATTTAGTGAAAGAAACTAACCATTGGAGCTACAAATGACATTGGATAGGAGCACTGGAAATGGAAACTAGTGACACCAACACTATAGTCTAACCCCAATGGTCCTATCTTATAATTCTAAAACTTAGGGGGATGGAAAGAGGATAGAAAACCTGACCTGACTGAGGTAGAATGACTATTTGAAAGGCTCAAGATGACTAATAATAGGCAAAAAGGTGACTCAAGCATAAAACAAGACCCAAATGAATAAAATGAAAGATATGGCTAAATGTGAACAAAGCTCATATTCTCCAATCGAAGTCTCTTATAAAGGGACTATGAAAAGTCATGATATGTGTGGTTACTTGACCAATTTAGTGTGTATATGTTTGCCCCAATTTTAATTTAGTGATGCAATGAAATGAATTACTAGAGTAAAATAAAATAAAATATGTACCTAAACCTACCTATGTGGAGATAAGTGTGCTACAAAAGGGTCCAACTCAATTCCTGGCTAGGGAAGTGGATGGAGAGTTTAATAGTGCCTGGATAAAGAAGGAATTCTTAAAATGGATGCCCCCTATACTAAATTTGAAAGTGGAATCTATGTAATCATGAAAGAGGGCAATGTTTGCCCCCTATGTTGAATCTGGTTGAAAATGAGAAATGCTTAGAGGCCAAAAACCAATGTCTGCCCTCTATCCCACATAAACTCATGTTATTTAGAATGTGTGCATAGAATTTATATACTATGAAGAGAAAAATATATCATTCCCCACACTCTAAATAATTTGAACTGGAACTAAGAAGTGATCAAAGGCCTAAAAATAATGTCTACCCTCTATCCCACACAAAATTATATAATTTAGGTTGGGGTAATGTTATGGACCAACCATTGTAGATAGTTGTATGATCCAACATGGTGAAAAACTAGGTATAGTTGGGTGTAATATGAAACTTTGGTAAATTTGTGAGAAGAAAATGGCATGTTTTGCCTTTCAATCTATATAATCCTGTGATGAAAAACATGAACATCTATGCCATTCCCCCAAATATAATATGTGAGTGATGCACCTTATAATATAGTAATCTGTATAACCACATATGATATGAGCTATCATTCCATGTCCCATGTGCAAGACTAGAGATCAAAATACTATGCTCTACACTATACCTATAATCTACTATCTGATCCTATAACTATGTCATGCTATATGAAATTGTGTGTGTGAGATGTGTAGTATGTATGTGCCCCCAAATCTGGTATCTAAGTCTAAATCTATATCAAAGTCACTATGAATCCTTATAATTTTAACCACTATATCTAATTAATTTATATATCTATAATCTAAAATCATTATGGATCCATATGATCTAAACCACTATATCAAAATAGTCTGTGTATCTATAAACTAAAGGTATATCCCCTTGAATATCCTAAGTAATGTTGAGTGACCCATGTAGTCTAAATCACTATATATCTTGACTAGTCTAAGTTGAATCTAATAATCTAAATACTGGAGGTGTATGAATCATGGTGTATCCATCTATGAGAGTAGATAGACATGCTAGATAAGTGTATTAATAAGAATAGTAGGAATGATGCCCCCTTTTTGGGGAGAGGGATGAGATCTATGATAGAGGAAGTTGAGACAAAAGTGTTGACTAGTGGTGTAAGTACAAAAAAGGTTGGCTTATTGTGAGGAAATTGAAAGTTTGCTCAATTAATTAGGCTGAGTTGTTTGATATTTGAATGAGTTTTTGATTGATTAGGACCAAGTTATATGTCTAGATATAAAAGAGGTATATAAATGTGTGTGCCATTGTAGGTGGATAATGTAGTAAGAGAGAAAGGCCTATGTGATGTCGAAGGGAGCATTATCATGATTTCATAGAACAAAAAGGTTTGTAATATGGAGTTACGAGGTTTAAGTTTTAGTATGGTACTTTAGATGAAAAAGTTGTTTTATATAAGAAAATTGGATTGATTCTTGATTCATTTGTGCATTGACTAGTTTGATATTTGGAGCTCTAGAGTGAGAGATATGCTGAGGAGATAAGCACCTATCATGACTTGGTTTGAGCAGTTGGTAACCTAAGTAGAGGCTAGTGGTGATGTTACCCTAGTAAGTAACTAAAATGTGTGATTTTTACCTATTTAGAAGCCTATTTTTGATGTTTTTGAGCTATTTGAATCATTTTTAGGAATTTTCCACTAATTCCAATACTCCTATTCAAGAATCAGTGCTCTTATCTAGGGTTTTGCACTACTATCTAGGTTCTAACACTGTTGTTCATTGGGGATAGTTTTTTAAGTTTCTAAGTTGTTTCTTATTATTGTATAGCTTAGCTATTTTCCTTGACATGGTTGACTAATATATATTCTATTTTTTAGGATTTTTTAGGGTGAGGTACAAATGAGGGAGTTCCATAAAGGCCAAGTGATGGAGATAATGAGATTATTACCTTTGTCATTGGATGAGAGGGCTATGATGGATAGGGTAGGGATGGGTCATGTGTGTGACCTAAGCACTGTGTAGTAGGATAGGTATCTAATTACCACCTTATGTGAGAGGTGGAATGTAGACACATGTACTTTATAGCTTCCTACTAAAGAGACTATGATTACTCTAGAGGATGTGTACCATATTTTGTATTTGCTAGTTAGTGGAAGGTGTGTGACTTTACAAGATGACATGGGTGCTAATGGTATAGATCGTGCATCATTATATTTTACTGGTGTGCCTTTAGGCATATATTGGAAAGGTAGTGATAGTGATGTATTACTATCAATTATTTATAGTTGAGTTTTCCCTGTATGTAGAAGTGGTTGGCCAAATTTTTGGCCTCATTTGTTATTGTGGATGGGAGTGAGGTGTTGATTGCATACAAGATGTATATGATTGTGCACAATATAGAGGTGTATGGTACTATGTTTTCATGGTGTAGGACTATGCTTGCCCACTTATATAGGGATATTTATAGGTTTACTGAGGAGGCATATTTGGCAGTGTGAGTGTGGCTAACTTATTTCATTGTTGGGATTATGAGCATATAGTGATTGTGCAATTGATAGGATTATTGAGGGAGAGGTGGGCACCTCCACAACCATTTAGAGAGTGGTAGATGAGTATGTTGGCTATCCAGTCTCCTAAGATAGATTAATATAGATGAGTTTTAGATAGATTGGTGGCTTGAGATATCATATAGAGGCCCTATAGAGGATTATTTGGGTGGCCTGAAGATGGAGTGAAATTGTGCTATATGAGGGTTAGCTGTTAGTTACATGACTGCTTGGTTGGAGTGTATGAGAAATTTTAGTATGAGCACATGACTAGATAGTTTGGGGTACCATAGGATGTGCCCCTTGTAACATGGGTGTGGGTGAGGAGTGCATGAGCACCAGTGAGGGCAAGAACTTATGGGAGGCCTACTAAGGCTTAGATAGCACCATTACCTTTAGATACATGAGACATAGCTATAGATATTCCTGATTTAGATCATTTTAGATGCATAGAGGCATATACCACATGGTGGATGAGGCATCAATGGGATCCATTATATCTTTTTGGTGGAGGGGATGCCCCTAAGTATGAGGATCCTACTCTGATCTAGATGATGGGAGGTAAAGTTTGGTTATATTTGAATTATGTAAAAGTGTGTGCTTGTTTGTAAAATTTATATCTAATGTAGTGTTGTACTTTTACACGTAGGTAGAGTGGGAGGTGCTCAAGATGAATCACCTACTGGAGGAGGAGGTGGAGAGGATGTATTATGGAAGACCATCATTGAGTCGACACTTCGAGTGCTCACATGGCATGTTCTTGATGATGAAATAGAGGAGGGTTTGATTGAGTAAGCAATAGTTACAACTAGTGTTTATGCTCATTTGTTTGATATATTTTATATAGCGAGAGCTATCTATGTTAGAGCAGTGAGAGAGAGGGATAAGTTAAGGGATGAGATAGATAGCCATAGGATTCCTCCACCTGACTATGGATTAGTGAGTACATAGATTATGGATGCCTACATGGATCTTTAGATATGGTATACATACTTTCATGAAGAGCATGGTTGGTTACTAGAGTGAGAGAGCCACCATAAGAGGCATTCAGGAGCTTGAGGATGTACAAGGCCATTGAGTATGAGAGTAGACTAAAGGATTAGTACTAGAGGAGAGAGTGAGATTGAGAGTAAGGGCATGATTCCCATTCATGATTGATTGTATCTTGATATGATGCATATGTATTTAAAAACTTGGTTATATATATATATATATATATTAGTTTGATTTTGATTTAGTCATATTTTATTATGGGATTTGAAAGATATTATTATATTTGTTACATAAGGTTTTTTAATAAGTAGTTGACTTGGTATTGATGTTGAAGGTTGTATATGTTTAGTAAAATAGTACTTGAGATATGTGACTTGATTGTTTGTTTATAAGTGTGATGCTGGCTTTTGATTTATAATCATATGTAAGCAAAAATTTGTTGATTTTATAATTGGTAAATCATTTGGATAAATTGAGATAGTTTAAGGTTGGTAAATTATTTGGATAAGTTGAGTTGGTTTAATGTTGGTAAAATATGATTTGGTAAGATCTAGATTTTTGATAAACTAGTTATTGGGAATTAGGAATGTTAGTTGTTAGTATTGGGGGATGTAAGATAACATGTTGTGCATATTAATTCCTTGAGAGTGGCTCAAGAATATAAAGGCTAGATAGACCTTTGGCTCCATCATTTCCCTACTAAGTGAAGCTATGAATTGATGCTAGTATGAGTGTGCAATGTATCAATCTATGTTGTATCACTATATGAACACTAATGGCCAATTGATTAAGTTCCTATAATGCTCATGCTATGTTAGAATATGCTCTATATCTGATACTATCTATTATGTACTAACTATAGCTAGACATGGATATTCTGCAAAATGTAAATTTATTAGATGTGTAATAGGAACTATGTGTTGTGAATAAGGATCATCTATCCATAATCATATACCTTGTGGCCTCTTTTGTGATGTGTATGACTGAGCCATAGATCAAGTTGGAGCTAAAACCCATGATGAAGGATTATTTAATCTCAATCATAGTGGATTACTACATGAGATAGGACCCAAGAAATCTGGTTGTAGTGAATATTTCTTATGAGATGTACTCTATGATATAGGTTCATTTAATCTTAACCATAACAGATTGCTACGTGAGATAGGACCCAAAAAATTTGGCCATAGTGAATATTTCTCATGAGTAGTACTCTACTATAGTGCCTATGACTTTGCTAGATATGTATATGGAATTGTAATATGTACCCCTTGAAATATAGTGCTATATGTAGGTTGTTCTTATTGTACTTATTTCCAAACCTTTTGAATAGGTGGGATAGGAGATCTCCTCTGGGGCTCTATTCTAGAACTTACATTATTATCATGATGAGTGAATAATGATTCCTATGAAGGAATGTCCTCAGATGACTTAGTTTTGGATGAATAAGGTCTATGGTTCTATGGTAGAGGAGATCTCAATTCCCCCTATGTGAATGCTATGATGCCATTATCAACACATCGATTAATGCAATGTCTAAGTCCATAACAATCATTATCTCTATGTCCATGGATATGAAGATAATTACAAAAGGGTGGATAAGGCTATTTTTGTAGGAGATGTGGATCTTGTCGATGAGTAGAAAGCAATGCGATTAACTTATTATCTAATAGTGATAATAATATGACACATGGGATATCCCACTCTAAATCAAACTATAGTGGTGTGTTAATACTATTCTCTATTGTGCATACTGTAGGTTATGCTTTAGAAATTGACTCTTTATTCTTAACTAGTTTCTTTTTTAGTTATGGTCTCTTATCTTGTTTAAGACATGGTAGATGCTAGATGCGAGGAGATGTAGATATTATTGTGAAATCTTGAGTAATCTGATCAAGTGAATCTACCTCAATCAATCCCAATTTATTTTCCAAAGCTATAACTATATATCATAAATGCCTAAAAAGAAGACTCTATCTGATATAGTAGATACTCGAGGATAGGTTGGTGAAGCCCCTTAATAAATATATGCTAAATATCTAAATCTAATAGTTTGTATATCAATCTTAACATGTAATTCTTAAATCATAAGATATAATCACTAACTAGATCTAAAGTATTCTGATGTAAAGTTGAAAGTTTTTCATATATAATAGAGGGCTCATGTTTTCTATGTAATATCTGAGAAATGCCTCTTTTAAGTCATCATATGTGTGCAAGGAACCAATGGGGATCAGATGAAAGAATCAATTTTGTGCTTCTCCCACTAATGTCTATTGGAATAATTTAAGTAGAATCAAATGACTTGCATGAGATGGTAAAGCCTTTTGAAAGTCCTAAAGGTGTATAAATGGATCTCCAGTTCCATCGAAGTGAGGTAATGATGGTATCTAGAATTACTTAGGAAATGAAGCTTTTATAAATGTATTCAAAAGAGGGTTACCATGTAAATCATTAGCATCCATATAAGACTTATAAGCCTTGTTTTCCAAGGTAAGGAGATTTACTTGGTGTTGTAATTCACCAACTACATGCATTAAATAAATAATCTCTTGAGATGGTATATTAACATCTTGAAGGGGTTCATTTAATCATTGAATTTGATTGTTGATTTTAGCCATGGGAATGATAAATTTATAAATTAGATCATAAAGAGGGGTTGTGCTCACTTGAACCTTGGGAGTAATGGTAACTTGGACCTTACTAGAGGGATGTGGGCTACCATTCTCTTTAGGTGAAGAGTGAGAACTGGGTTCTACTATAGTGAGGGATGGCTTGGAATATTCATTGGTATCTTTATGTTTTAGTGTATCACATTGTAATTGATTAGAAGATCTGATATTAGCATGAACATGTGCATTATTTGAAATATAATCATGCATAGAAGTAGAAACAACATTTGGAAGTGCATTATGTTTGAGATGAGGAGTGAGAGAAGAGTTAAAAATATGAGATGCATATTCTTCTTCACTATGTGCATAATAATCATCATTGTTCCATGCACTATAATCATTGAAATATTATTCATAATCACTCTCGTTTTCATTTTCATTTTCATGTTCACTATCATATTCATTATCACTTTCAATGTAACTAGGGAGAGGTGTAAGAGAATAATTTAATTCTTTTCTAATATGAAATAAAGTATTATTTGAAATTGGAATATCATGTGCATCTATGTTATCCATGGATGGAGTACATGCATTATTTTAATGAGAAGTAAGAGAAAGAAATTTATCATTTAGATCTTCTTTTGACAAAGTAGAGTTACAAAAATGGGATGTATCATTTTAACTATATATTGGCAATTTGATTCTATTGTGCTTATATTGTTGTAATTTAAACATTGAAGTAGAAAGAGAGAGAGAGAGAGAGAGAGATTAGGTTCACATCAAATCAAATTATCACCAACTAGAGGTTCACTTGGAAGTTCATGATTAATTTTTTCATTTGGTGCATTGTGCAGAGGAGAATGAGGTGAGAAGTATCTTTTGCATTTATCAAAATTATTTTCTTTAGAAGGAATAAAAGAGATAGGTTTGAGAGAAGAAGATGCATCTATTTGTGCTTCACTATCAATTTTATGTATATCATCATATTCCTCATTACAACAATAGTAATTATCTTCATTGTAAATAAAATCATTTCCCACATTTTTAGCTAATGTTCAGTTTTGTAAATTTGTCCATTCATTCTCATAATTACAATAAAAAGTTAGAAATTGATCTATGGGATGAGAGGGAAGAAGTGACTTAGTGGCCATTTTATCTCTTTTACAAAAGAGAGTGTGTAAAAGTACTATTAAGAAAATGAATGTAAAAATAACTACTAACATAGAGATTTTGAAATTACGTTTGACAAAGTAAATAATTTGTAAAAATTTCAAACTATTTTTTTAAAAATTGTAAGGGAGGAAAACTTGGGGTTTGAAAACCTAGTTTGGAAATCTAAGGTTTTAGAATTTTTGAAAATTATGCCAATAATTTAAATTCTAAAAATAAATTTGAATAGAGTAAATGCACAAAAATTAATACAAAGATCAGAGATTTGAAATTAAATTTTTGCACAAGAAAAATAATAATATTGAAAAGTTGAAATTATTTTTGACAAATTAAATAATTTTCAAAAATTTTAAAATATTTTTTCTAAAATTTTCAAGGAAGGCTTGGGGTTTGAGGACATAGTTTAGAAATCTAGGGTTTTGAGCTAGGGTTTTAGAATTCTTTAAAAATTATGACAATAATTTAAATTCTAAAAATAGTTTTGAATAGAATAAATACACAAAAAATTATATAAAAATAATAAATTTGAAATTAATTTTTTTCACAAAATATGAAGGAAAAACCCTAAAGACACCTAAGGTTTTAGATTTATTCAAAGTAAGTTAGGTTCACCAAAATGTTTTATTATTTTTGGGAAACTAGTGTTTAGTTCCTAAACAATAAAGGGTCTAAAGTAAGGGAAAATTGTTGTTTAATATTAAAAAATACATACTTTTATCTAATAATTTACATGAGGAAAAAAATGAACTTATCTAAAAATGGACTGAAACGAATGATTCATGGGTTAAAAATTGAGGTACAATACTGGGACACTATCATGAATCTAGATCTAGCCTTCATTTTATGATTGGATAGGAGTACTAAAAGTGGATAGGAGTGGCACCAATTCTGTAGTCTACCTCTGCCAGTGTTGTCTAAGAGATATGAGCTTTTTGGGTTTTGTCTGCTACCTTAGTGTGAGCCTGTGTACAAAATTTTGGAGGTTGAAAGTCAACAAAGATAATTGTAGGTCTATTTAAATCTCCAAACCCTATATCTATCTGCACACATGTAAAAAATAAATGCATCAAAAGTAAAAGGGGGAAAAAATGGGTCAGGAGGAGAATGATCACATGATCTAGAACCCCTGCTCTCCTGATCGCTACCTACATTAACCCTCAAGCTAGGGTCTTAGATCAAATTTAGTTCTTCATTAGGGAAGATGCATAATCAATTTGCATGATAGATGCAAGAATGAAATTTTCACCTAGGCCCCTCCTTGATCAAACATGAAAGTCTATGTGTGATACAGAATGCCGAGCTATACTATTGACTGATTTTAATTATCTAATGTGCCAAAGTAGTAAGTGTTACATATAAAATGACTTGTGATGTCTTTTATATAGGAGACTCATTATTTTGAATTTGAGAGCTTTATTTGCATTTGGATAACATTAGAAAACTTTGGATTGAAGCTAAGAAATGGGATGGGAATCATCTAGCAAAAGAAACTGACCATTAGAGCTCTAAATGGCCTTGGATAAGAATGCTAGAAATGGACAATAGTGGCACTGACACTGTAGTCCAACCCTAGCACTCCTATTCTATAGTCCCAAGACTTGGGGGATGGAAAGAGGATAAACAACTTGACCTAACTAAGGTAGAATGACTATTTGAAAGGCTTTGGATGATCGGGAATAGGAAAAAATGTGACTTAAGCATAAAACAATACCCAAATGAATAAAATGAAATATATGGCTAAATGTCAACAAAGCTCATATTCTCCAGTCAGATTTTCCTATCAAGGGACTGTGAAAATACATGATATTTGTGGTTGCTTGACCAATTTAGGGTGTATATGAAAATAAACATTTAAGTATAAGGTAAAATCTAAGAAGTATTATATATATACTTTTAGGATGTTTAAGAGTGGTTTAAGACCTCTAGGAGTTATAATTCAAATTTTAGGTTTTGAAGAGTCCCACTAGATTTTATACTTAACCATATTTTAGAGTTTTAGGATTTTAGGGAGACATTATAGGAGGTAAATGGATAGAAATTATATAGAAGATGGAATGATATTATCACAACCTAGATAGAAACATATCTCTCAAAGCACCAAAGGCCTACCCACTAAGTTTTTGGTGTACCCTTTAAGGCATGTACTTAGAAAGATTGAAACTTGATAGGTTACTATAATAGAGAAATCATAAATAGGTGGTAAAAATTAAATATATTATGTGTATACATATGTGCCACCTGAAGGTCATCACATGTCACAATAGTGTAACATGGGTTGGTACTTCAAGAAAGAACATAACAACATAAAAATTGATATAATTCAAATGAAGTATGAAAATAAATGTGTTTAACCTTAATTGGGATGTATATCCTCTTGGGTAGATAGGTTTAAGAATATAGAAATGATAGGGTACAAGGGTGAATATCATATCTACAATAGGCCAGTTAAGTGATAAAATTAGATATACCATATGCTAAAATTATTAAACTAAGATAAGATATTAATAAAAAGTACAATTGTGCTAGATATAGAAAATGAAATAAAACAAGGTACGTAGCTTTTCTGATGCTAATATAGATCTAGATATAGAATAGTCTAAAAGCAAGAAATAAGATAGTTTTAGAAAGGTTGTCAGATTAGAGATTTGGTACTTCTAACTATCAGGGTAGCTATGTCATCCTAGGATGATTACATTAATGCTACTATTTAGGTTTGATGCTAGTGTCATAAATGGAATATCTATTGAAACAAGATTTGACCACTTGGATACTTCTAGGTTTTACTTCACCTTCACTCTAGTGTATTTAGATTAGGTCATGTACTATGACTCCTTGTAAAATGGTAAAACCTATATTTCCATCTTCAATATGACCTTGGGGAAAATGGGTTAGTTGTCACATAATGTCTAGCTGATCCATAATGACCCCACTATTAAAAGATGCTACCTACATAGCTAATAATCCAGAAGAGGGTCTAAGACTCATGTAGTTATTCCTTATGTGTTGTCTTGTGTGTGAATCATGTAATGTGTTTATAAAAATTACAACAATGAACTAGCTTGTAATTTAGTAAATATGACCTTATGACTACTCCTTTAGTACTTTTAACTTGTAAATGTGTTTTACCTATGAATGGTATGGGAATATGGAAGATTTAATAAATTTAATGCTTAAAATAATAAGGTTTATGAGTACACGTATGTGTCAATAAAATTACCTTGCTTATTGGTAAGTAGTTTTTCAAAATATGTATCATTGTAAGGCTTTGAAATTGAGATTAGGCTAAATATAGATAAAATATTTAATGTGAATATATCCAAGGAGAGAGAGAGAGAGAGAGAGAGAGAGAGAGAGAGAGAGAGAGAGAGAGAGAGAGAGAGAGAGAGAGAGAGAGAGAGAGAGAGAGATGCCCCCAAACTTAGGGTAAAAATGAATTAGTACTTGATAGTTGAGATTAGATGATAAAATTATATCCAACTTGAAAACATAGAAAAAATGAGTGATCACCTCAACCATACCAAAAAGTTTACCGACTATTATAGTAGATTGGTTTGATAAAGTCTGTAAAAGTCTGTGAGAAATCTGTATATGCAATGATTTTAGAATTTGAAACTAATTTGAATTTTTTAATATTAGGCACATGTTACATAAAAAATGCACCTTAGATATGTCTCATGATGAAATTGTGTATAAAAATGGTACCAATGTATATAATTCTACCACAACTATGAATTTAAATCATATAACTATGTGTTTTGGATAATTTAGATAATTTTGTAAGTGTGGAGGACAAGCTTCAAAATCATGACCCTAATATATATAGAGAAATATAAAAACATATATATGTTTTCAAAACATGCCCCCACTATAAATTTAAGATTATAAATACCAAATAGGTGTGGAGAAAAAGCTTCCAAAGCATGCCCACTAAATCTATGAATTGATATAAGTACCATATTGAATGAGTGTGTATAATATGCTTCCAAAACATGCTCACACTGAATCTAAAAACTATAAATGTGTGAAATCCATGTTCATATGAGCTGACCCCATTGAATCTAAATTTTTTGAATGTGTGGAAGCCAAACCCATATGACATGCCTCCATTGAATCTAAAAATTGTGAATGTGTGAAAGCCATGCTTGTATGACATGCCCCCACTAAATCTGAGAACTATGCCAAGTGTAGAGAACATGATTCAAAATCATGACCCCAATAATATACCTCCACTTTGAGTAGATGATAAAATAGTACCTAGTAGTTACCTTAACTAAAAGAAAGGAGATAACCATATAGCTTCATATTCTATGACTAAACAATGTATCATGTAAAAAAATGTACATAGGTAAATGTATCAATAAAGCGCATAGAACATATGTGATCACATGTTGTATTAAGATGTATGATAAATATCATGGAAATGTCTATATATTAATAGTAAAATATCAATAATAAAATAAACACACACACAAGAGCACTCAAAAGCAAGTCAAAAGGCAATGGTCTAAGGAGACCACAAATAAGGGGCATGTTCAAATGCCACATGAATGAAAGGACATGGTTTAGTAAAATGTACATAAAATAAAGGAATGACATATTAAAATTTCCATACACTAAAAAATGACATATTTAAGTATCCAAGAAGGCAAACATAGGCATAAGGGATGCACACAATGGAGTATATTCAAATACTCAAATAAACAAGATAATAACAAGGTAAATACTTAAGATAGTGCATAAATTAAAGTATAAGAAACCAAAATAAACATGTCATAACAGCCCATGGATATAATGTGTTAGGAAAATAAGTGTATAGTTTATCAAGTACCATGTGAAATATATAAGCATGGATAAGGCATGTGTAAGTACATAAGATCCTAATCATGATAATGTGATGTGCCCACATAATGATATAACCTAGAAGTATTAAGATCATCGAAGATGGATGCCCCCAACATCTTTGTGACATGAATATAGGGAAATCCAAACACCCATAAATGTATATAATCATGTGTTTGTGTATGCTTATAGATGTGTATGTATAAGTAACTGATATGCTAACCCTCAACATGAAACTAACACATAGATGCCAAGGAACCAAAAAAATACGTAGGCATCAAAAATGTTTTTGAATATTTGATTTTTTTGGTATTTTGGAATGGTGACATGAATAATGAAATGTTACACTAGAATTCAAGGATATCATCAAGGAGATGCCTCTATGAAGGTCCTGTATCATATGTGCCATATGTGTGAATAATAAAATCATAAATTTTATCATGATCTTTTGGTAATTTTGTACTTGGTATCTTTGGTTTGCATTTATCCATATTTGGTTCCTCATTTTTTGGTGAGGAATTCAATAAATAGGTAACAAGTCCTGTAGATATGTATAAATCATGTGGTAAGTTATCAAGTGGGTCAAAACATGGTTTGTTAAACTATTAATCTTTAGATTGCTCACCATATATATGACAAGTAAGAGTAGAAGTGTTTTTATATGAGGGAGGGCTTGTAGTTTCCCCCTTTGTAACCACATTTACGACTTTAAATTTTTTAATTGTATCTTACTTTTTGACTTCTTTTGTTATAAATTCTCTTTTGAGAATGTTTGTTTTCTTTTCTTGAGTTTGATTTGGAAAATTTTATTCTTGCTATTTTTGGTTCTTTAGAAATATATCTTATTATATTTGTTACTTTGTCTTGGATTTTATTTCATTTTCAATCTCTTATTATTTTGCATTAGATAAATGTATCTTTAAAGGATTTGTATTAGTATTACTGGTATATCCAAACCCTTGATGGTCATACTGATCATGTGTAGAAATAGGATGAGTGATGTCTTGGGAATGTTTTCCCAATCCTTGACCATGATAACCAAATTTTTATAAATATTCATTACAAAACCATACTATTTTGAAAATTATCATTATTGAGAAGTAAATTTATATCCTTTTCTTGATCTAATTTTTATTTTTGAACCTTTTCTTGCTCTAAATTTGATATTTTCAAGTGTTTTTTTCTCTATATTGTTCTTTAGTAACCATATTTTATGCTTTGATACTTGTGATTTAGGAAAGTTACTCATAATGTGAGTGGTTTTATTGAGTGATGTATTAATTATAAGATCACCACTATCTTTGAGACTTTGTATTTTATTATGTAATGCAAAAAAAAAATTGTATGATACCCATGCATTATATAATATGTATAGTAGTATTTAGATATCTGTATAAGATGTATAGGAGGTAATTTTATCAGTTTTTATCTAATCATTTATGTTAAGATCTCACTTGTCCTTTTAGTAACCTTTAGTATAATACTTGAATCACATATTTTAGATATGTTATGTTATAGCTTTGAATTTTGATATGAAACCTTGTTGGGTAAAACATTGGTAAAAGAGGATGCAAACACATGATTAACACTACCATATGTTGGATTTTTTAGGTAGGTAATATGATTTTCCAATAATGTGATCTTGGAATTAAAATTATTTTTCCACTCCTCTATTGACTTTCTCATAAGGATAAATTACTATTTTAAGGTTTCACAAGAATAAATCTTAGATACCTCAAATTGAACATGCATACATACACCACATAACTTACCCATTGAAGGAGTGACAACATGGAACTAGTTAGAGGGATGAAAACTATCACCCTCCTTAGGGTTAGGAGAAAAAAGCTCAATATTATTGAAACAAGATTGGTAAAGATAAGTTTGAATTTTGTTTCGATTAGGATCATTATCTGATTTGATTATTTTGAAATTTTTACATTTTTAACCCCTTATATCCTTAATTTATTGAATCAAGCATGGAACATTACAAGTAATTACCACTATAAGGGATTTAACCATGAAATAACTAGCTTAACTATCCATTATAAATATGATTGAAAAAATTATAGAAATATAAGACTATTGGATAAGGTTTTTGAAAATATGAGATAGGCATTTCTATAAAAATAGGAAATGAGATGAACCCTACAAAATAGGGAAACAAAATTATATGTATGGTCTATAGATCTACATTTACTAAAAATAATAAACTTCTAAATTTAGAAAATCTGTAGAATATTTTGGCAAACTAAAAGAGGATTTTATATATATCAACATATTTATGAAAAATTTCTAATAATTTAGAATTTTTATCCAATATGAATCATAAATATGCCAAATAATTTTGAATGCTTCACAGGTAAACACTATAATATTATAAATAAACAGTCACCAATTAAGATAAATAAAGAATAATTTTCAAAGACATGAGAGAAATTTTTTAATAAAACCCTATTTTTGATGAAACCCAAAAATTAATTTCAACATAAGTACACCATTCACTTTGTATGATAATATTTAATAAAAATAGTAAATTGTAAAATTTGATGACTTGATATTAAATTTTGGCAAACAAAAAGAGGTTTTTGCATATAATAATATGAGTAAAAAATAACTTAGAGAAATTTTTATATGAACCTATTTGGAGGATAAAATGTGCTGATCAAGGAAGAATCCACTTGAAAGTATTTGAACATGAAGCCCTTTTGACCAAAGGAGGTAAAACCTTAGGGTAAAGCTTTAGATTTGAAAATACATCATGAAAAATAAAATTGGAGGCTTGAAAGCCCTAAATAAAAGAAAATTGCATATTCACATGGATTAAGTTCACCAAATGTTTAAACTTAATTGAGATTTGGATCCTCTTGGGTAGATAGGGTTAAGAATATAGAATAATAGGGCACAAGGGTGAATATGATATCTACAAAAGATAAATTAAATGCTAAACTTAGATATACCATATGTTGAATTTATTAAACTAATATAAGTTATTAATAAAAATCACAACTATGCTAGATATATGTAATTACATAAAATAAGGTAGTTAGCTTGTTCTGATGCTAATGTAAATTTAGATCTAGAACATGATAAACAAGATAAGGAAGATAATTTTGCAATAGTTTTTAGATTACAAATCTAGTACTTTTGGATATCTAGATAGTTGTGTTAACCTAGGATGGTTACGTTGATGCCATTGTCTAGGTACAATGTTAGTGTTATGTATGAAATATATACTAAAATAGGATGTAACCACTTGGATGCTTCTAGGTTTTGCTTCATCTTCACTTTGTTATATTCAAATATGGGTCATGGACTGTCATTCCTTGTGAAATGGTAAAACCCCAGATTTGTAAAAGGGCATTGTCTACATATCTAATACTCCAAAATAAGGCCTTAGAATCATGTAGTTATCCCTTGTGTTATCTTGTGTGTGAATCATATAATGTGTGTAGAGAAAGTAAAATAATGACTTATCTTGTAACTTGGAAAATACAACCTTATAATTGTTCCTTTAGTAATTTAGACCTATATATGTGTTGTACCTATGAATGGTATGTAAATAGGGAAGCTTTGATCGATTGAATTTTTGATAGAGTGATTTTGATAAGTGCCTTGGTCTCTTTGGTCTAATTTCTATGTGATAGATGAATGAAGGTTGATATTATATTTATACCAATACTATCAAGAGATAATTCACATTAAAGAAATTAGGTTGACCATTGGGATATATTTTATTTGAAAATTGGATGACTTTAGGGCATTGGACACTTGCATTAGGGTAGGACAATAACATTGATGCTACTATCTATCCTAGATGTTAGTATCTAGGGAGTAACCAAATAGGTATAGGATTAGAAATTATAGAGGTGTAAGATAAGTATATTTTAATAATTTTGGGTAAGACAGGATGTCTATGTCATCAATATAAGACTAATATAACTAAAATTTATTCTAAGGGGCATAATATAAATTACATGTGAGGATTGCAGAAGAAAGGTATGTGCATAATTAAGAGGAAAAAAAAGGTCTAAGTTTTCTAAGTGTACAAGACCAAGGTGTTACATAATCACAAAATATCATCTAAAAAATACTAAAAGTAAATGGAAGTAACTAAAATTATTGTATACATACCTTGACTTACGTTTCTATTGAATGACTACATGCTAATATCATAGTATTAATCATGGAGGAAAAAATACCTATATTTGAGAAACCAAAGGGATACATGGCTAAAAATGCAAGAAATGTGTACATATAAATAATGGTCAAATTAATAATGAATAACTCTCAAAATTGATTAAATTACTTAGAAAATTGACAAGATAGGATCATAAAGGCTAGGTTAGAACTAAAATACCAAACATATAATGATAAAATTATAAAAAATGAATGTATAACACACTAAATCATGCAAAATATTATAATTAAATGAAATATCAATGGGAGGAAAAATCAAATAGAGATATGTAATTAAATGAAATGTAACCTCATGTAAAATAAGCATGTCAAATCAAACACAAAGAAAAAATAAATGACTAAAAATGAAAATGTAAATAAAAATGGTATGACAAGCATGTCAAGTCAAACCTAAATAAAAACATGTAATCATGTCAAATATTCAATGTAAGATAAGTGAAGTCCATAAAATAAAAAAAGAACATGGTGGATAAATTAAAAAAATAAATCTAAAAAAAAATGACTACTCAAACTTAGTGCTTGTTTTAAAATTTGATGTAAGAAAACATGACCACCTAATGACATGACTAGTATGATAATGAAATGGTGTGGTAAGCAAATTTGAAGGGATAATTGTGAGAAAAATCTGGTCTTATATGAAGTATTACAATACAACTCACAAATTAGAAGATAATAAGTGAAATTAAGTATATGCGATTAGATAAAAGTAATATCCAACAGGGGGAAGTGGGAATAATGTGATGTAATAAGGAATGGAAGGTGCCACATGTGTGGTGTGAAAATTCTTATTAGGATTGAGACACACTAGGAAAGTGATCAAGGCTAATAACTATTGACATCAAGGACATATGACACTCTAACTAGTGAATACAAAGCTTAGGATAATAGTTAAAGTGCATAGATCATCTCAAGAAAGCTATATGCATGAAAAGTAAAATGGGTCCTACCATCCTACAACATGTTACCCATTATCTTGGACCCATTATAGAACCATCAATCTACTATGAAAATTGGGTACTTATGTGAAAAAGTAGGTGGAACTATAAGTATATGATATACTAAGACCTCCTACCCCAATCTATTGGGTTGTTATACCCTAATGGGCCTTATATCTATCATGAGGCCAACTACAGAGTTTGAAATTAAAATAAGATAATATATGTGATAAATAAAGATCACATATTTTGGTGTGATCTGAATTTTAATATTGTATTTTAATTTTAATCATATGATATAGATTTTAACTCTTTTAGATTTTCCTATTCCTCCTCCATACAAATTCAGAGAACTAATGATAAGTGAAATAGGTAACAACATGAGATAGCTTACAATTGATCACTAGAGAAATGGACCTAAAGACCAAGGTGTCTAGATAATCTTAAACTTACCCATAAGCAAGTGTGCAATCTCAAAACTAACCTATGTGTGCCTCAAATGAAATGAAATAAGGGAAATATGGAGACCATGAAATATCTATCAATGTAATAAATGATACAATGATGAATATGATCATAGATGATCATAAGGAGGTAAAAAATTGTTATGAAAGGGACAAGGCTATGATATTATAGTCAAGTCACTAAGAATACATACTACTTTACAACATATCTAGTGTTTTATTAGTTTAAGAATAATGGGGTTTTATTCCTAATTAAATAAATAGGGTTGAACAAAGTAACTCAGTAAATAATTTATAATAATTAAGTTAATAATTTGTCTAAACAAATTTTTATTTTTGCCTTTTCTAAATGTAGTAATAAATAAGAGAAATATAATTTAGCTTATTGTAAATAATTTGGAATGAGACAAGGTCTGATACTAGAGGAGCAAGATTGGTAAACTATCAAAAACCGGATCTTGAGGTTTGTTTTTGGATTGGATAAGAGCATAAAAAATGAGACAACCTACTATCTAGTGTTGTAGTCATTTTTTATTGCTATTATCCATGTGGTCTGAGCTTTTTGGGTTCTATTTAGTAGGCTTGTTTTACCCTATTAGTGATATATCAAAGTTTCCCTATTAGTGATATATCAAAGTTTGGAAGCTTGTAGAGCTCACTGTGCATCTATTTTTAATATTCAAAGCCCTAAGATCTCTTTGTGCTTGAAACTTGAATTAAAACTTGGAAAATATAGATAAAGGGGTTAGTGTGTAAAGGATATACTAGATGCACTTCACACCCTGTGTGTGGGCATGCTGCCTACATGCTAATACTCTGAGGAGGGATCGAGCTAATGTAGTTATCCCATTAAAGTGCTTGGTGCAATTGTGTATGATAAATGTAACTAGATGAAAAATTGGATGCACTTTAGATGGATAGGGACCGATTCAAAGGTTTGAATAAGCTTTAAATAATCTTGGAAGCCTATATGTAGAGAATAGGGAAGAGTGAGTATACTTGCTTATATTCTTTCTTCCCTCTTGTAAATGAGTGCCAACCCTTCTAAATGGACTTCAAATGGCCTCTTATGGGGAAATTAATTATCATGGGTTAAATTAATTCATGTTAGTCCAACAAGAAAAAGGATAAGGATCTAAAATAATTTGACCATTAGGACCAATTTTGCACTTAGACAACAATGCCAAAATCAAGACACCCTATGATTCAGTGCTCCTATCCAAGCTGGGTATTATTATCTAGAGGGAATGAGCCCTAAGGGGATGGATCTAGGCCTGAAATATCTATCTAGATATATAAGGGGTAGGTCCAGAAGGTTGTGGATGATTGGGAATTAGTGAAAGAAATAGCCTAGAAGGGTTGTGTAAGCAAGTCTGAATACCTATGGATTAGGTGTCATTAGCCATGCTTAAGTCATCTAATTTTGAATTTTATATGATTATATTTGACCCCTATTTATTTTAATGATGTATAAAAGTGAAATAATAGGATAAAGGAGAGTAAAAAACATACCTGAGACTTACCTATAAGGGAGAAGCTCATGAAGCTGTGTGATGCTAGATGTGCATAGAGAGAGCATGCTGTGAAGTGTGAATATATAATGGAAATAGAAAAGTAGATCAATTATTACTAGATATGCTATATATAAAATAATAATTTACAATACCTAAGTAAGATGAAGAGAAAGGAATGAATACACCTCACTGAGTATGAGAACCAATACAAAACTTGTTGTGATGTTAGATTATGCTAGATGATGTTGGGTATGTGTTAAATTGAGAGTAATATCATGAACGAAAGATGAGTGCTCAATTCCATAGAAGGTGGATCAAGAATGAAAGGTTTATCCCTTTTAATCCATTATCTCCAACTAAGTGAAGTTAATGTATCATGTATGTACTAATTGATGTTTGGACTATGCATCTAATCCCTCTAAATAGGTGGCTCAAGAATATAAAAGATGGCCCTTTGACTCCATCATTTACCTATGAAGTGAAGCTATGAAGTGATACTAGTATATAATATATGTCATATGAGATGGCTCATGGAGCTCATGAATGTTCTGTAAATATGATAATGTGGCATGGATTTCTTGAATGTATGCTAGAAACTAGGCCACTCTTTGTCATTTTAATTATGGAGGTTAGGCTTGTATGAAATTCACTCTAAAACTAATGTACTAGGATTATGTGAAAGCCAAATTAGGAACTAGGGTAATAAAAAAATTAAAATTTTATGAAAGTTCAACTTGAAAGTGATGCCAACCACCTGTAGATGAAGTAAGACATGAAACTACTGAGAATGCTTGGATAATAAACTAAACTCATAAATAAAAGAAAACCATTGTGCCATGCACATTTCCCCTAATCACTAGTGTTTGAAACATGGATTATGATATGAAAGTTATGTCATCTTCCTAATCTAAAACTAAAAGTGGGAATCATCATTTTGTGCATGATAACCCCCTATATCTAGATTCTCTAAGAAAATTACACTTAACTGGCTGATTTTGACTGATCTAGATGTGCAAAAATTATATCTAAATTGAATTTTTTACCTATTTATAGAAACTTGAGTGTTTTTATACCTATATAGGAGTTATAAAATGAGGACACCCATATGTTTGGTGTTACTATCCATTTATATCACTATTGTCCTATGTTAAAACTATTTGCTGATCTAGAATTGTCACTATTTTTTTGCTTTGTTTTGATTGGTTTGACCTCTAGATTCTAAACTGGGTGATCTAAATGCTACTATTTTGACTTTTAGGAGCTTAAATATCTATGATAAAACATCAATTTCCCCCTACCTCTTTTGAGGGTAGGAATGATGAACCTACAATGACTGCCCTCAGAAGAGTCCTATAAGTGTGTTAAGTTGTATAGATATATGGTATAGAAGTGATATTTGACAAGATATTTGTAGATATAAAAATGTTTGTATTGATAGATTTTTAGATCAATAGGGGTATGCCTAGATATATATAAAAATGTAAAATCATGTGAAAAGTATTGAAATATAACTAGAAATGTTAGATGTTAATTTTTAGTTAGAGGGATGGAGCATGATGTCCATTATGGCATCCAAGAAAGCAAGGGAAATACATGATGCGGATCATGGAATTACATAGAAAAAATAAGAATCATATTGGGATGACCAAGGGGCCATGCAAATAAGGGACATGGGCACATGTCACTCAAATTGGAAAGCAAGCATAGAAAGCATGTTTAAATGCTACATACACATACACATGAAATAAGCAAAGTTGGCATAGGGGCCATAGGCACATGGAAGATTAAAAGAAAAAGACCTTGGAAAATGTCCTAAGGCACACACATGAATAGAAGGAAAGGACATTGGAAAATATCCTAGGGTATAAATAAGAGATAAGAAGGAACTAGAAATGCAATCACATAAGCTACACTAAGCAAGAGGGGAAAGCATGTAATAACTGGAAAGGTATAATCCCATCTAACTAATCAAAGCAAATGTGAAAGTATGAAAAACATGTGTAGTATAAGAATAGGTATATGATAAGAAATCCAAAAGTGTTAGATACTAGAAATGTCGATATAGTAATCTATGTAATCTAGAGAGTAATGTACATTAGCATGATACCTCAGAGTGTGTAGTGTAAGAATTACATAACCTAGATGGTGTTATCATGTAGAATATGCCCCCAATGGGTATGCATATCGATGTGTGTCTTGAATGTAGAAGTAGGAATGCCCCATAAATGGGTAGAGTGAAGCAATCAAGGATCTGTAAATCACTACTCACACTCAAAAGAGATCAAGTGAAGCATGGTAATGTAGATAAATCAACATACAATAGCATGAAATAGAAAGTGTAAGTCCTAGCATGATAGTATTAATGTAAAGCATGGATGATGCATACAATCAAAATGCTTTTAGTATTTTTGAAATATTTGAATGTTTTTGTATTTTGAAATATTTGAATGTGTTTTTTATTTTGATATAAGCTATGGACAATCAAGTAGAAGAGATTATATACAAGAAATGCTAAAAAGAAACTATGTACAAGCACGTAGGTAAAGCAATATGTACATGATAAAATAAAAGACTAGGTTGGTTGGGGGAAGAGATCCAAGGATGGAGCCTACTGGGGATGTTAATGGAAGAAAGGGTCATGGCCATCATCAAATTCCTTGAGAATATCATCATAAGTATAATCATATGCTATAGATGTTATGTTTATGGTGGCATTATACCAAATGCATACTGAAGGTTGCTCTGGTGGTGGAGATGCTGGCTCTACTCTATGACATTTAGTCCTGCTAGTAGATGAATTTAGTGAAAGTGGTAGAGATAGTTATATTAGTCATGATATAATCTAAATAATGCCTAGATCCTATAGTTTATCTAATTTCTATCTTAAAACTATACATGAGTTTATATCATGGCCTATAATTTTGTGAAAAGTAAAAAATGGGTGACCATCTTGATGTGACAATCTATTAATAGATCTATGTCATACTATAGGTAATGTGATAAATCCATGATTAAGTAATATCTATAACATAAATTATCGCTGATGCTATGTGTTGCCTACTTGAATCTGAATAACTGGCTTTGTATCGATAGAGGTAACTGTGTGAGCTATATGTGCTAAGTGGTCTGACTATGATCATGAGTGTGGAGTATATCCTATGAGTGTAGTGTGAGATGTTAAAAGTGATGTAGGATGTGGTATGAGAGTTCTAGAGTCATCTTGGTACTTTTCTAGGCTAACTAGTGTAAAACTCAAATCATACAAATAGTCATTTATGAGTGTGGGTGTCATATCATCATTTGAAGAAGCATGTGAATCTATATCAACATTATATACATATAGTAACTCAAAATTTACCACAAAGGGTAAATGTGATATAAGAGTCTCATCATCTATAATAGTAGAAGATGAGGCTATTGTGAAGGTATTTGTAACTAGTGGAATAACTATGGAATTAACTATAACTATTAGTACTATCAATGGTGATGGTGGATGTGTAACAGGTGTCAAAATTGTGATTGATGAAGTAGATAAAATGGTTGATGTTATTATGATGGGTGGAATAGTTAGTGTAAATATCTAATTCCTAACACCATTTGTGTTGAAATTATCAATCTTAGTCAAATTACACTCAAATGCACATTTTAGGTCAAAATCCATAAAACACCTTAAATGGTTTGATCTTGTCATTTACAAGTGCTAATTTAGTTCAAAGTATCCCTAAATGGGAAATGCATTTTATGGGCCAGCTAACTTTGATCAGATCATTTTGAGTCAAAATGCCAATTTTGCACCTAGGTGCTCTAGATTGCTCTTTTCTATCAAACCTCTTACACGAGACATGTGCCTTTGTTATTTTATGTTGGAAACATCCTAAATGGGATAATAGATCCAATACATCTAAAATCAACTTCCAATTCTAATCTAATCAAATTTTGAGCCAATAATAAGACATTCTGACCATTTTGATTAATTGAGGGCCAATTTCCAAATAATTACACAAATGTTGATTAACCTTGTTTAAGGCTAATTGATCCAAATCAAGAGCTTAAGTGGATTTTCCATGACAGTTATTGAGTATTTATTTTTTAGAATTTGATTTATATTAACTATATCACCTAATGACATCATTTCTTGGGAAGACATCCTTAGGCCATAAATGCATAAAATATCAAGATTATAGGTCTCCCATGCCTCATTAAGACCTGCCATGCCTCCTAAATGTGCCTTTATTCCAAATATTTATGAGGGATATTTATGGATTTTAATTAGATATTTGAATAAATATTTAGCCACACATCTCAATCTTGAGATGGATGATTCAGGTTGATTTTGATCAATCCCAATTTTTTTAAAATAGAGTTGCCATGAACATCATTTTTAACCTTGATTTGTGTAAAGTTATTATGCTGAATTGGCTCCGTAATATTTCACATTTGATCATTGATTTTGTATATAAGCTTCATTGATAGGATAGTTTAGTGATTCCAAATCATGAGCCTAGGTTTTACAAGGAGTTCTTAAGACATTGGAGGAGTTAGCCACCATTGTTGTTGAAAACAAGAGCTCTTGATCAAGAGAGAACATTATTTTGAGCCACATTTATATGATGACTCCACTTGGAAAGGTAATATGACATTGTTTTCATTCAAGTGTTTCTTATTATTACTTATAAGTCTCACATGAATAGATGGGTTTAATTTGGTTTAATATTATGAATTTATCCTTTGATTTATTAGACTAATGTTTGACTAATCATGTTATGTAATCCTCTCTATAGATGGTGCTAATGGTTCAATTATAAGTGCAGTAGTGCGAGAAGTGCTAGTCTCTTCAACCTCATATGTATGTATATGATTAAGAGAAATGCTATGAGGTGGTGGCTATACTATGAGATATGGTGTCCCATTTAGTGAAATAGTTAGAGATGGCTCTGTAGTTTGATAATATCTAAATGGCTAGTTATCTACTAGACATGTGTATATATCCTTCATGGAAAATTTAATACATCGATGGAGAGTAAAAGGAATGGCTCCCATAGTATGTATCTAGGGTTGTCTAAGTAAAATATCATAGTGGAGAGGACCTAGCATGACCTAGAACTATGTAGAGAGGGTTTTTGGTCCCACCATAATATCTAAAGTAGTAGTGCCCAATATCTATTAGGGTATATCATCAAACTCTCAAACATTCTTATATGATTTTTTAATGGATGCCAAATCTATGGTCATGGCCTGTAAGAATGTGATATTAAAAATATTCAATTCGAAAACCCTATCAACAAGAACTCTCTTAATTGCATTGGTTTTGACTTGAACATGAATGAATAGTGAATTTTTTTGATCAATAACTTATTTAAGAAGGCATGTCCTTACTATAAAAAAATTATATCTTCTATAGTTTTTAAAGTGTTGACCACTGATGTAAAATAATAAGGTTTTGAATTAATAGGCATATAAGTTTGAGTGAGTGCCTGATAAAGAATGTCCTTGAATATATTAACTTTATGAAGTAGTTCTAACATGGAAATTTTCATTGGGGTGTTTCTTAATTGATCAACAATGTCATATGCCTTATGAAAATCTACGTATGTAGGTGGGTTGGGTATAGGATGGGTTAGAATAATGGGGTGATGGGGCTCCTGGGTAGGTGGAGGAAGCATAGTGGTACATTGAGTAATAGCTCTAACTATATTATCTACTATATATATAGGAGTAATAGTAGTTATGGGAGGAGAGTGAAGATAATCGATGGGTCAAGGTGGTGGAGGGACAAAGGGTGTTAGCTGGGCTCTTTGGTGATGGGTAGTGACGTAGGGAAGAGAAAAATGTTAGGGTGTGGAGCTAAAAGCTTCAACTATTGCAGACATGAAGAAATAGGTGGTTGCTGAAGATCCAAAAGTACCGACATTGACAATATGACTGATGTTGGTCATTACCAGTGTAGAAGGCAACTGGTGTTGGTAGGGAGTTGGTCGACATCAGCAGCACTAGACAGATAGGGACCGACGTCGGTCACCTGTGGTGTTCCAAAATTGCTGTTGACGAACAGTCAGTTAAGTGAAGCGAGTGTTTGCATGTTAAATGACTAATTATAGTCATGATCTACGTGTCTAATTATTGTAGTTAGAGTTATATTTTTGTATGCATGGGATTCTATTTAAAGACCCATGAGGCATGTATTATAAATTTGAAGCAAGCAAGTAAAGTATTGAAGCAAGGTCAAGGAGATCTATAGGTGTAAGGTCAAAGAGATCAGCTGAAGTATTCAAGGAGGGGATAACAACTCAAGCTGTTGAGTTTGTTGTGTTGAGCAAGAGAGAGAGGGAAGAAGGTCTTGAGGTGTGGCAAGCCTTTGAGGTGGAGGAAGAAGTGGCATCTTCTTATTGTATTTTCTTCTAGTAGTATTTAATACAAGAGTGTGTATTGTCTCTCAAATTCTTTGCTGTCTCAAGTTTCTAGTTACTTTATCATTCTAGTATAATTTCGTGTTTAATTGCTTATAAGAAAGTAATAATTGTGCATCCATTGGATAAGGGGTTCCTAACAAAAAATAGGCTAGGAAACATGACTTGACATGGGGTAGAGGATTTAAGGGAGGTGATGCAAAAGATGTAATAACATGTTTAAGAATGACATGCTTAACATCATCCCATAAAATGAAAAATAAGCATGAAATGCAAAGAATGAAGATTTGTAATAACATATGATAGAATTCATAATTCATGTACATGATAGGGCCCATTAAGGTTTCCTTATTATTTACAAGAAATGTAAGAAAAGTTTGTAAATAAATGAGCATCATTTTTACAATTTTAATTATGGATGTAAGGTGATATTGTAAGCAGCAAAATAGGAGATAGTATATGCAAGTAAGGATTTTTCAAAAATATTTATGCAAAATACTATGAATTTTTGAATTTAAAATTGATTTTCTAAGTTTGATATGCAACTAAAAATTTATAAAATGATTGTAAAAGTACTAGAAAATAACTGGGAACTAGTTGATGCAATCTAGGGATTTTGAATGAATTTTTAAAATTAATGTAATAATTTCAAAATTTTTGAGACAATTTGTAGAATTTTACTTGAAAGATTAGGATAAATCAAAAAATATTTCTAAAATTAGGAATATATTTTTCCTAGTGTTTGTATGCAAGAGGGACCTAATATATGCAATCTAGGGTTTTAATAGAACATGTGATATTTTTGAAATTATTTGTAAATTTTTGATTTTTAAATGTAATAAAAATTAGGAAATTATGACAAAAAATAAGAAATAATTATCCATATGGTTTTTAGGGTTTTTGTGTGAAATTTGAAGTCAGGTTCACCAAATGTTTTATTGTTTTCAAAATAATGGGGTTTTATTCCTAATTAAATAAAAAGGTTTGAGAAAAGTAAATTAGTAAATAATATGCAATAATTAAGCTACTAATTTGTGTAAATAGATTTGTATTTTTACCTTTTCTAAATGTAGTAATAAATAAGAGAAATATAACTTAGATTATTCTAAATGATCTGGATTAAGACAAAGTTTGATACTAGAGGAGCACAACTGGGAAACTAGATCTTGAGGTTCATTTCTAGATTAGATAGGAGCACCAAAAGTGAGACACCCTACTATTTGGTTATGTAGTCTTTTTTAAGCACTATTATCTAGGTGGTCTAAAATTTTTGGGTTCTATTTGGCAGGCTTGTGTTATCCTATTAGAGAAATATCAAAGCCTGTAAGCCTACAAAGCTCATTGTGAATCTATTTTTAATATTCAAATCCCTAGGAGCTCTTTGTTCTTGAACTTGAATGGAAACTTTAGAAAGATAGAGAAGGGGTTAGTGTGTAAAGGATACACTAGACGCACTTCACACCCCATGTGTGGGCATGTTGCCTACATACTAATAATCTGAGGAGGGATCAAGCTAATGTTCTCCCATTGAAGTGCTTGGTATAATTATGTATGATAAATAAACCTAGATGTGAAACTAGATGTGCTATAGATGGATAAGGACTAATGAAAAGGTTTGAATAAGCTTAAAATAATATTGGAAGGTTGTCTGTAGAGAATAGGGAAGAGTGCTTAAGTGTACTTGCTTTTATTCTTTCTTTCCTCTTGTAAATGAATGTCAACCCTTCTAAATGGACTTTGAATGGAATTTTATATGGAAATTAATGATCATGGGTTAAATGAATTTGTGTTAGGCTGATAATAAAAAAGATAAATATCCAAAAAAATCTGATTATTAGGACCAATTTTTCACTTGGAAAATAGTACCAAAATTAGGACACCCTAGGTTTCAACACTCTTAACCAAGTTAGGCACTATTGTCTAGAGGAAATGAGACCTGGGGGGATGGATATGGCCCTAAAAGAGCTACCTGGGTTTGTAAGGGTTAAGTTTGGAAGGCTGTAGATGATTGGGAATTAGTGAAATAAATAGATTAGAAGGGTTGTGTAAGCAATTAGAAAGACCTATAGATTGGGTATCAATAGCCATGCTTAAGTCATCCAATTTCACATTTTATATGACTACATCTAGCATAGACACTATTAAAATTAGTAGTAATCAAAAAATAGGGGAAAGTAAATGGTCATCCCAAAAATAAGGAGAATATAAATTAGTGCCTAAGGATCATAAAGAGACTAAGGAAAAAATGACAAAAAATGTGAAAATGTAAATCAATGAAAATCCTAAAGGTGATACCTATGAACCAAAAAAGAAACTATGGTCAAAATTAATGTGATATAAAATGAAAACAACAAAAAGGAAACACTAGTGTAAGTAAAATTAAATTAAATGTAATAAAATGCACAAAAACAAAGAAACATGTGACAAAAATGACAAGAAAAACCTATTCGAAGATGAAAATGTGAACTACAAGCCTATGTGTCTTGGAAGGTTTATTAAAGTTGAATTTATTTATTAATGTGTAATGTGGAAGAAAAGTGGGCATCATTAAATGACCCAAAGGGTAATTTAATGTATGGATTAACATCAAAATATGCTCCAAATCTTTAAGTGAAATGTGGATGGGAATCATAAGATGACCCAACATGTGATGTGGATTTAGGTGAAATTGAATGATAGAATGAGCTACATCAAGCTGAAAGATGTAGTTTGATGAAACTAGACTATTAGAAGGAACTATACTGGGTGGGCTTATATAATTTAATGAAATTGACTATAATAATGGGCTATATCAAGCTAGCCATTGTAGTTTGAGATAGGTAAATGTGTTAATATGTTGGATGTTGAAGATGTTTAGATTTACATAGGACCTATAGGAGACATATAAATATGTTGATAACCTAAATTAGGACCATTTATGATGTGTTTTAGAATAGGCATTTGACCTAGGTGCTCCTTGGGTTTATATGATCTAAGAGGTTGAGGTTTGATAAATGTAACTACCCAATTAAAGATGTTAATGTTAGTTATCCTTTCCTTATTAATTTAGGAAGTAGGATCAACTATGGTTTATATAATATTAGTCAATGTTTTGGGATCATAATTGTGTTAACTTTGATCATTAGGTAGTTGATGTTGATGTGATTCATTAGATTTGGATTGAGATACTTTAAGATGATATTCATAACATTGTTGAGTAATAGTGTTGAGATAGAAATATGGACCAAGCAAGGAGGAAAGAATAAATCATTGGAGATCATGATAATGACCTATCATAGCATGCCACAAATAAAACTTATCAAGATTGAACCATTTTTGAGAAGGTTTGGAAGATTCAAAGTTTAAGGATTTATAAGGTGGTATCTTTATCTTGAGTTCATGAAGACTCAAGGGAGGGTGGGTACAAGTTTTATTGTTTGGTTTGAAATTCCCCTCATTAGGTTATGAGGGAAGATTAATTTGAGATGAAGTGGTATAAATGACATTAGTTTGTGATTATTTATGAGATTATTCAAATTGAATCATAATAAAGTCTTCTCTTTTTGCTTCATCTAAGGCCTCTTATAAATTCTTAGGTGAAAAAATCCTAACTTTAAATTGAAGAGGGAATTTAAGAGTGTTAATAAAGAGTTTGAAAAAATTATCATCACTCATGTTATGATATACTTTGTGAGATAGAGACTTCTATAATTTGATAAAAATGTGAGCAAATTCATTAGGAAGTTGTTTAGCCTTGATGAAATGGATTAGGTAATTTTTAGGAAGGTCATTATGTTGTAATTCCTTCACTATAACATTGACTAAATCCTCTAGTTATGTATGTTTAACCCTAATTTAGATTAATGAATCATACTTGGGTAGATAGGGTTAAGGATATAGAAATGATAGGGCACAAGGGTGAATATCAGATCTATAACATATCAATTAATGTGCTAAACTTAGATGTATCATATACTAAATTTATTAAATTGAGATAAAACATTAATGGAAAGCACAAATATAATAGATATATAAATGACATAAAAGAGATTACTTAGCTAGTTTTGATGCTAACATAGTCTTGTATCTAGTAAATGTAGAAAGTAGATAGGTAGACAGTTTTGGATCAGTTGTTAGATTTTGATTTGGTGCCTTTGTCTCTTTGGATAATTGTATTAGCCTAGGATGGTTTTATTGATACCACTATATAATATTCTACACTATTGTCATGTACAAATTATCTATTCAAATAGGATGAGATGACCTAGATGCTTATAGGTTTTGATTCACCTTCTCTTTGGTGCATTCAAATATGGGTCATGGACTATCACTCCTAGTGAAATGGTAAAACCCTAACTTTCCATCTTTAATATGAACTAGGGAAAAAATGGGTTAGTGGGCACATGGTGTTAAGATCACCCATAATTACCCCACTATCAAAGGGCACTACCTACATAGACAATACTCTATAAGAGGGCCTTAGATTCATGTAGTTCTCCCCTATATGTTGACTTATGTGTGAATAATGTAATGTGTGTACAATAAGTACAATAATGACCTAGCTTATAACTTGGTAAATAAGAACTCATGACTAATATTTTAGTACTTCAAACCTATATCTAGGTTATTCCTTTGAATAATAATAGAATAGGGTAGAATAGGAAAGATTTTAGTAACTTGAGTGCATCTTGAGTGCTATTTTGGTCTGATTATTAGGTGGTGAATTAATGAGGGTTGATATTATATTTATACCAATCTTATCAAGAGATAACTCATATTAAAGCACTTATATCAACTATTATAATACTTTTAATTTGTAAATTGGATGAATTTAGGGCCTTGGACACTTGCATCATTTTAGGAAAATAATGTTGATGCTATTATTTATCCCAAATGTTAGTGTCTATGGAGTAGGAGAGTAGGCACATACTTAGAACTAGTAGAAGTGTAAGATAAGTAAAATTTTAGAGTTATGGGCAAGATGGGATGTCTATGTAATTAATATAAGGATGGTTAGAATAAGAGATATTCCAAGAGGAACAAGATAGAGTAGATGCGAGATTTGTAAAATTAATGCATGTGTAGAACTAAGACAAATAAATAAGGTCTGAGTTTGCCAAGTGTAAAAGACTAAGGTGCTACATAATCACAAAATATAATCTACATTAACCTCCTTTAAATAATAATGAAATTTATAGTTTAAAGGAAATGAATAAGTACCTGGGTGTGTATGCACACCTTGTCTTTGATTGACTTAAATTTGAGTGCTCTGATGGATTTAAATTTAAGTGCTTTAATAATGATTGACCTAGAAATAAGAGCATGTTACAGTGTATAATCAGTGCATATCATATGGGTTAAAATTATTTAAATGGGTTGAAATTGAAAGAGAAATATTTATGAGTACACCTATGTGTTGATTTAACCACCTTTCCTATTAGAAAATTATTTTTGCAAAACATATCTCATTAACAATATCTAAAATTGAGATTAGGATAAATATAGATAAATATTTAAGGTGCATATATACAAGGAGATAGATAGAGAGAGATTGGAATGCACATACCCCCAACTTTAGAGTAAAAGTGAGTTGCCCTCTCATAGTTTATATTAGCTCAACCATGTAACCCAATGATACTTTTAACCTAGTGAGTTTGGATGATCAAGTCCAATTTAAAAACTTGGCAAGATTGAGTGATTTAATCACCTCAACCATACCAAAAGGTGAACCAATTACTGTAGTAGATTGGCTCACTAAAGTTTATAAAAGTTTGTTAGGTATTAGTACATGTAATAGTTTTAGAATCTAATATTGATTTGAATTTTGAAATATTATTCACATGTTTTATAGTAGATGTACCTTAGATATGTCTTATGCTGAAAATATGTATAAAAATGGTACCATCTTAAAATTTTTACCAAAAATGTGTATTTGAATCATATAATTGTGTTCTTTGGTCAATTTAGATAATTGTGTAAGTGTAGAGGACATGCTTTCCAAGCATGACCCCATTGTAATCTATAAACTATAAATGTGTGGAATCCATGTTTATATGACATGCCTCCACTAAATATTAAACTAGTATAAGTATCGAATACTGAATGAATGTGCATAAAATGATTACAAACCATGCCCCCACTATAATATAGAAACTATGAATGTGTGGAAGCCACGTTTGTATGACATACCTCCACTAAATTTGAGAATTTTGAAAAGTGTGGATAACATGCTTCCCAAGCATTAACCCACTAATATGCCACCTTGAGGCAAGGGAAAAATAGTACCTAGAAGTTAACTCATCTCAAAAGGGTATGCTGACTATAAAATATGTGAATGTAACCATGCAGCATATACAAGGAAATATGTCTAGGTAAATGTATCATTAAAGTGTATAGAACCAATGTGATCACATGTAGGCATAGAATGCATGATAATGATCATGGAAATTTATAGATAGTAACAGTACAAGATCAATAAGAAAATAAGAACACACATAAGGGCACTCAAAATAAATTCAAAAGGTAATGATTTAAGGAGACCAAAATCAAGGGACATGTTCAGATGCTACAAAATTGAATGGACATAAATTAGTCAAATGTACACAAAGAAAGGAATGACATATTTAAATGTCTAGACAATAAGGAATGACATATTCAAAAATCCAAGATGGAAAACATAGGCACATGGCTCACATATAATGGATAATATTCAAATGCTCAAAAAATCAAGATAATAACAAGGCAAGACACTCAAGGAAGTGTACAAAAGAAAAACATAAGCAACCAATATAACATGTGATAGTGGCCCATATATCAAATGTGTTAGAAAAAAATGTCAAGTACATAACATGAAGGGACCCTATGTAATGTATAATCATGGATAATAGGAATGTATAGGTACATATGTAGGTTCAAACATGATAGTGTAGAATGATCATCGAATCATATAACCCATGTCTATCAATATCATAGAAAATGGATGACCCAAATGTGCCAACAATGTGAGTAGAGGGAAATCCCAACACCCATAAGTGTGTCATGTATATGTGTATTCATATATATGTTTATGTAGGAGTAAGTGATATGATAAACCTCAATATGGAACCAACACATGGATGCCAAAGAGCTACTAGACATGTAGGTGCCAAAAATATTTTTGGATTTTTTGAATATTTTGATTTTTTTGGTATTTTTGGAAGAGACAATATCATCATATGATCTCATCCAAAGGATGATGATAGGCATATCCACACTCATAACCTAGTGCAAAAAATTGGTGGTACTTCTAATGAGAATGTATAAATGTAATATATATCACTATAGTATTTTTAATGCTCAGTGTATGTATAATAGGACTCTGAGCTTGTGAAGTACCAATAAAAGGAATAGGGGTTATTAATACCCATATCTATGTGATTTATGGTTTATTTTGAATAAAAATAGTAGGATCATGTTTAGGTGTTTTAGATATCTAAATATGGTGTGCAAAAGACAAGTATTCTATAGAACATACTATTTGTCTATGATGTAAAGGTCTCTCAAGTACTAGCTGCCTAGTAAAGGGGATTGATTGTGGCTTACCCTTTTACAGTGGGTTAGCCTGAAAAGAATTGATAATTAACTACTTGGGTATGAATTTATCTTACTTAAGAGGATGCTCATATGGAATATAAAAAACTAGAATTAGTCAATTATCATGAATGTATGTAATACACCCATGTATTGTAGAATGTACTGTTTGAAGAGTCTGTATCCAAGGTCATCCCAATAACATGTCAAAGACACATGTATAAGGTATAACTAATAAAATAGTAAGTAACTATGTGGGATCAACCTATAAAGGTATATTAATCTCACCATGAACCTTCTTGGAGTTCCCATCAAATAATTTGATTGATCTTGTAGAGGGATGTAAATCATGATGAGTATAACCCACATGTGTAAGTAATGTCATAGTGTAATTTTTTTTTATTACACCATTATCAATAATAACATTGTGTATAGGGTGTTTATCAAGGTATGATAAAATGAATAAAGAATTAATATTAGAGTCATCATCCATAATTTCAATGTCATCATTTAAAATAGAAAATTTCTAGACCATAGAAGATATATGTTGCGTGTAAGTACCAATTATAATCATAACTCCTATGACTTCACTCCCTATGATTACAATTCATCTCATGTGTAGAAAATTGAACCTGGTTATCCCACTTAGAGTCATAGGTCACTCACTTGGACCTTTATCGCATGATATTCTCATCCCCCATACATCTTCAGTCCATATTGACCCTCTCTCATGCCAAACAGACTCTCTAGGCCCCCCAGGACCCATTTAGGAAGTTATTGACTTGTTTGGGGTCTTGTTTGACCTATGCCATAGCTTAGGGAGGAAACCCATGGCCTAGGCTACAACCCAGGTAGAATGCATGAAAAAGTGTCTTGAATGGACCCAAATAAATAAAAATAGCTAGTTTCCTATGGTTTGGTAGATTAGGGTTGAGTTATATTAGATTTTCCTCATTCATTCACATTATCTATTCAGTTTTACTCCAATTTTACTACATCTCTTCTCTAATCATCTCCATTGATCATCTTACATTGATAGCTTGGATGCCTCCCTGAACTTCTCTTAGTTCTTACTTTTCATAATTGCTTTCCTTGTGAAAAGGGATGCCCTACTTTACTACTGCTCTCATTGGTGATTCTCTTTGATATTGATAGTGTTACTGAATCTTTTGGAATACTCCTTACCTCCTCAAGACTCCATTTTACCTATCACTTGTGCTCCTTGCATTTTTCACAACTTTGGCTCGTGGTTTGGACTCAGCGCATATACAACCTGATCTTCTTCCTCTCTTGCATCATAGCTTGGATAATCAGTTGGTAGAAAGTTTTCACATCTCTTTTAGTTTGATACAAGGTCACTTTACTTTGTAAAGTTAATCTCTTTGCTTATTTACAATATTATATATGCTAGGGTTTATTTTGTTTTAAAAAACTAGTTGTTAGATATCTACTTAGCATAGTTTCTAAAGTTTCTTATATTTGTGCATATCCAAAGAGTGTTTTCATTGCCTAAAATATTCTTTTGTTGTATGCCATTGATCTCTTTAGAATATTTCTCATTTTAAAAGTAGAAACACTATAAAAATTATGCAATGTCTCTCTCTCTCTCTCTCTCTCTCTCTCTCTCTCGTTAAAACTATAAATATTTTATTACTAGAAAATAATAGTATTACATTGAAAGATAGCTCAAATCTAGAATAGGCATGCTCTTGAAACCTTGCTTGAAAACATCTTTCATTCAACCTCAAAGTGCCTTAGTTTCTATATTTACATTTCATTGGCTATTGTATTTCATTTAATATTGTTGCTTATTTCTTATTTATGTAATCCTTAGTATAGTTTTAACCACTTATTTTGCTATGGTTAGACCCACTAGAGGTTTGTGCACACTTTGTGTATTCATTTGTACTAGCCCCAACTTGGTTTACAAGTTTGTCTATAGCCTAGTGAAAGATGATAAACTAGATAACCACTATATACCTCATATAGCCCATAGAACCCCTGAGCCTTCTAGCCTCTTAGTAGTTTGCTTTAGCACCCTGCTAAACACTGGTGGTTCTATTTAGATTATTAGAGATACATACTGGCATGCCTCATGAGACCTCACATATGATTTCATGCTATTTATATCCCATTTATATCTCTCTTAACTAACTCCCCTCTATTAGCTATTAGGCTTTGATTTTAGTTGTGTTTTAGCTCTCACCTTGGTTATTATATTTTGTTATGGTTTTGTGTTATTCTCCCTATTAGTTCTCCTATGGTTTGACTTTTCTAATGTCTTATATGTTGAGTTTATTTCATTTCACCTATGGCTAACCTCCCACCCTTGGGATGTCACTCCCATTAGATTTAGGGTCTCATCCCTAAGCTCACTCATGAGTTAGCCATGGCTATAATAGAATGCTATCAACACTATATGATCTAGGAACCTCTCTTGACCTAACATGGTAGTCTACACCCTCTCACATTTGAAAGGGAATAATATTGGAAAGAATAAAACCAATGAACTTGATCTCCTTTTCACTAGTTTGAACTTCATTCATCTAAGGATATTTCTACTCATCCTTGTTTTGTATCTCACTCACCCATTTAAGGTGATGAGGATCTTATGAACCATTTAGGACTAGATGAGTTGTGCATAATCATTAATGATTTCCATAGAAATATTCAAGTTAATTAAGTGTATCCTTTTCCCCATAGGAGTATATGGTGTGTGTCCTCTAGAGATAGAGTTCATACCCATTCATTGTCAAGTGCCTTGATCAGTTATTGCATGAGTTCCCCTCCTCTTTCTTGATAGAAAACTCTCCCATAATAACATCTGCATGTCCATGCTGTGGATCATAAGTATTCACACTTGGGAATATTTCTTCATCATGAGGGTTCTTCTCATTCTCCTAGCTCTTCCTTTAGATTTTTTTATGAACATGTTGATTTTGATCACCATTTGTAGACTAGATATCTATGGGATGCATATCATGCATCTAAAAAACCATTAGTTGATCCTTATTTGATGGAAAGTAACCAACATTATGGATATTTTGATCATTATGACCATTTCCATGAGTATGCCATGTCTTCCCATCATCCTAATGGGTATTTTCACACTTCTCATGATCATTCCCCACCTCATGGTAGAGATGATTTCTGTTATGATTGACCTCCTTATCAGGAACCACCTCGATGTCATGCTCTCTATAGCCATGGTCATGGTGATACCTATGGGCATAGGCAACATTATTACCATCATGAACCCCCTCTTGGAGCTTGTCACCATCTAGATATCAATAATGCTTGTGAGGATATCCATTTTAATATTCTAGCCCCTTGGGTGCATGCTATTCCCCTTCTTACTCCTATCCCTAAACTACTAAAATTCAATGGGACTCAGGACTCTAGTCCTATAGAGAATATTTTGGCATTCATGATGGTGTGTATGGATTGGGAATAAGATGAAGGCATGTTGTTGAAGCTATTCACTCATTCTTTATAAGCTAAATCTCTAGTCTAGTTTTAGAGTTTGCCTCCATATTCTCTCTCTAGTTTTTAGCTCCTTCTAGATGATTTCCTTTAATATTTAGATATTTCTAGACCTTTTAACCTTGGTATCTAGTCACTAACTTCTATTGCATAGGCCAAAGGTGAGTCGATCTTTGATTTTGTGTATAAATGGTGTGTAGCTATTCATATGTGTAGAACCAAGTTCTTAAATGACCAACTTTAAGAAATGTTCACATGAGCATTGAGTTAGGAGGTTCACCTTGAGGTCCTCAAGCATGAGCCCACCTCTTATGATGAAGTTATTAATGAGTGTCTAAAGATCTAAGTATTTGAGGTACATGAAAGCTTGTATCTTGTACCTTTCCAAAAGTCATCCTCATCGCATGATTGTAACTATAATATGACCGATGATGGTGTCACTAATTCTTCTCCTAAAAAAAAGGACAAGAAAGAAAGCTATGAGGTAAATGTCATGAGAAAAAAACCAACTAACAAGAAGGTTTTTTAATCTAGCCTAGTGAAATAATAGATGGTGTTCCCTTATGACCCTGCCAAGTTCTATAAGTACCATAAAATGAAGGGGGATGATGATTCCAATTATGTCACCCAATATTCTAGTGGGCAAGCCTCACCTTAGTCAGAGAGTTATCCTCTTGTAGAACCCAACTGCAAGTTGGATATCTTCAAGGAGCCTCTATCAGGGCACTATAAGGAGAAGAAGAAGAAGAAATCAAAGGCTAAGGCCCCACATTTTCCTTCTTGCACTTCCACTTCTTTTGACTCCTTTTCTTAGGTTGATTTGAGAGGGAAAGCTAAGAATGAGGGTAATAAGGTTATTACTGGTGTTGACATCACTCCAACTAGTTATGAGTTCTTTGTCAACATGCACTTGGGTCAGGCCACCATCCCCATCAAAGAGACTAGTGGTGCTAGGCCTCTTGTCCAGACCATGGGGTTAAGGAATCCTAAAGTTAGGTTTGAATTTTGGCATAACACACCTCTCTAGGCTAGACAACATCCTTATTATATCATTAAGGAGTTCCAGGGCCTCTCAGCGAAGATCTCCATTTGAGACTTGCTTCACCTTTTTCCTAAGTAAAAGGCCCTCATCTTTGATGAGCTCAATCTCTATTACAAGGATCCACTATGAGATGGTATTGGAGTGTTGTTTAACTCAAATATATGTAAGTACCCTCATCCACCTATTCTATCTTTCAACCTAGCCTCTTTACTAGACACCTCTGTTTTATCCAAGAGGGCTTAGTTCCCTCTCTACATCCAGACTTTGATTGTTGATTGCCAAATTAAGTGGTTCATTATTGATGAAGGAGCCAAATTAAATATCATGCCTTTACATGTATTTGATAAGCTCAAGATTAGTCAAAAGAAGCTTTTTGATTCCTACCATTGGTGTGTTGGTTTTAACAATGACATAATTATATCAGTGGGGAATGTGAAGCTCCATGTCAAGTTTGGTCCTAAAGTGGTCCAAATAAAGTTTTATTTGTTAGACCTCGATATTTCATACAACATGATTCTTGACCATATTTGGACTACTACCATGCATGTTATCACTTTGGCCACATTTTTCATGGTTTAGTTTATTCATGAAGGCAAGGTTCATACTCTAGAGGTTAAACTAGATCCTTGGGAATTGCTATATGCAAAGATAAAGCCCTCAAGTGAGGCTTTGGCTATCTCTTCATGAGGTTTTGTGGGTGACCACATGCCTTCCATGGCTGAATCTCATTTTCTTAAGGATGAGCATTATGACCCAACTGAGTATTGATCCATGTTCATCCCTTTAAAGTATGATATACATCTACAACTTCCACTTTAACTCCATGATAATAGGCTAGTCCATCACTATTCAGAGATCTCTTCTAGGATATCTATATAGACATTGAGCTTCCCCTTACATCATGCTTTTCTCATCAGAGTATAGGCTCTCTCAACATGTCTCCTACTAAGACCGCTAGAGTAGCTGAGTTCGATCTCGAGTGTTGTTTCATTCATGTTATGACATACAAACTATTTAAAGAGATAAAAGATTACACCAAGACCATTCAATCTTGTTGTAAGTACCATTACCCCCTTGATTTCCTTTGTTTAGAGATATCTCTCACTGAAGGTCTGACTCTAGGCATTCCCTTAGTGAATGTATTTTTAGTTGAACCTGAAGTGTTAGACCAGTCACTCCCTCCCACTCCAAAATGCTTTAAGGAGGGTAACACTATGGATGTTGAAAGATCTATGGATGTCAACCTTGAAAATTTAATAAGGCCCAAGATTTTTAAGATTAGTCCTAGGCTTGCTCTTAAGGAATGAGAAGTTTTGGTCACTTTCTTACATGAATTTTTGGATTTATTTACTTGGGAATACATTAATTTGAAGGGCATGGATTCCAACATCATTATTTGTAACCTCATTATGAATGATGGAGCCCACCCTATTCAACAAAAGTAACAACTAATGGTAGAAAAAATCTCTTAGTTAATCAAGGCTGAGATTGAAAAGCTCATCTGAGTTGGTTTCATTTAGGCTGTTGACTAACCTTGATGGGTTTCCAACATTATTCCAATTCTCCGTTAAGAATGCAGCAATTAGGATTTTCATCCACTTCTAGGATCTCACTATGGCTTGACCAAAGGATAACTTTTTGACTCCTTTGATCAACCATATTTTTGATTCCACTACTAGTTTTGAGATCATGTCCTTCATGGATGGGTTTTTGAGGTACAATAGGATCTAGATTACACTTGAAGATCAACAAAAGATGACATTCACTACACCATGGGGTACCTTCTGATATGCCATCATGCTTTTTAGTTTGAATGATGTTATGGCTATGTATTAGCATGCCATGACCCATATTTTTGATGACCTCATCTACAAGATTATTGAGTGATATGTTAATGATCTCCTTGGTAAAACCCATAAGAGAGATGAACATGTGCGATACCTCATGATCATATTTGAGCATTTCCAAGAGTATCACATCAATCTCAACCCCAAGAAGTGTTTTTTGGGTGTTTCCATTGGAAAGTTTCTCAGCTTACTTATGTCATAGAGGGGCATTGAAGTGGATCTTTAGAAGATCAAGGTGATCCTTGAGATGCATCCCCTTCACAATCTTGTTTAGTTATAGTCTTTTCTTAGAAGACTCAACTTCCTTAGTCATTTTCTTGAGGAGTATGACCACACATTTATACCCCTCACACATCTCCTATATAAGAACATGCCATTTTTGTGGTCCATTGAAGTCTAAGTGGCTTTTGAAGAATTGAAGTGAATACTTCATAATCCTCCTATCTTGATGACACCCATTGAGGGACATGAGTTTATTTTGTACACATCTATCACTGATATTTCTATTAATGGAATGGTGTATCAAAAAGATGACACTGACATACAGAGAGACTTGTTTACTAAATCTCTTATATACTAGTTAGCCCTGAGCTCAAATACTCTCAAGTTGAGTGTTAATTCCTATAGTTCATCTTTATTATGAAGAAGTTATGACATTACATATTAGGTCAAACTACCAATGTGATTGTCCAATATGATCCACTCTATTACTTGCTCAATAAAACACACCTAGCTAGTAAGACTATGATGTGGATCATGCTTCTTTAGGAGTTTGACCTTCACATGGTTAACCAAAATTCCATCAAGGGATTGGATATGGCTAATCATCTCACCAATTGCCCACTACCAAGTCTTAGTGTGGAGTTGGTTGATGATGCCTTTCCTAATGAGATGGTCTATTTAGTTGATCATGCTAAGGTCTTTGAGTGTAATTGGTATCAAGACATTGTCTATTACCTTACAAAATAATCTTATCCCATCGATGCTCCTTTTTAGGAATATTATTAGATCTATAAGCTTACCATTTTCTATGTCATTATTGGTGGAATCTTATTTAAGAGAGGTCTTAATGGTGTGTTGATGTAGTGCCTTACCCCTAAGGATGTTCTTCTCATGATTAAAGAATCTAATAGGAGCATTTGTGATGGCCACCGAGGTGGATAAGCCATTACTTTGTGTATTATTAGGATGGGCTACTATTGGCCCACTCTTATTAAGGATGCCATCTTATACACTAAGAAGTGTAAGATATGCCAAGTTATTAGAGATGTCATCAATGCCCCTATAGGCCTCTTACACCCTATTTATAATCCTTAGCCTTTCTCTATTTGTGCTCTCAAATTTGTTAGAGAGTTCAAACCAACCTCTTCTAATGGCCATCACTGGTTCATCACTGCCACTAGATTTTCATGAAGTGGGTTGAGGCCATGCCTCTTAGCAGCATGTGTGGGAAGATCATTACCAAGTTTGTCTTGAATCAACTTATTTTAAGATTTGGGGTTCCCATGATGATCATGGATGATAATGGTCTAGGATTTTAAAGCCCCAAGATGCATGAGCTTGTTGAATGCTTTAGTTTCAAGATCAATTTCTCCTCTAGCCATTACCCCCAGGGAAATGGGTAAGCAAAATATTCAAATACAACTTTAAAGAGTATGCTTCTTCACACTGTATCCTAGTCTAAGAGGGACTAGCATTTCATGTTCTATCCTACCCTTTGGGGCTATTGAATTAACTTTTACATAGACATGAGGGTAACCCCATACTCTCTCTTGTATAGGCCTGAGGCTATTCTTACCTTAGAGGTCCTAATCCTATTGTTATAGGTTAAGGCATTTAGATCTCTTTTTGATGAGGAAGAATGTGCCACTCACCTCATCAAGATTGAGAAGTTAGATGAGTGACACCTAGATGCTCTTCAACACAACCATGCTTACCAACACTATCATCACACCCAATTCTAGAAGTTGGTGCATCCTCACCATTTCAAGGTAGGTGATACAGTCCTAATTTTTGACAAGGAACACCATAAGAAGGGAAAGCTTGATCACAAGTAGTTTGGTCCCTTTTTTATCACTACCTCTCTCTAGAATGGGGTAGATCATCTCTTGAACCTCAAAGGCAAGCCATTGTAGCATTTGATCAATGGGTTTTGCCTCAAAACATTCCATGTCTAGGGCCTACATGGCCCTCTAAAAAAGTCACCTATGGTTTTAAGGAGAGCCTTTCCTCTCTTCTCTCACCATTACATTTGTGTCATTCATATATGTGTGTGCATGTGGGTTCTTAGCTAGTAGTGTTTACTATCTAATCACATTGTATCTAGTAGTCTACATCAGACAAAGCATATATATCTCACACAAAATTATATACACACATGTGCTAATCATAAAAAAGGGATGTATATATATCATAAAAAATACATGTTTTTCTCTAGGTACATTACATTCACTCATAATACCCAAAACTTGCCATGGCTGTGGCTATACATATGCATAAACAATTAACTTATGATTAGGTGGTATCAATGTTAGTCATACTCTAAGTGGAGATCTAGATCTATATATCTCTACCAATTGAACTATGGTTTCCTCCAATGTAGCCAACTTATCTACCCTTACTCTAGGTGCCTCATCTCCTCTAGTATACTCTTGAGCTAGCTTAGCTCATAGCCAATCAATCTCAGCCTCAAATGTCACTAGTCTTACCTAAATATTTGTCACCACTTCCCTATGGTTGGCCATGGATTTATCATACCATGCTAACTTGGCCTATAGCTATGGAATATTATGCCATGCCCTCACCATAGTCAAGCAAGACTCATGCACCCACACACTAAAACTAAGTATGTGGCTCTGCCCTCACTAGTAGATGTAGTACCCACTCTGTTAGTGGTGTATCCATGACATCAAGGAATAACTCCCTTAGTAATAGGTCCACTTGAGGTCTAGTCTAGTTAGGTTGGTATCCTATACACACATGTACAAAGCATATATGTCTCTTAGTTAGGATGAGTATAAAAATATAGTGCTATCTAGAAAATACACTGGTCTTACTTGGTAGTGCAGATGGCCTCTGTGGCACTCCTGTAGGTCATGCTCCTCCTAGTGGTGGTCCTCAACATGTTAGTCTCTCTCCATTCACTACCCCACTAATTTTATCATGGCTATCATTCATGCTTAGTTTTAGCTAGCCTGGGCTGGGTACATCTCTCTCTCTCTCTCTCTTGTTACTAATGCCTACCTCCTAGGATAAAGGTACGACCCTTATAGACCTTGAAGCTCCTCCATGCCCACTTAGGTCTCTAATACTAAATCTTATAGACATATCATAAACCCATATAGATCATATACAAATTACTACTACATCTAGATCTAGGATGGTTCACATGGGCCTATCCCTATCTATGAACCATGTAGCCTATGCTATGCATACCTCTAGTGTTGGGTATGCATTGTTACTATATGGTACTCTTGGCCTCATAAATAAGATCCTTTCATAAGCCCAATCCATGAGTAAGCTAGGCTATGTTAGTTTTCCTACCCTTATACACTAGATGTGATCTAACTATTGATATAGTCCACCTAGGATGTAGTGGCCCCATGTGTATCTCTAACCTCTTTTTGAGCATTAGACAAATCCTATCCATGATAGTGGTAGTCATCCTATATTCTAGATGGCATAGATCCTCTCAACCAAAATTCTTGCTATCACTATCCTGACTGGTGGAACCCTTGGTGACTACTATGTTATCTAAACCCCATAATTATTTCACTAAGTATAGGGTCCCCCCAGGTAGATATTTGCTACCACTACATCTTGTGCTAGTGATAGGTATATATTTTTACCTATAGGCTCTACCCCATAGAGTTGGTAGACATATTCAATGTTGAGGACAACCTCTAACTTGGGCCCCAGCTAGAACATGTGCCTCTCAAGTATCCATGTGGTGGCTAATGTATTAACTAGATCTTTGAAATAACATAGGGATGGTATGTGTACCAACCTCCAAAGTCCTACACTCTATAGGAATGCCTATGCCTTTATAGGTAGATAATATACCTCTTTAGGTATCCATGATAGGACTCTCTCCTAATTAAACACCTCATATGACCTATCCATCTATGCCTGCTACTTTCTCACTTATGAAGGCTCTCCCTCTTCTAGTATGCTCAGTCCACCATGTGTCTGCATAAGAAAGCAACATGAAACCAAATTAGAAAAATAGCCATGAAAAATTTATAATGGACTAAAAAACATGTTTTTTTAATCTATTTCTATCTTTTCCACCTCTTTCTCTCTACTCTCTACCCCTTCTAAAAGCTACCAGGCCTTCCAAAGCTTCTTAGGGCTCTACCTGTGCCTTTGCTACCCAAGGCCACAAATTTTTGGGTAAAGTCACGGCATTTTAGTGGTGAAGACCATAATTTTTGTGGCCTAACCCACTGTTAGGTTGTGGAGCTAAAAGCTTCAACTCTTTGTAAACAGTGGGAACAGAAGGTTGCTGAGATCCAGGAGCACCGGCATCGGCATCAAGACCGACGTCGGTCATGACCAGTGCAGAAGGCCACCAGCGACGACAGAGAGTCAGCCGACGTCAATAGAACCAGGCAAGTAGGGACCCATCGGTCGCCTATGTATTCCAGAACTGTTCGTTGCATGGATAGTTAGTTAAGTGAACGAAGAGTTTGCATGTAAAGACTAGTTAGAGTCTTGAGGCGAGGATAATTGTCTAAATTAAGAGTCTAAGTTATTGTTTAAGTCTGGGATCTATTTATAGACCCATTGGCATGTATTGTACAAGTATGAGATAGAAAGGAAGAGTTCCTTCAATTGTAAGATCATTGAGTTGCAGGTGTTGCAAGCTCATAGGGGATCTACATGTAAGTTTGGTCTATTGAATTGTAGGTTGCAGGTTCATGGGAGATCAAGAAGTGCCTTGGTGTACCGGTAGGGTTATTACTGACTGGTTGGAGAGGTGAACACCAATTCTGTGTGTGAGTTGGTTGTTGGGACCATTTTTTGTGTAGGAGAGTGTTGTGAAGAAGAATTACTGTACACTTGAGGTGTGGGAAACCTCTGTAAGGTGAAGAGTGTGGTGGCTCTTTATAGTATTCTTTTCTGTAAAGTGTTAATACAAGATAGTGTATTGTCTCTCATATTTTGTGCTATTGGTGAATTCTAGTTACTTGTGTTTCTGGTTATTTTCGCATATTTAATTGCTTATATTTGGTAATCATATTTTACTCTTTCTGAGGAGAAAGATCCTAACAAGAGGAATCAGAACAGGTGTGTTTGTTCTTGGATTTCCCCTACACCCACTACAAGGCCATGACCTAGCCTAGCTAAGGCATGACCCTGCATGGGACATCTTGGGGAGCATAAGGTTCTGCCTCTCTAGGCCATGGGAGAGTCTCATGTTGGTATTATTTTATTTATTTTCTTAAGCCCATAAATTTCCACCCTTTTTTCATCCAATTCACTTACCAAATCATCTAAAATGAGTGAAAATTGCATTAGGGCCTCCCAAACCCTAGAAATTTGAAATTTTTTACTTAGAGGACTTACTTGGACCATTTTGTGTGTCATTAGCATGCTGCCATGTCCTAGTTTTCTCTGCTTGTTCTTTGGGTTGCTTGTGGGCTCTCCTTAGGTTCTCTCAAAGTGAAAATGACCTCTTTTCTCTCTTTTTCCCTCTTTTTATCCTTTTTTTTAGCCTTTTAGTGGACCTTTTTTGGGGGTTTTGCTTGTTGGTGCATTTTAAACCATGAAACCTTCATATTATAGGTTTTGACATGTTTTGAGTGTATTGGTGGCCTCTATTTTTTAATCCAAGGATTCCTTGAGACTACTATGGCCTTTTTTAGTCCCTAAGACCCCTTTTTAGGTCCCTACTAAGATCTTAAGCTCATGCCCCATTTCATGGGCATCTAAGGATAGGAGTTACTTTTTGTACTTATTTTAGTTAGTCATTTCTCTACTTTCACATAGTCGATCCATTCTAACTCCCTCTCTTTTTTTTGTGTGGTTGTAGGTTACATGTGTTAGCTAGTTAATTTGGTTTAAAACTTGCTTTGATCTTACCAACTAGTCTTCATATTCTCTGAACTTTACCCTAATTACCTTTGTTACCTCTTCTCATGGCTGACATTAGTTAATTTATATGATTATAGCTTGGTTTCATTATTTGTTTCCCCATGCAGCTCACTCACACTAGCCTGCTTTGAAATAACCTATTTGTGGTTGCTTATCCTAAATCCTCAACCCCCATCATAGTGCAACTCTTAGTGGTGATTCACATAGTTGGTGGTAGTTAGGAAACCCAAGACCTATAATTACATCTTAGGTTGTTGATGATTTATGGGGCCATGAGATTATTATAGTTAGTCATTTATTGATCAACAAGATGAATAATTCTATTGAGTATCTTGTGATCATTAGTTCTTTAACTGATGCTCATGAATTAGGCATGTGCTATGTGTAGTTGTTCTCTGACTCACTATTATCCATGTCTCAACTCACCAGTGTCTGGGCCATCCGTAGCTTTGAGTTTCTCCCCCTCTTTGAGGTAGCATGTGATTTTATCTCCTTTGAGGATGTCCGATTCACCCATATCCCTCATAGGGATAACACTAGGGCTGACACCTTAGTGAATGCCATTCTAGATAGTATGATTTGATATCACTTATGTTTCCCTTTTGAAAGAGCTAGAGCTAGAGATAGATTTAAATTTTGGATTACATAACATCTACACCTTCACTTGTGGATTGTGCCATCAACATCCTTCCATCACCATCCTTATCTATTAAGTGCAGGTAATGTTTTCTATTATCTTTTTATTTCTTGATTTACTTTGGTTTGGTGTGGCTTACAAGTGCTTCACAACACTCCTTATTTATTCAAACATCATCTACTCATACCTTGGGGGCATATGTAATCATACTTCTCATGACCCTACTCCTTATGATTACACATTGGCTCACATGTAGACTACCAACCCTAGGTATCCCACTTAGAGTCATAAGCCACTTACTTAGACCTTTCCTACATGATATTCTCATTCCTCATATATCTTTAGTCCATCTCAACCCTCTATAATGCCAAATAGACTCTTTAGGGACCCCACAAGACCCATTCATAAAGTTGTTAACTTGCCTAGGGCCCTATTTGATCTAGTCCATGGCTTAGGGAGGAAACCTATGGCCTAGGCCATGAATTTACTTCATGAAATCCATGGCCTAGGCCATAGCCCAAGCAAAATGCATAAAAAAATGTCTTGAAGGGACCCAACTAGCTAAAAATGGTTAGTTTCTTGTGATTTAGTGGATTAGGACAGAGTTATATTGGCTTTTCCTCATTAATTAAAATTATCTATTCAATTTTACTCCACTTTTGCTACATATCTATTCTGATCATCTCCATTGATCATCCCACATTAATAGCTTGGCTACCTCCCTAAACCTCTCTTGGTTCTTGCTTGGCACAATTGTTTTCCTTGTGAAAAAGGATGCCCTACTTTATTGATACTTCCATTGGTGATTCTCTTTGATATTGATAATGTTCCTAAAGCGTTCAGACTACTCCTTACTTCCTCAAGACTCCATTTCACTTATCACTTGTACTCCTTACATTGTCTCTCACATATTGACAACTTCTCCTTTATCTTTTCCATAACTTTGGCTCTTGATTTGGACTCAACCTACATACAGCTTGATCTTTTTCCTCTCTTGCCTCATAGCTTAGATAATCAGTTAGTAGAATTTTTTCACATCTCTTTGAGTTTGATATGAGGGAAATTTTCTTTATAAAGTGAAACTCTTTGCTTATTTGTAGTAGTATATATGCTAGGGTTTGTTTTGTTTTAGAAAACTAGTTGTTGAATATCTTGCTTAGCATAGTTTCTTGTATTTATGCATGTCCAAAGAGTAATTTCACTACCTAAAATATTCCTTTGTTTTATGCTATTACTCTCTTTATAATATTTCTCCTTTGCATAGTAGACACACTATAAAACTTAGGCAAACTCTCTTTCTCTCTTGTTAAAACTAAAAATATTGTATTGCTGGAAAATAGTAGTATTGCATTGAAATATAGCTCCAATATAGAATAAGCATGCTCTTGAACCCTTGCTTGAAAACATATTTGTTTCCCAAAACATATTTCATTCAGCCTCAAAGTGCCTTAGTTGCTAGATTTACATTTCATTGGCTATTGAATTTCATTCAGTAGTGTTACTTCTTTCTTATTTATGCAATCCTTAATATATTTTTAACCACTTGATATACTATGGTTAGACCCGCTAGAGGTTCATGCACACTTTGTGTGTTTATTTATACTATCCCTAACCTATTTTATAATTTTGTTTATATCCTGGTATAAGCCAGTAAATTGGATAACCACTATAGACCTCATGTAGCCCATAAAACCCTTGAGCCTTCTAGCCTCTTAGTGGTTTTCTTTAGCACCCTGCTAAACACCGGTGGTTCCATTTAGATTCTTGGAGCTACATTGATAACCACATTTATTGGGTTTACATAATAATATGGATAAGGATGTGCATTATATTCCTTTTAAATTTATAGTTTTTGTGATCTAGGAATTTGACTCAAGAGAGGATGGTTAGTATTATGTTAGTTCTAAAATGAAAACAAAATAAAATAAACACACTAATAACATAACATCTAGGCCTAGACACTGGGAGAGCTTAGTTAATAATCATGAATGAAACACACAACTAAAATGCAAAAGAAATCTCTTTAACCTTCCTTGGATGCTCTAAAATGCTTATTGTGGTGACATGCTTAGCTTGTGCTCATGAAGTCCTTGGTAATGGAATCTTGATAACCTCTATCTCTCCTTGGAACCTTTGGCTTGTGGCTTGTGGCTTGGAATAAATTTGGCATTATAAAACTAGTTTTTTGAAGCTTTTTTGAACCAATCCTGCATTATAACTTTGCACTAATTAATCTTAAAAATGATGTTGTGAGGCATCCTATTTATAGATTTTTGGATTTGATCAGAATCTACCTCAACCATCCATCTCAAGATTGAGATGTGTGGTTGAGGATTAATTCAATTTTTGGAATAAGTTTGTAATTAGCCTCATCATGGCATTGGAAGAAGGGGTAATTAAGAGGCATGGAGGGCATCATGGAAGGCATTGATGAGGTATGGAGGGCATGAATCTTGATATTTGTGGCATTTATGGCCTAGGGATGTCTTCCAAAGAAATGATGTTACGTAATGATGCAAATATTCAATATTCATTTCCAAAACAAATTATTCAATAAGTTTCCATGGAATTTTTTATTAGGCCTTGATTTGGGTTAATTAGCTCTTAGGCATGATTAAGCACATTGTGCACAAATTACCCAAATTGATTAGAATGCCTGTTATTAGTCTTAAATTTGATTGGATTTAAATTAGAAGTCCATGTCAGATGCATTAGATGCATATTCCCATTTATAATGTTTCCAAAAAAAATAATAAAGGCACAAGTCTTGTGTAAAATATTTGATAGGAAAGAGTAGTCTAGAGCATGCAAGTACAAATTTGGTATTTTAACTCAAACTAAACTGATCAAAATTAGCTGGCCCATAAATTACGTTACCCCATTTAGGGACACCCTAGGCAAAATCAGCATTTGAATATGCCATTTTCACATCATTTAACATGTTTTAGTGTTTGTAGGCTAAATTGTGCATTTTGGGTAGAAATTGGTCAAAATCTTGGTTGGAAGTTATAAAAAACTAGTTTTAGGTGTCTATAATTTTCCCCTATTTGGAAAGGAATTGCAAGATATAAGCACAATAACATCTTCTCAAAGAATGAAAAGATCCTACATGCCTAAAACTACAATAATTATAAACTAACTATATGATGCCCCCTCGAGGGAATAGTTGACACAAGGAGGTCGATAAATGATCCCTTAAAAAGAAAGAAATGAAATGAGGGGACCAAAGAAAGGAAAGATGATGGGGTGAAAATATAATGATATTAAAAAAGTAGTTAAAATCATTAAGAATTCAAGTGGGACAATACACAATGGTTTACTCAAAGGTAGTTATAAGCATTGTACCTCGATAGTGGTAACATGGTATGATAACACAATGATTTTCCCAAAGGCAATTATAGTCATCGAGAAGATGGAGCTGCCCTAGTTAGGATAAACAAATAAGATAATAACATGCCCCTATATGGGTAGAAAAGTTAAAGTGGTGATAACTCAATGATTTTCCCCAAGTGGTTATAATCATTGAGAAATGTAGGTGGGATGGTGTGCAATGATTTTCCTATAGGCAGTTATAATCATTGGACCTTGATTATGGTAAATACGATAAACATGGCTAAGGATGATGATAACTTAAGAGGGTAATGATGAATTGGAACAACCTACTAGTAAGTAGATACTCATTCAAACTAATAAAGGTTGAAATTATTTCATGGTCAAGTACTCTATTTGGGATATGATTGGGAGTGGAATCAGGATGTCAGTGCCAAAGAGATGCTACCATTGCTGAATAGACTTCTTGAAGCTAAGGTTTCTTAGATCATATTATGGTAGGCTTCATGATAAAATACCATAAATACTTGGCCAAAATATGCATAAGGACTGACTCCCATAATCCACTACATAATAGAAAGTAATGCACTAATGATAAAAACCATGATAAAAATGTAAACATATGAATAGGGATGGATTCAAGTGTAAGTGTGGACAAGGAATCACCCAATGAACGCACATAAACTGAATCAAGGAAATAATACTAAAAGAAAACAAATAGGTAGACAAATAAACAAAATAAGTAGAAATAAATAAACAAACAATGCAATAAAAATCCTATGAACATTGCCCCTAAAAAATAGGTGACAACTTAACCAATGAACTAAATGTGGGAATAGAAGAAAAGGAAGGGGGTGGCTGAGCTATCTCCACATGCACTAGGAAAGTGGATGCTACTTACATAGTTCCATGGATGTAATATCCAATAAAAAACTTTAGGTCAAATGTAGTTTTCTTAGGGAATAGGAAAAATGTGATAATTGATGAAAAAATAGAATGGATATGATAGAAGAATAGAAATGGTCTTGAAAAATAGCAAGTACATGAGAGAAAAGGCCAACAAGAATGGGGAAACTAAATAACAAGTGATTTTCTTGTAACTTAGTAAGGGTTCCTATAATCCTTTAGGTAAAGAAGTGGTAAATGTTTTTGTTCTTTTCTAACAATTTTTTGAAATGTTTTTGGAGTTGTTTGAAGTATTTCAACTCAATCGACAATGATGAGACACTAAATGGTTCAAGCTCACAAAATGGTGAGAGTATTCAAACTAAGGTTACTCTCAAAATGATGAGAGTGTGGCTTAGGTTGTTCACAAAATGGTGAGAGCATGGCTTAGGTTGCTCATAAAATGGTGAGAGTGTGGCTTAGGTTGCTCACAAAATGGTGAGAGCATGGCTCAGGTTACTCACAAAATAGTGAGAGTGTAGCTTAGGTTGCTTACAAAATGGTGAGAGAATGGGTAAAAGGGGTGATTGAGCTGACCTCAACAAGTATTGAGTACTGCCTACATAGTCCCAGAGTAGGACCTTAAGTCACTATAGTTCCACCATTTTAGTGAAGGAATTTGACTAGTGTGGCAGCTAATTCAAACAAAATAGGCACAATTAGTAAAAAGACATAGTATGGCATATGAAGTGGCAAGTTGGAAAGTCAAGGCTTAGTATTTCCCCTAGTTTTCCCATAGGTAATTATAACTAGGACATAATAGCATAGATCAATGGTACTAATTTTCCCAAATGTGGTTATAATTAGTAGCAAGATTGGTGGTAAGAAAGGACTAACAAATGAAGGATGCAACTACCAAAAATTCTATCATACTATCCCAAGATGCACTCCCTATCTGAAATAATTAAACTAATTGATGAATTAATAAGATAATTTAATGTTAAAACTATGTAATGAATGACAAAAAATAAGGTCAAATAGGCTAAGATTTAGAACATGTTAGGTTGATAGGTCAAAAATGGAAAGTAAATATGAGGAGGATGAATAAGGGTGGTATGCATACAAAAAAGAATAATGATAAAATAGTATAACTAAAATGATACTTACAGATAATACACTTTAGCATTCAAACATAATACCATTTGAGATGAATAATATTCATTGGCTCTATAAGTTCATCACCATCTAGTGTGGCAAGCCTATACGCTCCTAATCCATAATCTATAGTGATGATGAGAGGCCCTATCTAGTTTGGTTTGAATTTCCCTTTGCCTTTCTTCTCAACCATGGTATTCTTTTGGTTTTCTTTAAGAATAATATCACAAAGTTCAAATGTTCTATACTTCACATGCTAATTATAGTGGCCTTTGAGTCAATTTTGATATGCTTGAGGATTATTGAGCGTGGATGTGCATTTTTCATCAAGTAGATCTAACTCTTGTAGGTGAGCTACTTGATAGTCATGATCATCCAGGACATGCTTGAAAGAGATGCATAGTGAAGGAAAATCAACCTCAATGGGAAGGATGGATTTAGTACCATAAAAAAGTGAGTATGGAGTGGCTTCTATGGGGGTAGGATGATTGGTATGTTATGCCTAAAGGGCAAGGAATATATGGAAGTGCCAATCATAACTGACATCATTGACAATATTTTGAGAATATTGATAATGGTTTTGTTGGATGCCTCAGCCTAGCCATTACCTTAAGGGTAATATGCTATATAAAAGTGTTGTGTGATGTTATATTTGGTATATAACTAGTCTACATATTTCTTCTTGAATGATCCTATATTATTAGATATAATGTCAGAGGGAATATTGTAGTGGTAGATGAGATGGTTGGAGATGAATTTGGAAATTTGCTTTCCAATCACGTAAGTGAGGGGTATAACTTCAACCCACTTAGTGAAATATTTAGTGGTGGTAAGGATATGTTTATGGCCATAGATGAAGTGGGGTTAATCATCCCAATGAGGTCAAGTCCCCATGTAGAAAATGGCCATAGTGTTAACATCAGTTTTAGAGTTTCTACTGGGGCATGAATTAAATTTGCATGCCATTAACATTTGTCACATTTCTTTACATATGTAGTGGCATCTACATCCATTGTGGGCCAATAATAACTAGTATGTAAGAGATTTTTGGATAGGACTACCTTGTTAGAATGGGATCCATATACTCCATGAACTTCTCTTAATGCTAATGTCAGACTCTACCAAAGTTAAATAATGAAGTAGAGTTCCATCAAAACTACAATGGTAAAGAGTGAATTCAAGTAAAGTATAATGAGTGGATGATGAATGAAGGCTTTTATTTGTTTTCAAGTTAGGTTAGGTGGTAGAAATTGGTCATGAAAGTAGTTGTAAGGGTCTAAGTAGCAAAATATAATTAGGACCAACAATATCACAAATCATGACAATGATTAAAGGTTTATGAGCTAGTGCTAACAAATTATTGATGAGGAATTGATACTCTTTAGATTTATCTATTTGTTGAATTAGAGATCCAATAGTATCCATGGCATCTACAGTTCTATTACTAGCCCTCAGTATATGCTCAAATTAAATGTTGGCAATTTGCTTTTTAAGAGTGTCAACCATGGCTTTATATGGAACCAACTTATCATCTTTGGTTTGAAAATGATCTGTGACTTGATTGATGATTAAATGAGAATCACCATAACCTTGAAGATGATATATATTCCAATGCACTGCTTGTTGAAGTCCTATAATAAGTGTTTCATAGTCAACCATGTTGTTTGTACAAGGAAGGCTGATTTTGAATGATTTAGGGATTAGATCCCCATGTGGTGTAATAAACAATAGGCCTAGCCCTGATCTATGCGTAGTGAATGAACCATCAAAATATAGCTTCTAGGGCTGATATTCAAGGGGTATATCAATAATGGTCATGATGGATTCATTAAGAAATGGAAACTTGAGTGGTTGTGTGTCTATGAGGGGTGCTTCAATAAGTTTATCTGCAATAACTTGTCCTTTGATTAATTTTTAATTGACATCCTCTATGTCAAACTCACTAAGAATCATGATCAATTTATACATTCTACCTTGCAAAGCTATTTTATATAGTAGATGCTTGAGTGGATCTACTTTTGAAATGACCATGGTTTTATTATTTAATATGTAATGATGTATTTTCTAAGCTGTGAAAACTATGGCTTGATAAGCTTTTTTAACAGGTGCATAGTTATGTTCATATGTAACCAAGGTATGACTTAGGTAGTAAACATCATGCTCCTTTCTATTATCATGTTGAGCCAAGAGTGACCCCAACACATAATCGATAGCTGATAGGTATAACAATAATGACTTTCCTAGCATAAGAAGTAATAAAATAGGTGGATTGACAAGATAATCTTTGAGTTATTGAAAATCTATTTGGCAATGATCATCCTAGTGAAATGAAACTCTTTTCTTCAAAAGGTGCATAAATGGATGGCACTTTTCTACTAACTAAGAGATGAAGCATTGAATGGATTGGATCTTACCCTACAAAATATGAAGTTACTTAAAATTGGTTAGTGATGGCATCTTAGTTATAACATTGAATTTAGCTGGATTAACTTTAATACCTCTAAGAGACATGATGAAGCCTAGTAATTTGCCTAAAGTTACACCAAACACACATTTATTTAGATTTAGTCTAAATTTATACTCTCATAGTCTTTCAAATATCTTATGCAACACTGCTAGATGGTCGGCTCTGGTCTTGTATTTTCTTAATATGCCATCGATATAGTCTTAAACAATATCATGCATCATATCATGGAATATGATAGTCATGGCTCTTTGATATGTATCTCTCACATTCTTAAGGTCAAATAACATCACCTAATAGCAAAATATTCCCCATGGAGTGATGAATGTTGTTTTATGCTAATCTTCTAGTGCTATTCTGGTTTGATTGTATCCTGAAAATCCATCCATGAGTGAAAGCATTTCATAACCTATCATGGAGTCCATAATCATATTGATATTAGGCAAGGGAAAATCATCTTTACGACAAGCTTTGTTGATGTCCTAAAAATTAGTAAAAATTCTAATTCCTTCAGGATTTTTGCTAATAGGTATAACATTAGAGATCTATTCAGAGTATTCAATGGATTAGATACATCCTACATCTAAGAGTTTTTCCAACTCTTTATTTATTAATACAACAATGTGAGGATGCACCTTATGGAGCTTTTATTTTACCAATTTGGCATCAGGATTAAACACAAGGTGGTGCAAAACCAAGGTGGGGTCTAATCCTGGCATGTTAGAATAGGCCCATGTAAATATGTCCATAAACTCTTTCAATAGAGTTGTAAAGATGTCACATTCCTCCTGAGTGAGAGATGCTCCTAATTTTATCCATTTTAGGTCTGATGGAGTCCTGATATTTACCTCCATTGTATCTTTGACTAGAAGGGTTAAACTATCTTCTAGGATAGTAGGCAATGACTTGAACTATTGGACTATGTCAAGGTCCTCTGTTAGGACTTGCTCTTCAAATTCTCCTAGGCATGATGAATCTGAGTCTCTTAATGGGAGATTTGGACATATAACAAAAATAGTCATAAATTCTTAGAGAATTTAATCAAATACTTATTGCTGCTCAAAATTGAATTTAGATCCATAGGCAAGTCCATAATTGGTGGTCTCCTAGTCTAAATTTGAAGAAGAATGAACACCCCCATCTAATAGCACCTGAAATAGGTTTTCACCACTAGAATATCCTTTATATCTACTTTTTACCTAGTTAAAAAGTGCCTCAAAGAGGTTTTCACTTTGAGACATCAATGTTTTACTTGTTTGTTTTTGGTTAAGGTTGTTCACCTTCTCTCCAAAATAGGTTATAGGATCCAATGTGATTGAGAATCCTAATTTGTGATCTCCAAATAGAATATTGTCTCTAAGGCCTAAGAAATCATATAATGCCTCATCATTTTAGAACTTATCAATCGATAGACTAGATTCTTGTTGGTCCTAATCTATTAGTTAGGGATAATATAATGGAAATGGATTATGATGAACAGCTTAGGTAAGGGTAAAAATGGAATTATTATCAAATAGGTTGGTTTTAGCTAGGTTATCAAAGGTAAGGCTATGATCTAGCTCTACTTCACTATTGACATCATCATCACTAGTTGCTAGTGATGGAGTTTGAATAAAATATGTGGGGTTACCCCTAGGCAATTTAAATCCAAGTCCATAAGGTATTTCATCCTTAGTCATGGAAATTGGCTCAATAGTTCCTTAATGATTTGGTTTGAGGCCTTTTCCTTTATAATTTTGATGCTCCATGATCTTATTGGGAATAGGATACTTTGCATTTTTATAACAATCAGCTTGGTCATCATTGTATAACCATGATTCATCCCCGTTAAAAGGGTTAGGTCCTAGGCTAGATGCTGGTACAAATGTGACAGGTCCCTTATCTTTATTCCTTCATTGCTAATACATATGTGGGATGACCTTAGGTCACCCAAAGGTTTTTAGATTCTAAAGAAGATTGGCAATGTGAAATGTGTCATGGGTCACATATTGTCCTAATCCATTATCTAAAATGGTGAAATGAGTAGAAGATTTAGGAGGTGGCATGTGGGAAAGGGAATCTAAGATATTAGTATCTATGTAATTATCTGGTGAAGGATCAATAAATATAAATTTTCCTTTATCCTACTTAAAATTGGGATTCATACCATACAGATAATTATAGCTTTGAAATTCAACCTCAAGATGCTTATAGTGTTCATATGGGTGTAAATCTCCTAGAATATTCACTTCCATCCCTGAGTGGGAAAACTTGATAAACTGGTGCAATGTTGATAGGATTGCATGAATCTCATGTAACCAAGTCCTGCCTAAAAGTATGTTGTATGATACTTAAGATCCAAAACATGGCAAAGTGTATCATGGGTTAAAGGCCCAATAATAATTGGAAAACTAATGGTGCCCTATGACTCTCTTTCTTGATTATCATAGGCTTTAATAGTTATTATTTCTAGATGGAGATCTATCATTGTGTACCTAATAAGCTTGATGAGCTTGAGAGACACTATGTTGAGCCAAATCCATTATTGATAAGGACACATTTCATTTTATGCCATCTGATACAAACTTATATGTACAATGGGTTATTATGGAGTGGGCCAAAGGAAGACATATCACTTTGGTTGAATGTGACTTATTGGGTAGGTGTCTAACCAAAGCTTAAAATTTATCAAGGGATATGTCATTAGCAATAGTGGATTGGGTCAAAAACTCATTCAGGATGTTTTTGTGGATTATTGACATTCATAGCAAATCCAAAATAGAAATTTGTGCTGGTGTCTTTTGTAATAAGTCCACAATATCAAACTTCTTGTCTTGGTCAGTAATGAATGGTTTATTCTGAGGCTAAATGGTTGGTCAAATGATAGGCAAAGTGGCAGATGGTTATGGGCATGGGATAGTAATATTCAACCTCCAAGTTGTGATTACATAATTAGGATTAGATTTTGGACCATTAATGATAATTGATGTTGGGAATGGTGTGGGACTAGATAGGACAAGCCTTGGTTGCTGGTGCACTTGTATGTGGTCACGTGGCAAGGATGAGTTGTCACTATAAGATTCAAAAGGGGAAGTCCTCATTTACTAGTTTTCCTGTATGCACTCCCAGGTCAAAGAAGGATAATCCATGTGATTTGGCTGAATATTGTTGTTTAACAATGGTTTAGGCTAATTAATGCTTGGTCTAGGATTAATGGAGATGGTATTAATGCTACCTCTTGCAATATGACCTACAACCCTATTTTAGTCATGTGTAACTACATGGTAGGTTTATTGGTTGTTACCATTCTGACCTTGGTTTTGGCCATTGTCTTGTCATTGTGTATTTTTCTACTGATTTTGTTGGTTCTAGTGGTTTGAACTTTGATTTTGATATTGTTGATTTTGCTGTTGTACTAGCCATTGTTGTTGTTAATTGTTCTACTGTTGTTGATTATTATGTCAAGGAAAGGGGTTTTGATAAATCCCAAGAGTTTGATTAGAAGTGGAAGCACCATTATCCAATTTTATCTCCCCATTATCCAACACATTATTGATTAAATGCTTGATTTGGACACATCTTTATATATTATGCCTATTGACTCAATGATAGTCACAAAATTCATTTTCACAGTACCAATTAGGATAAGGATAGCCTTATGGATAATGTTATGATATGGTCCAACTAATTAGATTAGCAGCAACAAGCTTGAAAAATACAGACTCAATAGGTTCTCTTAGGTCACTAAAGACATGATGTGTAGGGATGGTTCTTTGCAATGGTAAAGACTACTATAGTTATTATGCATGTCTTGGTTATTATACTTATGACATCAATTGGAGAGGTTTTTATGTAGGATTAAGTTGAAAAGGTGGTGTGGATGAGGTTTACATAGTTTGCACATGATAGGATTTAGTTACTCCATTTCCCACAACATTCCTATTTTAGTTGAATTGCTTCAGTCTTTCTTGATTATTGGCTTGTGCTAGTTGTGATGCTTGTGCTTGATTAGGATGTTGCTATTGGATATCTGCCTAATTATTAGAATTAAGTTTGATTAATCCTTTATTGATGAGTACTCACTCGATCAATAAACCTTTATCAATGATCTCTTTGAATGTATGTGCACATTGTAGTTCCAGATGATAGGCTATCTCACTATGCAAATTTTTAGTAAACACAATAGCTAATAATTTATCTAGTAAACTATGGGTGAAATAGCTTGTAAGGTCTCTCCATCACTGTAAATAACTTGCAAAACTCTCCCCAACTTTTTACTTTACTTGTTTCATGTCCACTAATGAAATATCATGCTTGAGATTATAGGAAAAGTGCTACACAAATTTATCAAAATGATCATCAAAGTTTGTTACTAAATTATTGGGTAACTTAAAAAACCTCTCTAAGGCTTGTCTAGGTAGGCTCCTTGGAAATAATAACAAAATATATATGTCATTATATGCCACTGGTTAACATGCAACAAAGAATTTGATCAAATGGGCCTTAGGCTCACCTTTCCCTTTATACTTATCAAATTTGGGTGGTTCATATCCTAGAGGAAATGGTATTTGAAAATACTCCATGTTGAATGGATGGGAGCACACATCATCCAATTTGAACTTTTTAGTATACTTCCCCACCTGAATGGTAACAATCACATCCTTCATCTATTGTAATTCTTGGGATAGGAAACTGGAAGGGATATTGGTTTGAGGGAGAATATTAGTTTTGGTAAATGGCTAGGAGGTCAAAAGTGGGACACTTTGACTAGGGTATGATGGAGACACCTATTAGGGTACATTGGCCTAGTTGGGGAATGGACTAGGAATATACATACGTGGATTGGGATGTAATTGAAATTGCACATATGGTTGTGCAATATTTTGGTTTGGGTTGATGATAAAGGTTTGAATTGGAGGATTTTGTGATTGGGATGAAGGGATATAACTATACTATGCCTTTTGTGGTTGAAAAGGGACATGCTATCAACTAATTGAACCTTTCTATTGAGTAGGAACTTGTAGACCAAGACCTTATCTTTGAATTTGTGGCACATTTTGAACCAACAGTTGTCTAGTAGGTACTTGAGAAACATGGGGACCTCCTTGTTGCATGAATCCCTATGAACAAGTAAAAGCATGTTATGTATTTGGCATCTATCATTGAAAAATATTTTAATGCTATTGATAAATCATTATATGGTTTTGAATTGGCATATTAGTCTATGAATGAAGAGGTATATTAGTGATTACCTAGCAAGGTGGTGCATTAGTTTCCCTTGAGTGAGGTGGCAATGTATTCATCCTCTATTGCATTGATACACTAGATTGTGTCTACTATTGTAGAACACCATTTGCTAGTTGTTGAGGGGGAGTAGGATTCATCACATTCTATCATTGAGGTATAACATTAGCTATTATTTGATTACCTAATCCTGTAGGTTGTACACTTGAGGAAGCAACTGGTTGAGGCTGGGGTATAAAAACTCCTATTCCTTGGTATGATGATATGCTCATGGGATTAACTATAGGTACACATTGTTGGCTAGTTGTTTGTGCGTTAGTACCACTTTGATCAATATTAGATGCTATTTACACATTGTATACTATGTTTGGCTCACTATTTAGTGTAGAAGCTGAAGACACTTCTTCAATAACTAGCATATATATATCAAGTTATCTATCAAATAATTTTGTATAAATGGGTCAGAACTAGGATTCTCTTGTCCAGTTAATTCCATAAACACTCCTATTAAAGGTAATAGGTTAATGAGGGGTTTACTCACCATGTTCATCTGATTGAAATCACATGCTAAATTTAGGTAGGTTTGGTATTTGTTTACATTTGGTTAAAGTGATCTTCCATGATGTTTTTGCCTCAATTGGATATATTGGGGTCTTGGTATGTTGTTTGGACTAGAGCCATAGGATTACTAAAAAAAGCATGTTGATCATAAATGATATTATGGGGAAATATTACTATACTTGGTATATTTTCATTGGGGAAGTCTACTAGAAACTTATCACCTACCTCTATGGTCCTAACCAAAATCTCATCTTTGTTCTCTAATAAATTTTGCTCAAACAAAAATGGATCATACGTGGAAGTTGAATTAGTAGAATATGGCTCTTGAAGCACTGGCTCATCCACCATGGGTATTATAGCTAAGTATTGCATGATTTGTTTTTGGTCCTATTCTATGTAAGGTGATGTCTTAACTAAATAGGTAGCTAACGGATCTTGGCTTTGTGCCCCTAATTGAGTATTATAAGAGGGATAATAATCCATATCATAAGTAATGTTATTTGCATAGGTGTCTTACACCATTTATTCCTACACAACTATATTACTAATCCTTGGATTGTACATGAGTCCACTACACGTGTAGGAATACATGTTGGGATCCATAATCAATGCTTTGCACTAAAAGGTCAAATAGTTCTACAAACTCTAAAAAGGATAAAATCTAAAACAAATGATGCCTTCAACTTGGTATAAATTATCAAAAAGATCAAAAGGTTTATTAAAATATTTATGAGGAAACAAGCTAGCATAAAATATCTAACATTTCACTGTTCACACAAAGATAAGCAAGTAAATGGACCAAAAATTAGAATGCCAAACTCTAAGGTCAAAGTGTTTCAAATTAGTATAATCTAGGAATTTAAAAGTTACTAGGTCTTTTGGCCAAATGCGGCATCAAAAGCTAGGATCAAACAAGGCATGTGCTAGGACTCTTGGCCAACTGGCATCAAAAGATAGACTTTAAAAATAGATGAAAGTTTTAATCTAACGGATTTGAAACACTTCTAACAAACACTAGGCATTTGATTCTTGGACATGAACTTGGTCAACTAGGTATAAGGTATGGAACAAAAGGCACTTTAGCAATAGTTTATTTTCTCATAAATAATGGTATAAAAGTTGGTTCTTTTTTACAAACAAGCTAGACAAAGGTGAATAGTATAACTATGCTTCAGGTAAAGGATCAAAAGTACACTTGAATTGATCTAAACATGTATAAATAGATTTGAAATTCTATGTAAAATGGGTTATGAAACAAAGTTTGAAATGATTTAGGCAGCATAATGATGCTAGACTACCCAAAAGGTGTGATAAAAAAGTTTGTTTCAAAGACTCTTTAAGGCAAAGACATTTTTCCACAATTTTGACAGCATAATACTACCTTTCTTGACTCAAAATGTTGTGGTATATAGACTTAAAGTGAAAGTGTTTAGCAAAAAATGACTTAAGTTTATCAAGAAAGGATAATGATTATGAGTCTTAAAGGACCTTCAACCCAAATTTTTAATTAAACCTAAGTTCACTCAAGTTTAGTACAAATGGTGAACCCACTTAACATATCAACCCTATGAACTTGTAAAGGTGTAATTTCAAATTTAAATTATAAGTGAAGTACTTAAACAACTTTGGTAAAGGTCTAGACTCAATTAGATAGCATAACTGTGCCAACGTGGATGATATGAATCTCAAGCTTTGGATGAACTTTGAACAAGGTAAATGGATGATCTCACATGGGAAGCATAATGCCTCTTTGTTTAAAGAAAAATGAGGACCATGTGTTTGGTTTTGGATTGTTTTTTTACACCAAGTTTAACTCTAAACAAGACTTTAATCTAGGACAAGACCAACTAATTAATCACACTTATATCCTAAACTAAAAATGTTGCTTGGTACTATTAGAATCTCTCAATATACATCATTTGAGAGGATTTAAAGTGTTCATCCAAAAGTAAATATGAATTATATAGTAGGGTTTTTACACCCCCTTCTCTCAAATGACAATACTGTGACATGGACCTTGAGGTGCACATTTTACCAACAATACTTCCATGGCAAGTGGGGATTTGTCTAAATTCTAATAAGTTTCCAAATGATATAGGGGAATTAATTGCACAATGACTTTCACACCAAATAATGCAAAATAAAAGCATAGATTTTGGGTCCATATCACTTGGCTTATTATAAAAAGGTCTAGTCCTTTTTGTAACCACTACATCCTACTATTTGTTTAGTGTAGTCCGATGTCCAAAGTGCCACTATGTTTTATGTGCAACTGCAAAGGAGCCAAATGAAGTCAATGTTAGGAGATGAAACCCTGGGTCAAAGATTCCCTAAAGAACTTGTGGGAGGTGATGAAGTACCCCTCACAAGCCAAGATGCATAAAAATAAAGAAAGCATGAAAGTAGAAAGACTTTAGGGTCATTTTCAAGGTCACCCAAACGTTGATGAGTTTTTTGGGAGTGCTTTAGGTGACTTTATTTCTAAGCCTTGGACTAGGCTACTTGAAATAAGAATAGCACTTTTGATTCCAAAGGTTCCCTAAAGGGGATAAATAGAAGAGCATACGTGCACCACCCCTCTCTTTACTAAACAAAATTAGATCAGACAACTACTGAAGACAAAAAACTTTTAGAAAGATGAGTTCATTTTTAAGCACCAAATTTGAGAGATTGAGTGGTGTTCATTTGACCCCTTGATCTTTGTTGTAACTTTGAAAACTAATGCTAAAAACACTTATTTAAGCACCTTAAATATTACTTTAAGCACCAAAATAATGTTCCTAATTCATCTTAAAACATGAAAAATATGTTCTAAAACATGATTTATCAAACTTGAAATTTGCTAGTTACCCGTCTACCCTTAAGGCATCACCCCAAAAGCAAATATGTTAGATTAGAAACATTTTAAATGGATTTTAAATTTTTTGTAAAAATCTAGGAAACTTGAAGGTAAAATAATGCTAAATTCTGAAAATTTAGGAGAAAACATGTGGTTTTAAAAAAAATCATCCAAAATGGATTCCATATGACCCCAAACCAAGCATTTTAAAATAGCTCTCAGGTTTGTGTTTTTAAGAAAACATAGTGACCAAAGTCAATTATATACCACTGACATTGTAAATGTCCAATCGAGATCTAACCATTGTTGATTTTGTTAATCGACGTTAGTTGAGCCAAGTAACTGATGTCAATATTTCTTGTCGATGTTGGTTATATGTAAACTCGTGGCAACAAAAATGGCAAAATAAAGTTAAAAAATCAATTTACAAGAGTTTTAAAGGTCCAAATGAGGATTTTAGAGTTACAAAATGATCTCTTTTAGGTGTGAGATGCATCTTATCCCACTGGGTGTGCCATATGTGATCTAAGAATTTAACTCAAGAGAGGATGGTTAGTATTATGTTAGTTCCAAAATGAAATAAACACACTAATAACATAACATCTCAAGGCCTAGACACTAGGGAGAGCTTAGTTAACAATCATGAATTAAACACACAACTAAAATGCAAAAGAAAACTCTTTTACCTTCCTTGGATGCTCCAAAATGCTTGTTGTGGTGGCTTTCTCAGCTTGTGCTCATGAAGTCCTTGGCAATAGAAGCTTGACAACTTCCATCTCTCCTTGGCACCTTCAGCTTGTGGCTTGGCTTGGCTTGGCTTGGAATCAATTTGGAATTATAAAACTAGTTTCTTGAAGCTTTTTGGAACTAATATTGCATTGTAACTTTGCACTAATTAAGATTAGAAATAATGTTGTGAGGCCTCCTATTTATAGATTTTTAGATTTGATCAGGATCAACGTCAACCATCCATCTCAAGATTGAGATGTGTGGTTGAGGATTAATTCAATTTTTAGAATTAAGTTTTTAATTATCCTCATCATGGAATTGGAGTAAGGGGAAATTAAGAGGCATGGAGGGCATCATGGAAGGCATTGATGAGGCATGGAGGGCATGAATCTTGATATTTGTGGCATTTATGGCCTAGGGATGTCTTCCCAATAAATGAGGTCAATTGATGATGCATATATTCAATATTCATTTCCAAAAAAAATTATTCAACAAGTTTCCATGGAATTTTTTATTAGTCCTTGATTTGGGTTAATTAGCTCTTAGGCATGATTAAGCACATTGTGTACAAATTACCCAAATTGATCAGAATGCTTATTATTAGTCCTAAATTTGACTAGATTTAAATTGGAAGTCCATGTAAGATGTGTTGTATGAGTATTCCCATTTAGAATGTTTCCAATAAAAACTAACAAAGGTACAATTCTTGTGCAAAATATTTGATAGAAAAGAGTAGTCCAGAACATGTAAGTGTAAATTTGGCATTTTGACTTGTACTGAACTGATCAAAGTTAGCTGGCCCATAAATTGCATTACCCCATTTAGGGATACCCTGGCCAAAATCACCATTTGAATAAGTCATTTTCACATCATTTAACATGTTTTAGTGTTTTTAGGCTAAAATGTTCATTTTTATTAGAAATTAGTCAAAACCCTAGTTGGAGGTTATCGACAGCTAGTTTTAGGTGTCTACAATTCTTTTTTAGAATGGTTTTGCAAAGGATTGTTAAATATTTTCTATTTATATTAATCACTAGGTTTTGAATCTAATTCCTTTGGAAGATCATCAAATGTAATCTATTAGTCATCAATGAGGTCCTAAATATTATGCTTCAAGATGAATCATATGTTCATAAAATGCCCAAGACCTTGGTGATAGTAACATTAAGCATTTGCATTATATCCTTTAGGTATAGGTCTATTTAGACCAACCTATATAGGAGGAGGAAGAGATATAAGATGACACTCTAACAACCATGGGAAAAATGAAGCATGAGTCTCAGGTAAATGTGTAAGTTGTCTCCTTAGTGCATTAGATAGGATAAGTTGATTAGGCTATTATGCAATTGTGTTAACCGTGGTGGCTATTTATTTTTTAGTCTCAAGTAGTTTTACCTTATAACTTGGTTTAATTATAAATTTTACAATAGATATAGATGTAGTTGGTGTATTTGTTACATACTTGAGCTTATTTAAATACATAAGCTTAATTTGACAATTCCTTAAAACATGACATAAGTCATAGAAAGATTAAAACTTTTTGAAAACAATGGACTCATGTAAAGGAGCAAGCAAACTTTTATTGAATATGTTTTATAAATCTTTGTCTACCACAAGTTTGGTCATTTTGGCTAGCATTGTCTTATATCCCAAGACATATTAATTTATTGGTTCATTGGTTCCTTATTTTATCTTTATAATTTGAGCATCGGATACCTTTTTGGTAATGTTAATAGAAAAGTGTGCCAAAAAAAAATCTATAAGAGGTTTGAATGATTTAATTAATTGGAGAGGTAAGTCATAAAACCACCTCAAAGCATAGTCCTTGAGGTTCCTTGGAAAGAATTTGGTCAAAATTTTATCATTAGAATCATAATCAAGGCATGCCACATAAAAAATTATAAGATGTTGTTCAGGATCACCCTTGGCATCATAAAATATGAACTCAAGTGCAACAAATCTTATTTTTAAAGGTTTTAAAGAGATCTCAAGTAAAAGAGGGTTATACAACACATATTGAAAATATATGGCATGTGAATACTTTAAATCCTTTTTTTCAATGTTTTTAACCTTATCCTGCAAGGTCTTGTCAACTTGAAGAAGTGATTGAACTAAAGGCCTAGTGGGATTTTAATTAACAACTTGAGTAATCACCATTGGGGATAAAAACATGTTTTGAATTGTAATAGGCATTAAAACTGGTATTTGTGTTAAAATAATGGGTAAGTTCATAATAGATGTATCAATAGTTGTTTCAGGAACAAAGGTTGAAACACATAATCTATGCCCCTGTTAGATGTATTAAGTTATAATGTGTTCAAAGGGAAGGATGTATCCACTAAAGTTTCTACATTTTTAACTTCAAGTAGAGTTTATAATGTGTTCATGTTGGCTTTACCAAATGTTTAACCTTAATTTAGTTTAAGTAATTCTACTTGGTTAGATAGTGTTAAGGATATAGAAATGATAGGGCACAAGGGTGAATATCAAATCTATATCAGGCTAACTAATGTGCTAAACTTATATGTATTATATGCTAAATTTATGAAATTGAGATAGGCTATTAATGGAAAGTATAACCATGCTAGATATAAAAATGATATAAAAGAGAGTACTTAGCTAGTTATGATGCTAACATATATTTAATATATGTAGAAAGTAAGTAGGAAGATAGTCCTAGATCAATTTTTAGATTCTAGATATGGTGCCTCTAGCTCTTTGGACACTTACATCAGCCTGGGATGGTTACATCAATGCTATGTTTGGGTTCAATACTAGTGAATTGTATAGAATATATACTCAGACAAGATGTGACCACTTAGATGCTTCTTGGTTTTACTTCACCTTCACTTTGGTGCATTTAGATTTGGGTCATGGATTTTATTTCCTAGTGAAATGGTAAAACCCTAGCTTTTCCATCTTTAATATGACCTTGGGGAAAATTGGGTTAGTGGACACATGTTTTCAATCTAAATTACAATGACCCCACTATTAAAGGGCACTGCCTATATAGCCAATACTCTAGAAGAGGGCCTCAAACTCATGTAATTCTCCCCTACATGTTGGCTTGTGCGTGAATCATGAAATGTGTGTAAATAAAGTACAACATTGACCTAACTTATAATTTGGTAAATAATAAGTCATGACCACTATTTTATTGATATCATAATAGGGCATAATAGGAAAGATTTTGGTAATTTGAGTGTTCTCTTGGTCTGATGTTTAGGTGGTGAATGAATGAGGGTTGATATTGTATTTATACCAACCCTATTATGATATAACTCACATTAAAACACTTAGATTGACCATTGTAATATATTTCATTTACAAATAAAATGAATTTAGGGAACTATACACCTGTGTTAGGTCAAGAAAGTAATGTTGATGCTACTATCTATACTGGACATTAGTGTCCAATGAACATGAGAGTAGCCATATGATCATAACTTGTAGAGGTGTAAGATAAACATATTTTAATAATTTTAGGTAAGATGAGATGTTTGTGTCATCAATATAAGGATTGTCAAACTAAGATATAGGTAAAGGGAAAAAATATATAGTAGATGCAAGGCTTATGGAAGCAAGACATGTGTAGAATAAAAAGGAGTAACCAAGATTTGAGTTTTCTAAGTGTAAAAGACTTAGGTTCTACATATTCACAAAATACCATCTACATTGTAATAGAATTTCTATGAATTTTATTGTATTATTCAAGTGCATCACCAACAAATGTTTTGGCTAGGATTTTGGAGGTAGCAAAGGTGTTAATTTGGACCCATTTTTATATATATTTCCAAAATATTTATAGAAGTAATGCATGAGCTTTAGTCCCATCATATGTGATAGTTAGAGAGATGTTCCCAATGTCTAAAGACATAATGAAGAGAGATAAAGGTTCATTATGAAGATGTTGAAGCATTTTGTTTTGAATTTGAGCTTGATTAATAAGGTTTCCATGAGAATATTTGATATTAGGTAGAAAAAAATTATGATTTAGTTGAGTTATTATGAATTTAGGTTGGCTAACTATTTACAAAATTTGGTTTTTCATTAGGAGTATTTGGGAGCTAGTAGAAGCTTGCATAATGTTCATTTTTTGAACCATTTGAGAAAGGATTTGAGTAGTATCAATTGGTGTATTTTGATTATATATATTATGAGGGGGAATTACAACATTGTATTGGGAGGAGTATTACCAACATTAGTTTTGGTTTTCCCAAATGTGGTAGAATAATAAGGAAGCTTGCTTAAGCCACCATTTTTGTTAAGAGTGTATGGGTCAACCTATAATATTATTTTAAACCTTTCATGAGATTATTTAGAAAGGTATGGTATAAATACTAAACAAACCACACTTAATAAAAATATAGTAATTGACCAAGAAAGAACCTATAAAGCTAATTCAATGATTTGAAAAACTGAGTTTTACGACCCTATTATTTCCTATTTCAAAATTAGTCATAGGAGTAGTTTTATTATAGTATAAAACATAAGAGTATCATATGAGAAATATTTGTCAATTAATAAGATAGATCACTACAAGCACTTGCATATATCATAGTCCACCATTGTTCACACACAAGCCCACATAATGGGGAGAACTACATTAGTGTGAGCCCCTATTTGGATTATTATCTATGTAGGTAATGCTAATTGATAAAGGGGTATTTGAGGTCATATCATCTTAACTTGATTTCAACAAACCCTATTTTACAGGGTGACATGACCTAATTATAGGAGCTATGGTTTTAAGATACAAACTTATATTCATAACCTATGCACATGATCTGAACATAAAATATGCAATTTGATAATGAACCCGAATAGGCACATGTGGAATTTCCAAAAAAGTTACATGTATTTTATGCATGGAAAAATAATTGGTTTTTAGATAGAATCATTGATGGTAGTATCCCTATGTCGATGATAGTGTCCATGATGATATAGAGTTAATTTACATAATCTCATGAATCATAGTTGAGCATAATCCTTACTATTTCTACACCTACACTTCTCATATCTTCTTGCACATCATTCAATAAGCTAAGTATTATTCCTTCTTCAAGTCTAAGCAATCAAATTAATATTTGGTATTTTACTTTCTATATTTATCATATTTCCATAATGCAACATTGTATTAAAATATATTGTGAATATAAATTACTTAATTGGCCTAATTTTAGAATAGTCTATTTTGTCAAGATCTTGCTCCTCAATTAGAGCACATATGATTACCTCTTGTATTAGCAACTAAACATGGAATTTAACTAGAATGAATAAGTAACTATAAATATGAAACAACACAGGAATATGAGACAATACCAACATTAGTTTTGGTTTTCCCAAATGTTGTTGTTCACCTCCACCAGTCAGTAATAACTATGCCAGTACACTAAGCACACAACCATACTCCAAGTAGATCTCCCTGCTGCCACCTAAGACCTTACTTACCCTATAGATATCTCTTGTTACCAAGTCCTATAATTCTTCAACCAGTCACCCTGGTGGATCTCCTATTAGAACTTGCACAACCTAACTCTCCCTTCATACACACTCAACACCCCTTTGGAACTAGGAGGAGCCACTTATCAATTAGCAACTTTTACAATACAGCCCATGAGTCTATTATATAGATCTCATGCATACAATAATTAGACACACAACTCCAAGACTATAATTAGCCTTTAACATGCAAACTGACAATCCAAAAATAGACTCTCTAGAATCTGCATGCAAACTGCATGCTCACACACAGGTTGCCGATGTCGGCTCCTCCTGATCGATGTCAGCCGACTTGTAACTGACATCGATTGCTTCTGCACTGATATCTAGCTAATGTCAGTTGATCAGAATGATGTCAATTGCCCTGCAACTCATTCTGTAACTCTCTGCAACCTCTGCAACCTCTATAACTCCTCCTATTTGCATCTTGGTGAAGCTTTTAGCTCCATAACCTAACAATCTCCCACTTGGAGATAAATAGCTACAACTGTACCTATACCTGTACACTGTCTAATTCATTTCCTAGCTTGTATCCCTCTTCAAGCTCAATCTTGAAGACCAACCACCACACAACCTATGATGCTACACCTGTCATCCAAGTAACCTGCCACATCTGAACCTACAAACCCATGTAGTGAAGACCTTGACCCTGCATAACATGAATCCCTACTTCTGGTCCCTCTCAGATACCTGAGAATCCACCTTCCCCAAATTGGCTCCAAACTCTCTGACAACTCCCACTGCTTGGGAAAACTCAGGTCTACACTAGACCTCATGTGATTTTGAACACTATTCTAAGCTCTGCTTGAACTGTCTAGCCCTTGGTGTGCTTACCGATTCTACATCCTAATCTTGAACCTCACCAACACCTTCTTCACATCAGCTCCCATTAGAGACAAAATATCCATGTCTCTTATGCCAAAGAATTTTGCTACTCCTAAATTCTTCCTGACATACCTTTGAACTAACCTTACGTTTAGCTCAAAAAACTCTCTGCATGTGTAACCCTGCAACATGCAACCACACCACATACAATAACAAGATAATGTCGTGACTCATCATCCACCTGGTAAAGACAAACACAATAGTTACACTGACATTGACTAAAGCCCTACTTTTTCATCCTCCTATCAAAACCTGTACCACTGTCCTACAGCTTCCTCAAGACCATATACCTTGGCCTTCCATCTCAAGTATCCATCCACTCTCTTCTTTAACTTGGGAATCCATCCATCTTTCAGTGCTTTCTTCTAGCTAAAAACTCCACCAACAAACCCCTATTTGGTTCTTCTCCAAGGACTCACACTCCTCATCCATGCCAAGCTCCCACTATTTCTAGATTCTACCTGCATTGCCTCTTCACATCTTCCTAGTTCTCAACCATCAGTAAGAAACTAGTAAGAAGGTGAACAACAAATATGAGGTCCACTTACCCTTTCAGTCCTTGATATGAGCATTTGAGACCTTTTTGATAGCTTGATGTCTACCCACCATCCGTTCTAATGACCGATCTCAGCCATCTCCCAATCTGCATCTGATTGACATTGATTCCCTGTGATTGACCCTATCTTTGGTTTCCTGATTGATACTGGTGTACCTATTGCTGACATCAGTCATTTTTTGACCGATGCTGGTACTTATGTTTGCCTGTGAGCTCCTTTTGGGTCAAAACCCTATTCAAATTAACATAGCCCTGCTCAGAATAATTTAGTCCCCTCAGCTGATCTCTGTCTACCATCTCCTCCATGAAAACCAAGGCTTTCCAGTTCTTAAGTTTATCAAAGACATCTGACCTCTACTTAAAAACTTTCATTCCCCTCCTACATATGTGACCAAGCCTAAAAAGCCACATCTCTGAAATAGAAGGTGAATCAGTAATATAAGTAGATAAATAAAGGATACCTACTTTCTTACCACCATCTAATTCAAGTACATCCGATGTGAGAGTTACTGTGCATCTCCCATCACCCAAATTTCCTAAAGAAATTAGACTCATCTCCAAGACTGGAACCTGCATGACCTTCTTCAACATCCGTGTGTTATCTATCTACAATTTTAGCTTCACTTCCCCTTCGTCAATAATCTGACAAGGATCACCAACCCCTAAATAAATCTCTCCAAAGTCTCCAAAGACATGCCCATGAAAAGATGCTCTATTTTGGGCTGCATGCAAAGAGGAAAAAGAATCTGTAAACCAAGATTCTACTTTATCTAGAACATCCTGTGTAACATCACCTGCAACATCTACTCCTCTCTTTTTTTCATACTGATCTTCTACCAACCAGTAATCTTTATTTACCTGCTATTTCTTTCCATCAATCAGACCATTTGTGCTATTTAGTTTCTCCATTCATAGCTTACTTTCTTTTGCCATTGCTATACTCCCACTCAATCAATAACCCCTGTGAGTACCTTGTAATCAACAAACACTAACCAGATCTGAAACCACCTATTAGTAACCCAACCAAAAGCTCTGACACCAACTATCAAGTTGGTACCAACCTGGTCATCCTGCTCAACCTGGCTCTGATACCAACTGTTAGGATCTTGCTCCTCAATTAGAGCATAAATGATTACCTCTTGTATTATCAACTAAACACAGAATTTAACTAGAATGAATAAGTAACTAGAAATATGTATGAGAGACAATACACAATTGTATTAATAATCACTCAAAAGAAAATACAATAACGAAGATGCCACTTCTTCCACCTCAAAGGCTTTCCACACCTCAAGGACTTCTTCCCTCTCTCTTATGGTCCCAACAATCAACTCCAATACATAATTGTTGTTCACCTCCACCAGTCAGTAACAACACTGCCAGTACACTAAGCACACAACCGTACTCAAAGTAGATCTCCCTCTCCTTGCTGCCACCTAAAAATCAACAGACCTTACTTACCCTATAGATATCTCTACACCCTTGAAGAACCCTTCCTTGCCTCACCAAGTCCTTATGATTTTTCAACTAGTACCCCGGTGGATCTCCTAGTAGAACTTGCACAACCTGCAACTCTCCCTGTTCATACACACTCAGCACCCCTTTGGAACTAGGAGGAGCTACTCTAGCTCTCTTCAAGCTCAATGGCTTTCTAGCACACTTTTACAATATAGCCCATGAGTCTATTATATATATCTCATGCATACAATAATTAGACATGCAACTCCAAGACTATAATTAGCCTTTAACATGCAAACTGACAGTCCAAAAATACACTCTCCAGAATCTGCATGCAAACTACATGCTCACACATAGGTTGCCGACATCGGCTCCTCCTAACTAATGTTGGTCAACTTGTAACCAATGTTAGTTGCTTTTGCACTGATATTTGACCGACGTCGGTTGATCAGACCAATGTCGGTTGCCCTGCAACTCATTTTACAACTCTCTGCAACCTCTGCAATCTCTGTAACTCCTCCTGTTTACATCCTAGTGAAGATTTTAGCTCCACAACCTAACATATGTATTATTTGATTAGGTTATTCTATCTTTTAACTCTTTCTAAAAAGTGTTAAAAATTTGGTGAACCTGACCTTTGAGTCTTCTTGTGCAACCATAACTTGTTTTAAGGTTTTCAACATTCTAAGGTTTAAAATTTAATTTTAATTTCCTTATCATGTTGGATTATTACCAAACATTCGTATGTCTCTCATATCCTTTTCTCATCTCAGTATTTAAAACATTTAAGATGGATAAAAATGAATATATTCTTCTTACTAACCCTAAATAGGGTAATAACTAATTTACTTCTAACCAGGTCCATGTCATAACCACTCTAAGGGGTAAGGTATCACATCCTGTAATTCAATAATAAAGTAACCCGTATACCCTTCCTCAAACCCCTCCACCTCCCACATCTGCTCTAGATGTCATGGGTATGAATATTAAATGCAAAATACCTATGGGTTTTACTAGTGAAGCCCATAAATATAGTATCATCACTATGGGAAGGATCATAGACAAATTAAAAACTAAACATTAGTATTTCAGTTCAGATATCACATTATTAGAAAATCATCTTGCATATACACATAATTCATAATGTGATAGTGTCAATCATACATTTGTATCTTCATCTAGAAATATTGTGCTCCATAAGGTGTCATATCAAAATATGAAGCTAAAAGAAAATTAATGTACAATTTATAATTCAAAAATTATGAAAAAGGATAATAAGATTCCAAGTGATATTATAAGGAAAATTATTAGAAATAAATTGATCATACTACCCCCTTTACATCCTTTAAAGAGAAAACACTACTATTGTGAATATAATAGAATACACATACAGATAGTTGTTTGGCTTTGAATAATAAAATACAATGTATAATTGTTGGTGGTGATCCTACAATAGATAATTATAACCTTTGATAATCATTAAAAATATTCAAAACAAATATAAAAAATCCATAAAATACAAAAACATTCAAATAAAACAAAAATATTTAGCATTCAAAAGTTTACTAGCTTTTGCATATGTTGCTTACTTAATGTTAATAGATAGCATAAAATTTAATTTCTATACACACATATGTTTTATGGATACTTGAGTGTGATACAAGTATACACTAGATCCATGATACATGCATGTATAAATGTTGGAACTTTCTTCTCCCTATATGACACACTATGTTGGGGCATCTTGATTTTATTGATCATGATTGATATAGGTTATATCATTTTATGATCACTTTACATTATCATGTTCAAATTATATATTAACACATACACATACCTATATTCATGATTACATCTTATACCTTGCGCTTGATATGCTATGCTATAGTAAATTTTGATATCACATGTATGCATAAATTAGTATGACATGCTTATGTTAGTTTATTATATTTCACTTATTCATATTCTTACATAGCTTACTTGAGTGTAATTCTTGTTTGCTTCCTTGTTTTAATTTTGGAAAATTTGAACATGTTCCTTTTTTGTTAGCTATAATGCCACTAAGTGTTGTTTCTTTGGTGTGCAAACATTTGAACATGTCCTCCCCTTTGAGTATGTGGCATTTGAATATGACCCTTATTTGTAGTCTCCTTAGATCCCCTTTTTATGTGACATTATGTGTGTTCTTTATTTTTTTATGATCTTATGCTTGTTACTTCTAGACAATACTATGATCCATATCATGAATAATATGTCTTTCTATTTTTGGATACTACGAGCTTCATTGATACATCTACTTAGACATGATTCCACTATATCCTTCTTTACTACATGGTTGATACAAATATAACATGGTTATCTTATCCTTTTAGGATAAGGTGAATATCAGATAAAACTCCCCTTAGCTAAAATGGGGGTATATTAGTGTGTGCATGTCATAGATACATGTGTTTACATACAAAATGTTGGCAAAATTGGTAGAATTTGATATAGTTTACATGATTCACATATAGATTGAGGTCATAATATTATACATTTATCATCAATTTTCATAGATTTAGGATAAATTTTTAGATTTATGACATATTAACATAATTTATAGAGCATAAGTTACATTTTGATAGATACTTTAGCATTAGACACATTAGATGTGCATATGCCATGCAAATACACCAAATTATAGACACATATTTAGATTATATACATATTTATGTAGTAATATTACCAAGATAAATTGATTGAAGTTTTATCTATCTACATAAATTGGCTACCTTGAGTAGTGTGATTGAGATTCAATGCTCTCAATGGCCTTATCACTACTCCCCTTTTATAGGTTTATATGGTTACACCATATGAACTTAGTAAGATTGGATATATTATGTATACATTTGAGTTATGAAATTGATATTTAGTGATCTAGATGGCATTGGCACAATGCACCCTTACACTAGATTTAGGGCATGATCATCCTATGATTCCCATCTTCACATCTCCAAGGTTCAGTTGTGAACCTCTCCAATGATTCAATTAGGAAGTATCATTACCAAAGTAAACTACCAAGGGATAATATAGTTGCATCGACACATGTGTACTCCCTTGATCTCTTTTATTTCAATTATTTAAATTTTAGATTATATGCACTAATTACATTATAACATGCTATTGGTTGTAGGTAATACATAAATACCAAATTTTAATATGGATCAAGTCAAATTAAAGTGTGTTGTACATACTAAGGTACATATTTATTTTCATTTAACTTAGTAATTTCCTCCTTATGCATTACTAGATTAAGGGGGAGGGGAAATGTAGATTTTAAGTATCATTTTTATATGATAAACAATCTTATACACTTCAAAAATAACAGTCATGGCTCAACCCTTCTATTTAGGATATTTTCCACTACCAAAGGGATCATGTTCACCATATCACTATGCCTAAATACTTATCCTATAGTTTAAACTTGATATTATGATTAACTAGATCTCCTATAATGCATAATATGTTTAAAACCTAATATATATCTTACATTCCCAATTATAGATATTTAGAAACTCTCTATCCTCTAGGACACTACCATCTAGATTAGGATTTTAGCATTGATGCTAGTATCCTAGATTTGACATTATTGTTTGTACCTCATAAAAACTTAAATTTGTAAATATTTCAACATATATGGGTCAGAATTTGTTATTAATTTATCATTACCATGAGGTTATTTCAAAAGATGTGCTATAATTAAAAAACAAATCCCATTCATTATAAACATAACTATTGACCAAACAAAGATCTATCAAGCTCATTTAATCATTTTCACAACTAAGTTCTACTACCCTATTATTTCCTATTTGTAAATAAATCATAGGATAAATATTATTACTACTCTAAATCATTCAAAGAGCAACCCATGAGCATTAATTTTTAAGTTACAAGGTAGATCACTAAATGCACTCACATACAACATATTCAACCATTATTCACACACAAGCCCACATTGGTATGAGGTGCTGTTTGGAGTATTGGATATGTAGGAAACACTAATTAATAAAGGGGTATTTGATGTTAACTCAACTTCACTTGAGCACACTAACCCCTCTTTTTCAAGGTGGCAAGCCATAATTAGATAACTTATGGTTTTGTGCTACACACTAATATCTGTAACCCATGTACATAATCTGAAAAAATAATATATAATGTGACAGTGAACCCTAATATGCATAGGTTTAATTTATAGAAAATGACTTATATTCTATACTAGACAAAAGTGCTAATTTTTGGGTAGAGCATTGATGCTAGTGTCCCTAATTCAATGGTAGTATCTAGGTTGACAAAGCGCTGATTTATAAAATCTGATGAATCACATCTAAGAATCATCCTAATTATTTTTGTACTTGTAATTTTCAAATCTAATTTTATATCATTTAATTATCTAATTATTATTCATTATTCATGTTTAAGTAATCAAATTACTATTTGGTATTATATTTTTTATATTTAACATATTTCTATAATTTAACACTGTATCAAAATATATTGTGAATCTAAATCATTTAGTTTTCCTACTTTTAGAATAATATATTCCTTAGTTTATTAGGATATTATCTATTTTAACTACTTAAAAATAGGGTTAACTAACATTGAGATGTCATGACTTGGATATGCTCGTATGTAGTTTATATGGATTGAGATTACTTGTGTTGATTACATTATATAGCTTAAACTTTTTAAGTTAGTGAATTTTATGTATAAATTGATGTGTAGGTAATATGGGGGACTAAAAAGGGAACTAAGACTATGTTAAACATGAGTGCATCATTGGTATAGTGGTATAATGACTACCTATCTTCCTAAAATCCAAACCCAATTGTAGTGTCGTATGTGGACCTAGTCATAATTTTTGAACCTCCTTTCCCCTCCTATCACTATCCACCCATTTGATACTATTATTTATCTCTTTACCCATATATTATATAGTTTTTAAAACATATATAATGTTATAATATTGAAAATATATCCAACTTTTTATTACCACCTTAAAAATTCGGATTGGAACTTTTAACCAAGTTTGCAAGTGGATATAAATTGATTTAGAGGTAGACATTTACGTAATTAAGACCCCAATTGACTATAGGTTGGAGTAGGACTTGTTTGGAGTGTGGAGTAATCCATATGATAAACCATGTGCCCCTCTAGGGCATGGGATAGTGGGAGAATTAAAGAGGCATAGACTTGTTGGGTGAATATTTTGTTGACCAACTAACTGGTGAGCAAAATAGGTCCTGATCACCACAGCAATAGGGAGATTGATCGGCCAGATGTGCAAGTTTACAACATCAAAAGGGGATAAATCTCTCCTCTCATCAAGGGGAGGTTCCCTATTAAGTATACAGAGCTATATTATATATATATATATAAGAAAATAAGACACAAGGGTAGGACAAACCATCAATCTCTCTTTTTTTAGAGATGATGCTAATAAACAAAGGAGAAATCCTAGGAAACATTGAAGGCACTTCTCTTCTTTCAAAAGTATTCTTATAGGAAAAAACATGAGTCCTTTCAAAGAATAAGTAACCGGTAACCAAAGTACAAAGTAACCATTAATATAAGATGCAACACAAAGTCTCCACCTTAACTGCCCAAGAGAGAGATATGAAAAACAATGGGGGCACAAAGTCATCCTAAGGTCCTTTACATAAGAAAAAGAAAATACAAACACACTGAAAGTACTTGTGGGGGCACAAAGTCATCCCACAGTTGGTCTTCAGGACACCTTCCTAACCACTTCCACTAGTTCTGCTTGTTAGATCAAATAAACAAGAATGCTTCTAGGAAACAAACATATGAAAAATTTCCTAAATAACATAGGCTATTTCCAGCACAAAGTCTTAAAAGGTCACTTGCTTTCTTATTCAAATGAATAAAAATGATTAACAATCTGAGCTTAAAGTCTCAGTAAATGCCTTTCAATTTGGGCAGAGTTTTTGCTTATATAGTAGGAAAGATCATCCTTGAAACAATCAGAGAGATTAAAATATATAGAGGTCAAGAGAGGTTTGGCACATTTATCCCATGGAACATCTCATGCTATGCATGTAATGCTTTGAATGCACTTTTAGTTCTATATTTTAACTCAACTGTCATCCCCTAGAACTGGACGATCTTCTTAATTCCCTCTCTTGATTGCACTATTGTTCACTTTGCCTTTATTCCCAAACAAGTCATGTATTTTAAAGGCTCGAGAAATCCACATCCACATTTCTAGGTTCAATAGGTCTATCAAATCTAAACATTGTGTTGACACTCCAGATCTTTCGTATTGTTTCCTCTGCTTTGCAATGATTAGGGCTCTCACACTTAAGTCTACAGAAATCAACAGACACTTCATTGCCACCAATTTGGCATCCTCAAGTCTACCATCATTTGAAACATATCTCATGCATGGATATTTCTAGTTCTTTTCTTCATCACTCCTCCTTTTTTGGCTATTGAATTGGGTCCTTAAATTGCCTCTCTATTCTTTGGTCACTTTTTGCTAAAAAATTGACATGTGGCAGCATCCGCTTAGAAATAGGTGAGGACACACAGCAGCTTTCACTGCTATTAGAGGCTTTAGAAACATTTTTTATGAGTCTATCAGAAGATGACATGTGGCAATTTTTGCTATGCTTTAATGGCCTTTGAAAACACTCGAGACTTGTTTTAGATTCATGTGGATGATAACATGTGGAGGTCTCCGCTATGCTCTTAAAAATGCTTAGGAAAAGCTTATAAACTTGTTTGAAACTCAGACGTAGACACGTGTCACTCTCCGTAGAGTTATAAATGAATAAGTGGTAGCTTCCACTCATATTTGGAGAGTCAGGCGGATGATGACACATTGCACATTCCACTTTCTTTGGTAGCTCACTGGGGGTCCACCACAGTCTTTATGAAAATAAGAAGCAAGAGGGAGAAATTGTAGAGATTGACACTTGTCATCTTTCACCAAAAATTTTCAAGGGACACGTGGCACGTTCTGTGACTTCTTGAGGGTAGAGTATATAGTGTCTCGGTAGATGACACTTGGTGGCTTTTGACAAGCTTTAGCAGGGACAAGTGGCAATTTCCATTGCAATTAGAAACAAAGCGCAATGGGGCTCGACTGATGACATGTGGTAGCTTTTGCTTGACTCATTATGTTTGGGGCACTCCTTTGAACCATTTTGATTGAACCAACTGATTAAACCAACTTTGGTTCAACAATTTAATGTCTTTGTTTCGGCTAAGTCTTAACTATTTGAAATAGTTTCTAAACCACGTTGAACCTTTAAACCTTTGCTTTGAACTAAATGATTGAACCAACATTGGTTCAATGGTTCATTCCTTCCTTGAAGCTTAGTCATTTGGAAAGTTGATGAACTTACCAAAGCAATTGAGTGTCCTACTGACATCACTGAATGGTTCAATCTGGCTGAAGCGCTTAACTCTTTTAACCCTATCAATGATGTTGAACCTTGAACCCATTAAACTATTAAACCAAAGTGGTTCAAGGTTTAATAGTAAAATCTTCACTTAGAAGTTTGCTGATGAGCCCCTTTTTGGTTGAACCAAGGCCTTGAACCAATCCTGAAAATGCCCAAGTGTTGGAAACTCGCCCCTTTTGATTGAACTCATCTAAAGAAGCCATTGAAACAGTTGAACCTGCTAATTTCAAGCATGTTGAGTCCATAGATTTCTAGAAAATCTTGAAAAGTGAGGAACTTGAAAGATTCAAAAGAAATTTTGAAAAGGGAAGAGGAAAATTTGGTCTTACGGGACCAAAATGACTCATACGTTGTCCCAAAAAGAGTGACATTTTTTGGGGGACAATAGCTAGCTCCTATTGGGGAACTTCCTTTAGATGAGAACTTGGAACAACTAAGGGGAGTAGAAACCAGAATCTCCAGTGCCTTGAAGTGTGCCATTGGGCTATAGAGTCATGTTACCCAAAAAGAAAGGCAACAAAAACATGAAAACAAACAACACAAAGCAGAAAAGACTATACAAATATACATATGTACAGACAATTTCATCTGATACTTCAAGAGTTGAAGTGCTTCAGATGCTACCCATTGTGAGGTAGAGAAAAGGGTGTGCCATCTTGATATTTCAACAAGAAGCTATTTTCACCTTTGAGCTCATGAATAGTAAAAGGGCCTCTCCATAGGGAATCAAATTTTCCATGCATTCCCTTTGGTTCTCTTCTCTTGTCCCACAACAGGACTTGATATCCAACCTAGAAATCTTAGCTCTTTGCTTTCTGGTCAAAGAGTTTCTTCACCAGGCTTTGATGGAATGTGATTTGGTCTGTCACTATAGTTCTTTGCTCTTTTAGCTTAGTCAGGCACATAATTCTCTTATCAAGGGTGCTTTCATACGTTTGATCTTCAATTGCCTTGACCAATTTTAATGCTGGCAATTCCAAGGTGATTATTATCTCAACATTGATATGATAAAGAAGTTGGAAAGGAGACATACCAGTTGCCCTTTTGGGTGTAATTTTTTCAGCCCACAAAGCATCAACCAATGCTTTGTGCCATGTTCTTTGGTTGTCATCAACCAGTTTCTTGATGATAGTCACCAATTTTTTTTACTTGATTCAGCTTGTCCATTCCCTTGTGGAAAGTAATCAGATGAGTGGGAGAGTGTAATTCCATAGTATAAATAGAATTGAGTGATCTCCTAGGAAGTGAAATAAGCTACATTATCAGTGACAATCTTAGTTGGGACCCCAAACCTAGAAATGATGTTCTCTTTCAAGAAATCACACACTACTTCTGAAGTAACATGCTTGGTTAGAATTGCTTTCACCCACTTGGTGAAGTAGTTTGTGGCTATGAGGACATAATCATGTCCAACACTTAAAGATGGGTTTATATCACCAATAAAATTGAGGCCCCATTATTGAAATGGTTCTTTTATGACTACTAGCTTGAGAGGTAGGGCAGCTAACTTGGGTCTTCCAACAAACTGTTGGCATAGTTCACATTTTCTTACCCACTTATACGTATCTTGAAAAAGAGTAGGCCAATAATATCTAGCTCGAAGGATCTTATGGGTAGTTATAGGAGCAGAAAAATGTCCTCCATAGGATTGATTGTGGAAGGATCTCAAAATTTGGCTTTGCTACTCCTTGTCTACGCAGCGAAGGAACACTCCATCAAGGTGCCTCTTATATAGGCCATTGTCCCAAAAGATGAAATTTATCACTTTCAACTTGATAGTCCTTCTCTCTTTATAAGATAGGTGAGCAAGACATTCACCATAAGTAAGGAAATGAGCAATACTCAAATACCACTCATCAGTGGTAGAGACAAAGAGGACTGTTGGCACTTCTACTTCTTTTGATTTTTGATGCTCTGTTCCTTCTAGCTTATTGTCAGCAATTAATTATCATAAGCCTTTTCCCCAAACTAGCTTTGTTGATTTAATGAGCAGATCAAACTCTTAAATATTTGCAACCCAATTGCCTCTTTTCATCCCAAACTCTTGTTGAGTTAGTATGGATTTGACTATTGTGTCAGGAACTAAGGTAGTAGCACGTGAATTCAAGATATAGAAGCAGAAATGCTTTACCACCTTCACCATTACATAAGCATGCTTTTCCATATTTGAGTACTTTAGCTCATGAGCTTTAAGAGGAAAAAACATGAAGGAAATGAGAGACTCCATACCTTCTTTATTCTATTGAACTAGAATTGCTGAAAGCATGTGTTCTAAAGCATAACTATACATGGTGAATTCTTTGTTATAGTTTGGATAAACCAGAATTGGGGCATGAGCAATGGTAGTCTTGATATCTTTAAATGCTGACTTGCCTTCATTAGTCTAGCTAAAGGTGGGCTTTCCCTTCATCATGTTTACAATATGTCTAGTCTTCTCAGCAAACTCAGGGATGAACCTTCATATGAAATTCACCTTTCCAAAGAAAGAGTGAATAATAGTCTTACTTGTAGGCAAGGTAAGCTCTTGGATAGACTTGACTCTGTCTAAGTCAATTTTTATGCCTCCTTTGGACACAATGTGTCTGAGAAGTTTTCCCTCTATTACCCCAAAAATTGACTTCTTGGGGTTCAAGGAAATGCCATTCTGATGGCAACATTCCAACACTTGTTGCAAGTGGTGTACATGATCTGGGCAATACTTAGAGAAAATAGTCAAGTCATCAAGATAAACTACAATGAACTTACCCATCTCATCCTTGAAAGTGAGGTCTATTTCTCTCTGAAAGGTGGTGCCAACATTTATCAAGCCAAAAGGCATTCTCTTATAGGTGAAAGTGCCCCAAGGTGTGGTGAACACAATTTTATGCTGGTTTGCTTCACCAACTTCAACCTAATTGTATTCTGAGAAACTATGTAGCATTGATAACATCTCTGAACCAGTCACTATCTGAAGCACTTGATTCATGATTGGCAAAAGATAGTTATCCTTCAAGGATGACTAATTCAAATTCCTAAAATCCACAAAAAAGGCAAATTTTGCCATTCTTCTTCCTCACAGGCACTATGTTTGCAATCCATGTGGAATGATGGATTGGGAAAATGATCTTAGCATTTAACATCTTTTATATCTCAAAAAAAATAGTACCTGATATCTTTGGATTGTACTACCTAGGTTTTTGCTTGTAAGGCACTGAGTTAGCCTTCAGAGGGATGTCATGTCAGATTTCATCAAGCCTAAGTGACTTCAGGTCATCATAGGAGTATGCTAAAACATCCATGTACTGTCTAAGTAGAGAAGTGAACTTGAATCTTTCCTCAGGAGTGCAACCCAATGTTCACCATCTTGGGATCTTCCTTGGTACCCAGATTTTCTTGATCAAACCCCTGAGAGGAGCTTGCCTCTGTTTGCTGCTGTTTGATGAATCTATCATGCTTATCAAATAGTTTCTCAAGGGAGACTAGGCCTTTGGGAATATTATTCCCTTTAAGTTGCATGAACTCTCCATCCATGCTTGAACTTGATTAAGGGGTCAGGTTCGGGCTCTTGAGGTTCACTGCCTTCAAAATTCAACCATTTAAAATTGTCCTTTTGCTCCAAGAAAGCAATGATTTGGTTGTCATTGTTAAACACCTACCAATGACTAGCATTATCAAGTACACTTGGTCGAGGGACCGGTTTAATAGTGTACCTATCTCCTTTAAATTTTGAGTGGGGAACTAGAAGAGTGCCCAATATAGCTAAAGCATCAGCTCTATCATTGAATTCCTTGGGGACTGTAGAGATGCTGAAAGCATCAAAGTTTTCAATTTGGTCCCATAGACTAGATTGCAATAATAGTGCAATCTCTCATTTTTGGTCTGATATAGGTTTCTTACCTGACAAACCACCAGTTCAACGTCTCCTTTAGCATGAAGAAGCTTGATACCTTTGTCCTGAGTATCTTTTAATCCAAGCAATAGGGATTCATACTCAGCTATGTTATTAGTGTTGCTAAATTGCAACTTGTAGGATGAAGGAAAAATATCTCCTTGAGGAGATATCAACACAACCCTGGCTCCTAAACTGGTAGAGGAATAACTGCCATCGAATTCAAGGATCCATACCTCATTAGACACTAATTTTCCTTTGGATTCCTCCTTGTTTGGAGGTGGAGATTCTTTCGTAGTTCCAACTGAACTAACCTTTAGGTTGTCACCTTTGAGAGCTTCAACAGGCATTTCATGAACTTCTTCAGTGGACAAAAAGTAGTTACCCATGCCTAAAGATTCAAACAATATTTGAGCTTCACGTGCTGATGATTAGGTGACCACATACTTTGTTTCATTTTTAAGAAGTAATCTTTTCATGACACCTTTGACTAGGATTATTGCCTTAGATAAGTTCATGTTTAATTCACCACCAACATCTTTGCAAAAATTCTAGCCAAGAAGGATGCCATAAGATGCTGGGATGTCAGCCACCAAGACAGTCATCTTGATTCTTTTGTCTGGGAATGCTGTAAATACAAATTGGGCATCCTTAATTTTCCCTAACAATAGTCCTTACTTGTTTTCCATGGAGAAACATCTACCAAATGTCTTGGTTAGTGTAAGGCCAAGGGATTCAACCACTTTGGTAGGCATGACATTGTCCAAAGCTCTAGAATTAATGATACAATTATTTAGCTGATATCCATTTATTAACAGGGATACATAGAAAGGATCTATTTTCTTGGGAGCAGAAGGAGGAGAAATGACAAGATTGTTTGGGATAAACATGTTCCTTGGGGGATCATGAGTTGCTTTCTCATCTTCTTGTCTTGCTGGGATGTTTTGGTTCTTCACACATTAAACTAGTTTATCCAACTAATCAGGGTTGGACTGTAGGAATTCAAATTCAAACATTTGAACTTTGGATTTATTTATATGATCAATAATATCAAACATCTAAAATGAGCTAGGAATAGAGGATGGGAGCTCATCCTTTTGATTCTTGGTAGGGGGATAACTGGATTGAAAATTTGAAGTAGAAGGTGTAGGGGTATTTGGTGTACTTACCTTTCTTACAATCATTAGATCTTTTGGCTAGAAGGGCATAGTACTTCCATGCTTAAAAATTGAGATTGTTGGTTGAGGTCACTCCTCTGTCTTCTCTTTATTAGCTTCCTAAGCTGATTGATTCTTATATTGGGTGAACATAGTATATGATCCCTCCATTATATTACCTTCACTTCTAGGTTCATCCTGATAGTTTAGGAAACCAATTTTTGAGTCGCCAGCTAATTCTTCTTCTTCCTCAGTGAAGAGATTAGCATCATCTTCAAGGTTTAACTCAGGCTAGAATGAGAAACCTGAGTTAGCTTCAAGATATCCAACTACTGAGTTGGTGGAGGTGCTTTAATGGCAAGGTTCCTCTGTGGGGAAGGAAGGTGATTCAGCTGCCCTTGACCCCTGGCATCATTGCCTTAGTATGTCTAATTTTGGAACATTCTCCTTGGGATATCTCTGTATGCAGGAGTGGATGACATCCCTTGGGCCATTTGTCTTCTGAGAGCTAGCAATTCATTTTCTAACTTCTACACCATGGGATCAATAGTGGCTGTAGATAAGTAATCAAAAGATGAAGAAGATTTACCTTTGTTTGGATCTCTCTTTATCTTCCCAACCAAGATAAGGTCATCTTCTACCTCAGTAGCCAAGTCCTGAGCTTTAACAAGGTCTATTTGGCCAGCACATCTCAATAAAAAACTCACTTCAGGTAGTTGTGAGTTGATGAAGAAGTACTTGAGGTTTTTAGGGGTTGGCTAAGCAATTGTAGGGATCTTATTCCTTAACTTATCAAATTTGGTGATGAAATCCCTCATTGGTTCATGAGGTTCCTTCTTCATTTTTGTGAGCTAGGCTAGAAGGGCATGTGCATCTTTTGTAGGTTTGAATCTGGCTTCAAAATTGGCTTTGAGTGTGTCCCAATTAGTCACTGGTCTAGCCTGTAAATGGTAAAACCAATCCATAGTAGTACCTTGCAACATCTCCATGAATAGTCTGACTGCCACATCCTCAAATTTCACATCTATCACATTGCAGGCTATGTTGAAGGCTGTAATGTGTTCATCAGGGTGAACCTTTCCATCACCAAAGAATTTGGGGAAATTCTTCCTTGAACTATGTGGAAGCTCATGCAGGGGTGGAGTAATATTGAGTGGGCCAAAAGAGTTACCCCAGAGGCCTTAAACTGCCATGAGTGGATTATTGAAAGCAAGGATAACAAATGTGGGTGGTGCATGTATAGGAAAAGTTCTGCTAATAGCAAAAAATGTAGCTCTACCTTGTGTTGGTGACCTAGTATTGGTAGGAGGAAGACTCTTAGTTTGTTAAAGGTGAGGTTGTGGAGGAAACAACTCAAAATTGCTCTGCTACACCAACTCAAAAATAGAGTCAACAACACCTTGGGATTTCTAACTTCTGGTATAGCGTGAAGTTTCTAGATTGTAGAACAAAAATAGGAAAGAATCAGTCGTGCTTTAGCTTGAAACTTGAGGCTTCAAACTACACACCCTTTCCCCAGTGGAGTTGCCAAAAAACTATTGGGTGAATATTTTGTTGACCAGCTAATTGGTGAGCAAACTAGGTCCTATCACCACAGCAATAGGGAGATTGATCGGCCAGATGTGTAGGTTTACTACATTAGAAGGGGATAAATCTCTCCTCTCATCAAGGGGAGGTTCCCTATTAAGTGTATATATATATATATGCATAAAATAAGACACAAGGGTAGGACAAATCATCAATCTCTCTTTTTTTAGAGATGATGCTAACAAATAAAGGATAAATCCTAGGAAACATTGAAGGCACTTCTCTTCTTTTAGAAGTATTCTTGAAAGAAACATGAGGAGTCCTTTCAAGGAACAAGTAACCAGTAACCAAAGTATAAAGTAACCAACAATATAAGATACAACACAAAGTTTCCACCTTAACTACCCAAGAGAGAGATACAAAGAATAATGGGGGCACAAAGTCATCCCAAGGTCCTTTACATAGGAAAAAGAAAATACAAACACACTGAAAGTACTTGTGGGGACACAAAGTCATCCCACAGTTGGTCTTCAGGACACCTTCCTAACCACTTCCACTAGTTCTGCTTATTAGATCAAATAAACAAGAACGCTTCTAGGAAATAGACATATGAACAATTCCCTAAATAACACAGGCTATTTCCAGCACAAAGTCTAAAAAGGTCACTTGCTTTCTTATTCAAATGTAAAAAAATGATTAACAATCTGATCTCAAAGTCTCAGTAAATGCCTTTCAATTTGGGTAGAGTTTTTGCTTCTATAGCAGGAAAGATCATCCTTGAAATAATCAGAGAGATTACAATATATAGAGGTTTAGAGAGGTTTGGTGTATTTATCCCATGGAACAGCTCATGTTGTGCATGTAATGCTTTGAATGCACTTTTAGTTCTATATTTTAACTCGACTATCATCCCCTGGAATTGGATGATCCTCTTAGTTCTATCTCTTGATTGCACCATTGTTTACTTTGCCTTTATTCTTGAACAAGTCATGTCTTTTAAAGGCTTGAGAATTTTGCATCCACATTTTTAGGTTCAAGAGGTCTATTAGATATAAACACTATGTTGAAACTTCAGATCTTTCATATTATTTTCTCCACTTCACATTGATTAGGGCTCTCACACTTAAGTCTACAAAAATTAATAGACACTTCATTGCCACCAATTTGGCATCCTCGAGTCTGCCATCATTTGAAACATATGTCATGCGTAAATATTTCTAGTTCTTTTCTTCATCATTCCTCATTTTCTAGCTATTGAATTGGGTCCTTAAATTGCCTCTCTCTTCTTTGGTCACTTTTCACTAAAAAATTGACACATGGCAGCATCCACTTAGAAATAGGCGAGGACATGCAGTAGCTTCCACTAGTATTAGAGGCTTTAGAAACATTTTTTATGAGTCTGGTGGAAGATGACATGTGGCAATTTTTTCTATGCTTTAACGGCCTTTGAAAACACTCAGGACTTGTTTTAAATTCACATAGATGATAACACGTGGTGGTCTCTGCTATGCTCTAAAAAATGCTTAAGAGAAGCTTATAAACTTATTTGAAACTCAAACACAGTCATGTGTCACTCTCTGTAGAGTTATTAATGAATAGGTGGTAGCTTCTGCTCATCTTGAAAGAGTCAGGCGAATGATGACACATGGCACATTTTTCTTTCTTTAGTAGCTCACTGGGGGTCCACCACAGTCTTTATGAAAACAAGAAGCAAGAGGGAGAAATTATGGAGATTGACACTTGTTAGCTTTTTTTGAACTTTGTAAGGGACACATGGCACATTCTATGACTTCTTGAGGGTAGAGTATATAGTGTCACAGAAGATGACACTTGGTGGCTTATGACAAGCTTCAGTAGGGACAGGTGGCATCTTCTATTGTGATTAGAAACAAAGTGCAATGGGGCTCGACAGATGACATGTGGTAGCTTCTGCTTGACTCATTCTTTTTGGGGCACTCCTTTGAACCATTTTGATTGAACCAACTTTGGTTCAATGGTTCAATGTCTTTATTTTGGCTAAGTCTTGACCATTTGAAATAGTTTCTAAACCGCATTGAACCTTTGAACCTTTGCTTTAAATTGAATGATTGAACCAAATTTGGTTCAACAGTTCATTCCTTCCTTGAAGCTTAGTCTTTTGGAAAGCTGATGAACTTACCAAAGCAATTGAGTGTCCTACTGATGTCACTAAATGGTTCAATCTGGCTGAAGCGCTTAACTCTTTTAACCCTATCAATGATGCTGAACCTCCAACCCATTTAACTATTGAACCAAAGTGGTTCAAGGTTCAACAGTTCAATCTTCACTTAGAAGCTTGATGATGAGCCCCTTTTTGGTTGAACCAAGGCATTGAACCAATCCTGAAAATGCCCAAGTGTTGGAAACTCACCCCTTTTGATTGAACTCATCTAAAGAAGCCATTGAAACAATTGAACCTGCTAATTTCAAGCCTGTTGAGTCCGTAGATTTCTAGAAAATTTGAAAAGTGAGGAACTTGAAAGTTTAGAATAAATTTTGAAAAGGGAAGAGGCAAATTTGGTCTTGCATGACCAAAATGACTCATACGTTGTCCCAAAAAGAGTGACATTTTTGGGGGGACAACAAGACCTACATTTATTATCAACATGGGCTTATAAGAGTAGTTAGTGCTTATGTGGAATTTTTGGCCATGATTTAAGGAATAAGAAGGGACACATGTCACCTTCTCATTAAAAAATAGATATGAGTGATTTTTCTATAGTAGGAAATAAATCATTCCTTGGAAGGAATTTTTTTCTATTTTAAATTTGAGAAGTGGGAGAAGAGATAAAGGAGAGTAGCAGAAGTTAAAGGAAGAAGGAAGAGATCTTGTCTTGTGAGGAGGTAAACGAACCCATCCATTTTATGAGGCATTATATTGTGTTGAACCAAGAAAATAATTTGACGTAGGATTCCATGTTCCTTTATATTGTTTTATTTAAGTTATTACTTGGAAGAAAAGTTTTTCCCTTTTATTTGCTAGTTTTCAAGAGTTGTATGGCCACTTGGATTACCTCACTTTCACCTTTGCTTAACATGGTTTTTCCTATGCTCATCATATGTATTTTATACCTACTTGGTCTTGGAGATGTATTATACCTCCTCTTTTGATTGGATGTTTTAAAAAATCATTTTTTGATTCATTTTGATGTCGCTAGGCTACCCATTTTGACTTAAATTACTTGTATTGTATTTGCTATATATGCATAGTGGTAGCGTCTAGTGGAACTGGGTTACCATGCATTGTATGTGGTTATTTGGCATGTTTAATTGGGATAATGTCCTCCCATGTCCAAGATAAATGGTAGGACAAGAGGGAGGTATCCTCACATTCTCATTCTCCCTTAGTGAACCTTATTATGTTATAATGTTCTTGTGGCTACCTATGATGCTATTTATTTTTAAATTATATTTTTACACACTTGATTTTTTTTTTTTGGGTATCGAATCCATTATTAGAATATGTGATTATTATCCTTCTTGTTGATTAGCCTTGTTGAGTGTTCTATCCACCAATCAAACCCCATATTGATAACATTAACCTACCTCATAACCTTGATGTTAATTATTATTCGAGATGTGAGTAATAGGATTAGATGTGCCTAGGGTAGTTGAATAATGATGGAAAATGGATGGGAGACAAACCCCTCATTCGATTGGCCTTATAGGGTGTATGTGGAGCACACTTGAAGCTTTTTACTTAAAAATATATAATAACATTTTTACAAATTATTTAAAAAATTTTGAAATAAAAAGCTTCAAGTGTGCTCCACTCTCTTTCACTCTCTTTAAAACAAATTGTATTAGATTATGAATGAAAATAATGGATTTGTTGAGTATGATGCCAATATAAGAACTTGAGTTCTATTTTTAGACTTGGTATATTTTATTTTTTAATTTTTTTATAATGTTATTTAATTTATTTATGAATTTAATTATTTATTTATTCACTTTTAGACACTTTCCAATGATTTATTAAAAAATAGTTAGAACTGTCAATTAACTGTCTAAGTACTTGAATAAGTTCCCAAATGGTAGGGTGCATTTTTAGTTTTATTTAAGTGACATTAAAGTGTATTTAAATAAATTAATATTTTTTAGGGAATTTTGGATGCCACTTTTTTTTAACTATAGCTTGTGGTAGTCAACTAATAGTGGCTTCTTGCATGATGACCAAAAAGCTATCAATTGATGTTAGTGGTACTCTTAGTTGTCTCTTGAGTTTATATTTAATATTATTTAAGTTATCTTAAATTATAATTTTAGAATTAAAATTATCAATTAATTATTTTTGAAGTAAATTTATTTATTTTATTTTTACTTTATGTTTTTATTGAAATAGCTTGTCATGCATGTTATCTTGTAAAAGGCTTGTTTTAAGCCCTATTTATTTAATAAAGTTGCACACAATAGAAGTGTGGTGCATTAATTAAAATATAGTTTTTTTTTATGTTTTATATTTTATATTATTGTGATGTATATTAATTTCACTACACTTTTGAAGTTATTCAATACACATTTTGATTAATAATTTCAATCACAACACATCTAGTTTGACAACTAGTAATTCTAGGATAGTTTTGTTGATACACAGTTTCATTTATAGAGATGAAAAAATATGATTTTAACTTATGAATAAATTCAAAGACTTAATTTTTTATCATATCCATGTTTAATAAAGGTTCATAAAGTTTTTTTAGCCCAATTTTAAAAGATACAATGGCTTCTGTGAATTCTACTTCTATAAATATTCTTATTTTCAAAGGTGACAATTTTGAATATTAGAAAGATCAATTGAAAATGTTATTGTGTGGATATGATTTTGAGGTAATGTTCTCTATGGATACACAATACCTCAATATTATAATACGTTGACACAAGATCAAAAAATAATAAAAAATAATGAATAAAGGGAGATGCATAAGCTTTCTTCTATTTTCAGAGTGTTATAGACCCAAACATTTATCTAAGCATTACAAGATGAAATAATTATCATGATGAATGGAATACCTTGGAGAATTCATATCAAATGTATATTAAGGTAATAGAATAAAAATTAAAAAAACCCTTAAAATAAATTCTGAGAATTTGAGAATGTCAAATTTTGAAGGAGTAGGAGATTATTACATAAGGTTAAATGATTTAATTCATAGAATGAGGGTTTATGGAGAAAATACAAGATAGTGTTATAGTAAGAAATATTATGATAAATTTAAACTAAATATGGATGAATATTATGATCACTCATGAAGAGTTTAAATAAAAGAACACTATAAGTGATGATTAATTAGTGGCTCTCTCTTGTATCATGCAGATAATATGAGATTATATGTAGGAGATAAAAAAACATGGTCTAAAAAAAGCACTTGAAACCAAATAAAGGGTTTCAAGGACAAAAGAGATAAATAAAAATAAGAATTAATGGAGTTTACAAAACTTAAATTCAAATGAAAAATCTAAACCAAACTTCATAGGTAAGAGTAATAGATACTTGTCATTAGTATTAAAAACTAGGACACTTGATAAAAGATTATAGGATACTAGTAGTTAAGAATCAAGCCAATCAAGAAAGGGAAGAGAAGGATTTTTAAACTGAACAAAGTGAGTTTCAAGAGGGATCATATTATTTTATCACATGTTTTATGGGATTATAGGAAGGAATAATTTTTTGTCTATTGATTTAGGTTACTCAAATTAGGTGACAAGTTATAAAGATTATTTCAACAAGTTAGATGATTCTTTCAAAATCCAAGAGTAATTAGGAGATGAAAAGTCCATCCAAGTTGGAATAAATGGTATCATAAAAATAAAAAAGAGTAAATGTAAGGGTGATATAATTTATCCTAAGAGTTTTGATCATGATTTTATGAAATATAGTGATGAAATTAAGGCTTACAAGTTTTATAATCCTACTAGTAAATCCATAATTATTTTTAGGGATTGTATTTAAGAAAAAAAAGGTGTATGTTGATTTTGATCATGTGGATATATAAGTCATAAGTGAATGGGGGAATCATATTGAAGTTTATTTTGAGGGATTATAAAGTCCTACACATGTTTTTAATTCAACATGAAATAATACTAGCTCTTTTTAAGAGACTAGTCATCCATCTATATCAATGCCAAACAAGAAAAAATGTTTGTTGAGTCCTCATCTAGACATAGAAACTATTTATTAATTATATAAAAAATCAATATTTTACATATGGTAAACACATATAATGGATGCACCTTAAGCTTATATACCCTACCATTTACCAAAAGGCTCACATACACTATCTTTATGTGCCTAATTACTTGTATCTTAGTTCAACCAATGTCATTTTGATGAGTCAAGATTTATATCTTAGTCAAAATGCAATAAACATAATTATATTATATCTCTACAAGTTCTAGACCTACACCAATTTTTCAACTACCTAAACACTTGCATCCTAGTCAGATCCTACACCAACACAACTATCATATCCCAACACAAGTGTCCAGTGCCCTAAATTCAACTAATTTATAGATGAAATGTATTCTTATAGTCAAACTAAATTATTTAGTGAGATATATTATCCAAAGGGATTTGGATAAATATATGATCAATCCTCATTCATTCCACACCTAGAAAAAACCTAGAAAAGATAAAGGTAACTTACCAAAAGCATTCAATCAAGCACTCAAGTGAATAAAACTTCCTTATTTTATCCTATTTTCATATCAGTCATAGGGACAATGGATCTATAGGTCTAATGTATTAAAATAGAAATTCATGAGATATATTTTCCAAGTTAAAAAATATGTCACTATTGTACTTCCTTATCACATATTGCATGATTCAAACACAAGCCGACATATAAGGGAGAACTACATAATTATGAGGCCCTCTTTAGAGTATTAACTATGTAGGAAGAACTCATTGATAATGGCTTATTCAGGGTAGCTCAACACCATGTGACCACTAACCCATATTTTCCATAGACACTATAAATATGAAAAACTAGGGTTTTTCCATTTTATAAGGTGTGGTAGTCATTGACCTAGATCTGAATGTACCAAAGTGAAGGAGACACAAAACCTAGAAGCATCTAGGTGGTCACATCTAGTGTTAGTAGATATTTTATACTAGACACCTATGTCTGATTTAGATAGTAGTGTCAATGCAAGTATCCATGGATAGAAAACTATAATTTTAAGAATAATGTGTTTGATCTAGAATCTAGATCCAATCTAATTTCTACTTGTTCTAGATCTAGATTTGTGTTAGCATGAGGACTAGATAAGTATATTATTTTCATTATCATTACAATATCTATCATAACTTACTTTCTATCTTTAACATCTCAGCATAATAGATTTATTATATGTTTATTTGAGTTTCAAAAATAATTGGACTACTTTAGAGATAGTCTACCATCCTTGTGACCTAGGCTATCTCTACTCCTTTAACCTTAGAATTCCCATATATAGATTTTAAATTTAAAAATTTGGTGAACCTGATTTGTAGTCCCAAAAAACCCTAGATATTGATATAGGGTTTCCTTATTATTTGTTTCTAATTTTTTATTTTCAAATGGATTTAAAATTTATAAAAAAATTGGATTTTATTTTTAGTGATGTTTAATATAGACATATCTCTTAGTTACTTCATGTTGTAGTAATTCATAGTAGTTATTACTTGTTATGTTTCATGCATGATTAAAGTAATCTAATCTATAAGGGGTTACAAATCTGATTAATGCAAAGCAAATTTATTCTTGCATACCCCCTCTTAATATAATGTTTAATATGAGCTCCTACTTACTACTATAAAATGCCAAAGGGAGTGCAAGGAATAGTCTTTCTCTTCTCACCATGTCACAAACTCTTCTAATGATTTTATAGTTAAAAATTTACTCTGGAACTTACTACACCATTCCTCCCACTACAAGGATTTTATTTTGGATGCATTATGCAAGAAATTTTTACCAAGTAATGTGGATTCTCCATATGTGTATTATGTGTTAATTTAGATTAAATAGACTAAGCATAATATATATTTTAAAAAGAAATATCTATCACCATAAGACCTCATAAATTATTGCTTACCTTTATACATTTAGATTTATGTGTGTAATAAAATTGTGAAAAGAGTCTTTGTGGATAATGGTGTAAGGCTCAACCTTTGCAACATATAATTTTTTTCCTTACTTGGCATTGGAACTAATGATTTTTAACCTTCAAATATGAACATCAAAGGCTTTTATTATATTCCACAACAAGTATTGGGGTAAATAATATTGAACATTAATGTGGGACCTTGTATACTACCTAATTTGTACCATGTTATGTAAAATGATTTAAATTATAATATACTTTTGGGACAACCTTAGATACATGAAATGTATGTGGTTTCATATAATTTTCATGTATGCCTAAAATTTAGCCATCAGGGATTTATTTACATGTCACATGGATACTAACTCCTTCAAACATAATGCCATAATCCAATAAACAAATAATCCTATGCCCTAATCCTATAAACCTGATTTTGGTTCTCGATATTTGCTCAAATATGGATATAAAAGATAAGGGTTGGGAAAAAATGAGTAGGGTATGAGTCAAACCATATATCCGACAAATAACATAAATTGATAAGGCTTGGTTTTTTAGATAAATATGTAACTCATAAGTAATCTCCTTGTGCCACACCTTATTTAATAAAGACCAAATCTAAATGTATGCATACATCCATAATAGACAAACCTTTGGTTCACCCTCATTTATTATAATATTTGGGGGCATATGAAGATCTTCATTACTTCTATCATAAGAATAGGTTTCCTCATGCCACCTCTACTCATGCTTATTTTAGAGAGAGTGATGATACCAATGTCCATCATGATGCACATAATAATATTCCTACAACACCATTTATTTTAGAGTGGTCTATGTTTCTAAACAAAGAAATAATACAATTTAATTATGGAATAGATAAATATATTGAATTGGTATTACTTGTAGTAATGATGCAAGATGATAAAAGTAAGGACTATTGATAAGTACTACATCATTACACAAAAATATTTACTTGGGCTTACTTAGATATGCCTAGGATTAATTTATCAATGGTGATGCACAATAGATTATTGTATCTTGATGTAAAGCATGTTAAGTAAAACATTCATAAAATAAATCCTAACGTGGTGTTGGTAGTGAAAAAAGAGATTCAAAAGCTGATTTGCTATCTAGAATTATGCCTGTTACTAAGCCTAATATATATTTTTTATGTTATACTAAATATCATGGTTTAAATAAGGTTTGTCCAAAATATGACTTTCAATTACCTAATATTGACATGATTGTCGATTCTACAACTAGATATGAGAGATTTTCATCTATGAATGTTTTTGGAGGAAATAACCAAATTAAAATTAACCTAGTAGATCAAAAGAAGAAATCATTTACCATTTAATGGGGAACATTTTTTATATGATCATTCCTTTTAGACTTAAAAATTCTAGAACAACATATATGAGGGCCATGACTCATACTTTCATTTTTTTATTAACAAAACTATTGATGACTATGTCAATGATTTACTTCCAAATCCAAGCACCAATAAGACCATGATCATGATTTATGATAGATATTTTAATGCTTACACAAGTTCAATGTTCATTTAAATCCCCAAAAATGTGTCTTGAGAGTGTCTTACAAAAATCTCCTTGGGTATATTATTTCTCAATGAGGCATCATGGTTGATCCAAAAAAGGTAAAACTATTATTGTTATGCCATCACTAGCCAATCTAAAGTAGCTATGATGTTTACAAGGTATGATTCAAGTTATCTAACAACTCATCATTCTATTGGATAATAAAACAATTCCTTTTATGTGTTTGTTAAAAAAGGACACCAAATTTATATGGCATGACATTTTTTAACAAAGCTTTGATAAAGTCAAAGAATATTTAGAAAACCTTCCAGTACTCATACCTTCTATTCTAGATAGGCCATTACTTCTCTATATGTCAAACACTCATCAAGCCCTTAGATCTCTATTAACATAGTATGATGATAATCATAAAGAGAGGAATATATTACAGTAGTTTCCAATTGGTTAAGTATCAAGGAAAGTATACAACTATGGAAAAATTATGTTTAGCCTTGGTTTTTGATACAAAAAAACTATAGCATTATTTGATAAAAAATGAGGTCCATGTGAATTAAATAATATCCATTAAATTTCCTTATGAAAAAAACACATCTCACCAACCACATTGTAAAATGGGTGATTTAACTTATAGAGTTTGATCTTAAAATTGTGTCCCAAAAATTGATAAAATGTCAAGTTATAGCTAACCAATTAGATGCCACTCCATTATGTGATTCTTTTATAAATGATTTATATGGTGAATTTTAGGCATATAATGTATCTTCAAATCCATGGATAATGTTTTTTTATGGATCTAGATGTAGAACAAGAGTGGGTGTTGGTTTTATATTCTAAACCCTAAGGGAAAATGAATACCTTTTTCTTACTGATTATATTTTTATTTCAAAAATAATATATCAGAGTATGAAGCCTTGATAATTGGGTTATAAATAACATAAAATATTTATATCAAGGATATTTAGGTCTTTGGTGATTGAATCCTTGATAATTGGGTTATCAATAAAATAAAAGATTTATATCAATGATATTTAGGTCTTTGGTGATTCTTAGTTTATAGTTAATCAAGTTACCAATAATTACCAAACTAAATAAGAACATATTATACCATATAAATAAATTATGGAAAGACTAAAATAAACACTTGATACATTTTCTATTAACAATATTCACCATAAAGATAACTGCCATGCAGATGCATTGACTAGTGAAGCATAATTGATGACCTTTGATATCAATAATGATCATATGAACTTTAACATACACCATTTATGATATATTTCCATATATTATGAAAAAATGGATTCCTTAACCATTCTTTATATTACTCATAGTTCTACAAACACATAATGCTACAATGACATTTATAATTTCCTTTATCAAGCTTTTATATCAAACCACTTTACATGGAAAGATAACAATAAATTACAACGTGAAACACTTTGTTATGTTATTATTTATAATGATTTATTAAAATGGATTTTTGATGGACACCTCCTTTGATGTTTAAGCTTAGGTGAGGAACATACCACATTATTAGAAATTCAAGATAGTGAGTGTGGAAAACATTTCAGTGACAAGGCCATGTCCCAAACACTCTTACATAAAGGCTATTATTGGATTAATAGGGAACATGAATGTATTTAACAATCATATTATGTTTATAATGACATAAATACAATAATTTAAACCATGCACCATCTCATGAGTTATATACAATTATCTCACCATGCCCTTTCTCCTTATGGAGATTTTGATTTGATTGGCAATATGAGTCTAGTGTCTATTGGTGGACATAAGTTCATAATCATAGCTAAAAAATATTTTACCAAATGGGTAGAGGCAATCCCACTTGAATTTACTATAGGGGATGACATATGTAAGTTTTTAATGATCAATGTTATTTCAAATTTTGGCATACCTTCAGCTATTATTTCTGATAATGCATCATCATTCAAAAATAATATAGTCAAACACTTTTACAAAAAATAAAAAATCAAACATACCTTTTATACACCTTATTAGCCATAGGGTAATGGATAGGAAAAGGAAACAAATAAAATCATTTAAAGATATTTGGAAAAACAATTGAATGATACGACGTAGATTGGCACCAATAGATGGTGTATGCTTTATGGATATACTATACTAGTGTTAGCACACCTACTTAGGCTGAACCTTATTATTTGATTTATGGTACATAGGTAGTGTTACTAATTGAAATTGAGATACCTTTCCTTTGTGTCTCTCTTAAATATATTATAAAAGGTAATGAATACCATAAAAAGAGATTCCATCAATTAGAATAATTTAGTGAAAAAACTAAAAAGGTTTCTAAACACTTACAAGTTTATCAAGTTCACATTAAACTCACATATAAAAAAAGGTTAGGCCATGTGATTTTTTTTTGGGTGACCTATAAAATGAAATCAAAATAAAATCAATAAAAAAGACAAGAATGTAAAATTCAAATCAAATTAGTTGGGACCATTTATTTTTATAGAAAAAATGGGAAAATAAGTGTACCACCTAGCTAAACTTGAAGAAAAACCTCTCAAAAGTATGATGAAGGTTATACACTTGCATAAATATCTCACTTGAGATATTCCAAAAATATTGATTTTTTTTTTCAAAAATTTAAAAATATGTTTAGCATTTACAAATATTATTAGCTCATCAACATATATATTATCAGTTGCATGTTGGTAGATGACATATCAATAATTTATATATACACATGTTTCAAACATATTTTGAGGGTGATATAGGCATACATAGATACATAATATATGAACTTTTGAATGTTGGATTTTACCTCTACTCATGTCACTATGATGTTGGGGGCATCCATCTCTATGATCTTGATACATCCAACTTATATCATTCTATGGTTAATTTACATTATCATGTTTGAAATCATATATGTACTTACACATGAATTTATCCATGATCATATCTTTCATAGTGTACTTAATATGCTATGTACTTAACATTTTTTATGAACACATATATCTAGGTACTAGTATGATATGTTTATGATGGTTTCTTATGTTTTATTTCATGCACTTCCTTGAGTGTCTTTCCTTTATATTATATTAATTGTTTGAACATTTTAATATAATCCATTATTTATGGACCCCATGCCTCTATTTTACTCCTTAACATTTGAGTATGTCATTATTTATTGTATGTTGACATTTGAATATGTCATTCTTGATTTTGTGGATAATTGACTAGGTCATGCCCATTCAATTGTGTGGAATTTGAACATGCCCCTTGTTTGAGGTCTCATTAGACCATTGTATTTTGATTTAATTTTAAGTGATTTTGTGTGTGTGTTTGATTGATTATTGAGCTTATAATGTTACTATCTATTTAATGTGATGATATATATCATGTATCTTAGGACTTGATATGATCACATTCTTCATGATTCAATGATATATCTATCTAGAAATGTTACCTCTATATGCTACATGGTCCATTCATAGTTTTCATGGTTATCTTATCCTTTTGAGGTAAGGTAAATACTATTTTCTACTTTCCCTCACCTCAAATGAAGCATATTAGTGGGGGCATGCTGTATAGGCATTAATACCACATTGCTTCATAGATTTAGATTGTGGTGGGGGCATATTTTGAAAACATGTTCTCCACATTTGTCACAATTTCAAATTTAGTGGGGGCATGTTTTAGAAACATGTTCTCCACACTTATTCAGTATTTGACATACCAAGATTATAATGGGGCCATGTTTTGGAAACATGTCCTCCACATTTGCACTTACACTAGTTTTTAGTTTGAGATGGTAGTGGGGTCATGTTTTAGAAACATGTTCTCCACATTTATATCAAATTTTCAGATTTTTCCATATATAGTGGGGGCATGTTATATGATTTAGATAAACATGTATGGTAGAATTATATACAATGGTACCATTTTTATACATAGTTTTAGCATGAGAAATGTATAAGGTACATATGCCATGTCGTGTGCACATTATATTTCAAAATCAAATTAGTTTCAAATTCTAAACACTTTTAGGGACTATGATCACCCACTAGGTTGGATTTTTATAGATTATATTGAGCCAATCTAATATAATAGTTGGGTTAATTTTTGGTATGTTCAAGGTGATTAAATATTTCAATATTTCCATGTTTATAGGTTAAACATGGTTACATCATCCAATCCTACTAGTTTTATAGTGTGAGTTGACTTGGTTCACTCACACTCACTAGGTTATAAGTATGATTGGGTTGCATGGTTGATCTAATCTTAATTACCAGGTGGAAACTCATCTTATCTCCAAGGTTGGGGGCATGTATCCTATAATATATATCTATCTCTTTAGATATATTAACTTTGAATATTTTATATTTTGTCTTAATCTCAGTTTCAATGATTCATAATGATACATTTTTCAAATCAAATTTCCAAAAGGTACAAGGGTTTCATCGATACATAGGTGTAATCCTAACACTTAGTATATTTCAATTTCAATCATTTCAATGCTTTCAATTTCAGATTATATGCATTGATTATATATTGTAACATGCTCTTAGTTTCAAGTTAGTTACCAGTAAAACACTCAAGTTAGACTCAAGCAAAGGTAAGGTGTGTTATACACACTTAGGTATACATTTATTTTCCTTAAAAAAATAATTTTATTACTAGATTAAAGGGGGATAAATATAAACACTATTTATAAATTATCTAGCACCTCATTCTTGTATACTTGGCAAATACATATAATGGATGTACCTTCAACTTCTACACCTTTCCCACTACCAAAAGGATTGCATACACTATCTCTCTATGCCTAATTTATTATCTCTTAGTCTAACCAATGTCATTTTGATGACACAAGCCTTCTATCTTTCCCAAAATGATATAAACTTGTTTATATTCCATCTTTGTAAGTTATAGTCCTACACCTATTTTCAAACTACTTGGACATTTGCATCCCTGTCAAACACCTATGTCTATTCAAGTGTTTTATCCCAATGAAAGTGTCTAGTGCCCTAAAGTCAACCAATTTACCAAAAAATGTATTCTTATGGTTATCCTAAGTGATTTAATGTGAGATATTCTTGAAAGGGATTGGTATAAATACATGATAAATCTTCATATTCAATCCACACCTAGAAAAGACTTAGAAATGCATAGAAAATACCAAGATAACTTACCAAAAGTAGTCAATCAAACACTCAAGTGATCAAATCTTCTATATTTTATTTTATTTTCATATTAATCATAGGGACAATAGATCTATAGGTCTAAAGTATTGAAGGAACACTCCATGAGCCATATTTTCTATGTTAAAAGCTAGGTCACTAATGAACTTGATTATCACACATTGCATGATTCACACATAAACCAACATGTATGGGAGAACTACATAAGTCTGAAGGCCTCTTTAATGTATTGTATATGTAGGCGATGCTCATTGATAGAGGGGTCTTTGGGGTATCTCAACACCTTGTTCCCACTAACCTATTTTTATCACAACCACTATGAAGATGAATAATTAGGTTTTTTCCATTTAATAAGGAAAAATAATTATTGACATAGATATTAATGCACCAACATGAAGGTGACATAAAACACATAAGCATCTAGGTGGTCACATATAGTTTTAGTAGGTATTATGTATTGGACACATGCATCTAATTTAAATATTAATGTTGATGTAACTATCCTAGGTAAATGCAAGTGTCTGTAGCTATAGAAATCAATTTTTTAGAATCAGGTGAAAGATCTAAAATCTAGATCTAGTCTACTTTCTACATATTTTAGATCCAGATCTATGTTAGAATTAGAACTATCTTGTTTTCTTTACCATTTTAATATCTATCATATCTATACTTTCTGTCTTTAGCATCTCAACATAATAAATTTAGTATATGTTAATTTTAGTTTTAAATATAATTGACCTACTTTAGAGATAGTCTACCATAATTATGCCCTAGGCTATCTTTACCCCTTAGATTCCCTATATCTAGATTTTAAGGTTAAACACCAGCCAATAAAATGTTAGATCATAATTATGAGAGGAGTATCAGAAGGCTAAAATATTAGGAAGGCATTTAAACCTAAAATATATATTATGGGGGATCTAACATTAAATGAGTAGAGGTATCCTAGTGCACAAGGATGGTAGACTATCTCTAAATTAAGTCAATTATTTAATTTTTAAATATAAAACAAATATTGAATTTATTATGCTAAGATATGCTAAAAATGGAAACTAAAAATATGCTAGATATAAAAATAATAATGTAAATAAGATAGTTGATTCTAATGCTAACATAAATCTAGATCTAGAATAGGGATAATGTGGACTAGATTTGGATTTTGAAATAGTCACATGAATCTAGAAATTATGCCTTTATATCTACAAACACTTGCATTGACTTGGGAGAGTTATGTCGATGTTACTATCTAATTTGGATATAAGTCTCTAGTACAAAATACTTGTTGAAACTAGATGTGACCACTTGAATGTTTTTGGGTTACATGTCACCTTCACTCTGATGCATTCAAATCTAGGTCATGGACTATCATTCTTTGCCAAATAGAAAAACCTTATTTCATCTTCATACTGGTTGTGGAAAAAATGGGTTAGTGGGCACATGGTGTCAAGCTTCCCCAAATACCCCTCTATCAATGACCACTACCTACATAGCCAATACTCTCAAGAGAGCCTCAAACTTATATAGTTCTCCCCTATGTGTTGGCTTGTGTGTGAATCCTCTAATACAATAGTGGCCTATCTTGTAACTTGGAAAATATAACTCTTAGGATGATCCTCCAATACTTTAGACCTATAAATATGTTTTCCATATGATTGATATGAAACATAGGGTCCCAAGACCCTGTACATAGTCACAACAGGGTCTGAGTAAGTGTAGGCCAAGTGGAAACATGAAATTACCTAAGGAAGATATGGAGGTAAAAATAAAGGTAAAATAGGTAAGCTTTGCTCACTTGATTTATTGCTTGAATACCTTTGGTAAGTTTCCTTATGAGTTTCTAGGTTTGTGTTAGGTTAGTAATGAATGACAGTTGATCTTATATTTATACCAATACATTTGGATAGTATCTCACATTAAATCACTTAGGTTGACCATCAGAATATGTTTTATTTAAAAATTGGCTAAATTTAGGGCACTAGACAGTTTCATGACATTTGCATCAATGTAGATGTTTGACTGAGATGTAAGTGTTTGGGTAGTTGGAAAACATGTGTAGGTTTAAAATTTATAGAGATAAAATATATGTAGGTTTATAACATTCTAGGAAAGATAGAAGACTTGGGTCATTAGAATGACATTGGTTAAACAAAGAGATAAGTAATTAGGTAGAGAGAGATAATCTATGCAAATGTTTTGGAAGAAAGAAAGGCATAGAAGTTGAAGGTATATCCATGATAGATATTTTCCAAGTGTACTTGAATAAGGTGCTATATAATTTAAAAATAGTGTCTAAATTTCCCCCCTGTAATCTAGTAATGAAATTACTAGTTTAAAGGAAAGAAATCTCTAGGTGGGTATAACACACATTGTCTTTGCTTGAGTCCAATTTGAGTGTGTTGCTAGTGATTGACATAAAACCAAGAGCACATTACAATATATAATAAATTTATATAATATTAAATTGAAAGATATTAAGGTGTATGAGTACACCTATGTATTGATGTAACCATATTTTCTTTTGGTAATTTGATTTGAAAGATATATCATTATGAATAAATAATATTGAGATTAGGATAAATATAAATATGGAAATTGCATATATCTAAAGAGATAAAGAGATATTGGAGGTCACATGCCAAAAAACTTGGATAAAAGATAGGTTTCCACTTGATAGTTGAGATTAGCTCAATCATGCAACCCAATCATACTTATAACCTAGTGAGTGTGAGTGAACTACTATAATAGATTGGCTTAATACAGTCCATAAAATTTCAACCTAGTGGGTGGTGATAGTCCCTAAAAGTCTTTAGAATTTGAAACTATTTTGATTTTGCAATATTAAGTTCATATTACATAGAATATGTACCTTAGATATATCTCATACTGAACCTATGAATAACAATGGTACCAATATATATAATTCTACCACAAATGTGTATCTGAATCATATAACTATGCAATTTGGCCAATCTAAAATTGTGTAAGTGTGGATAACATGTTTTCCCCCACTATATATAGAGAAATCTAAAAATTGATTTAATTATGAATAAAATGTTTCCAAAACATGCCCCCACTGCCATATGAAACTAAAAATTGGTGTAAGTGCCAATATGTAAGACATGTTTCTAAAACATGCCCCCACTATAATTTGGGTATGAATAAATAATAAGTGTGGATCACATGTTTCTAAAACATGCCTCCATTAAATCTAAAATTATGACAAATGTGGATAACATGTTTTTAGAACACACCCCCACTTCCGATTAAATCTATGAAGTAATGTGGTATTCATGACTCTATGGCATGCCCTTAATAATATACTCTAATTTTTAGGTGAGGGAAATTATAAAATGATAGTTACCTTACCCGAAAAGGATAAGATAACCATGTAAATTTTGAATGGACCATGTCAGATATATACAGAACATGTATAGGTATATATATAATTGAAGCATGATTAAAGTGATCACACCAAGTCCTAAGATTCATGATATAGATCATGCCAAAATATAGATAGTAAATAGAAAAAATCAACAAGAAATCAAACACACACACAAGAGCATTCAAAAGTAAATAATAAAATAATGGTCTAAAGATACCTCAAACAAGGGGCATGATCCAATGCTATACAATAGAATGGACATGACATATTCAAATGTACCTAAAATTTAGAACGACATATTCAAATGTTAACATATAAAAATAATGACATACTCAAATTTTAAAGAGGCAAACAAAGGCACATGGGCCATAAATAATGGAACATATTCAAATAGTCAAACAAGCAAGATAATAGTAAGGCAAGACACTCAAGAAAGTGCATGAATGAAAGCATAATCAACCAACATAAACATATCATACTAGTCCTTGGATATATGTGATATCAAAAAATGTCAAGTATATAACATATCAAGTACAATACAAAAGATATAAACATGGATAATAATTTAACAATTTTGAGAATAATGGTGTTTTATTCCTAATTTATTTAAAGGGTCTGAATAGTAAAATGAGCCAATAATTATGTCATAATTGACCTACTAATTTTTTAATTACGATTATTTTTTAGACTTTCTAAAAATAGAAAGTAAATAGAGAGAAATCAAACTTAGCTTTAAATTGTGTTGATCTGATTGAGACAGAGGTTGATATTAATTATGCAGGACTAGGAGGCTATCACAAATTAAGATTTGAACTTAATTTTTGATTAGATAGGAGCACAAAAAGTAGACAAGAGTGGCACCAGTGATATAATCCTTGTCCAACACTATTGTCCTTAGAGTCTGAGCTTTTTGGGTTTTGTTTGGTAGGTCTATGTGACCTTATCTCTGAAGTTTCAATAGTTAGAAGTCTATAGAGCTCCTTATAGAGAACATTCTTTCTTAAAACCCAATTTTCCATTATACTTTGACCAAATGTGAGAAAGGGGGGTTAGTGTGTGTAAGATGCACTAGACATGCTTCACACCCCATATGTGGGCACACTGCCTACATACAAATACTCCAAATAGGTATTAAGCCATATGTAGTTCTCCTTTTGAAAGTGCTTGGTGTAATTATGATACAAGAATGCAAGGAAATACTAAATTGGGTATGATTGAGATGACTAGGGACTGGTGTAAGGATTTAAATAGGCTATAAATGGTATTAGATGGTTGTATGTAGAGAATAGGGAGATGTGCTTGAGTAGTCTTGCTTGCTTTATGATATTTGCCAACCCTTTCCAAATGATATTTTAATGGGATTTTATAGGGAGCTATTGGTCATGGATTAAATTTGCTCACATTAGGTTGATAGGAATAAGGATGGAAAACTGAAAGGAATTGACCATTAGGGCCAAAAATGAGCTTGGATAATAGCACCAAAAGTGGACAAGAGTGGCATTAGTGTTATTATCCTAGTGTGGTACTATTTTCCTGAGTAGAAGGGACCTAAGGGGATGGATTGGTCATGAAAATAGGGTGTTGGCTCAACTAGGATCAAGTTTGGAAGGCTAAAAATGATTGGAAATCAATGAAAATAAGTCTAAGAGGGTCATGAGAGCAAGTAAAAGAGACCTATGGGTTAGGTGTCATTAGCCGTGCTCAACTTACCACTTTTTACCTTTTATATGACTACATTTGCCCCCCTTTATTCTAGTAATGTAGCAAAGTAAAACATTAAGATAAAGGAAAAAAAGAAAGCGTACCTAAACTTATCTACAAGGGTGAAGTTGATGAAGCTTGTGTGATGCTCGGTGTGCATAGAGAGAGCACACTGTGAAGTGTAAATTTGTAAGAGAAAACAAAGAGTAGATTAGTTCTTACTAGATACACTATATCTAAAATAAGAATGTACAAAGCTGGGTAAGAGAGAAGAAGAGAAAGGAATGAATACACCTCACTGGGTATGCTGACCAATACAAAAACTATTATGATTTTGAGTCATGTTGAGTAATTCTGAGTAATATTAGAAGATGTTGTACCAAGATTAATATCATGAATGGAGTTGATTGCTCATTTTCCAAAAAAGTGGCTCAAAAATGTGAAGGTTGGCCCTTTGGATCTATTATCACCCACTAAGTGAAGTTAGATGGTCATGCATGTGCTGATTGATGTTTGAAATATGTGTTCAATCCATTTAAATAGGTGGCTCAAGAATACAAAGGCTAGCTAGATATTTCACTCCATTGTTGCCCTGTGAAGTGAAGCTATGAATTGATATCAATATGAAATATATGTTGTATAAGATGGCTCCTAAATCCCATGAATGTATTATGATTTTAAAATGTTTTCATGGATAACCAAATGTATGCTATAAACTAGGCCACTCTTGGACACTCTAAAATATGGAGATTAGCCTTATATGAAAGCCATTCTAAAATTGGGAATCTAACTTATGTGGAAGCCACTCGAGAACTTGAGAAATTGGAAGTTAAGCTTGTATGAAAGCCAAATCAAAATGATGCCAACCACCTATAGATGGAGTAAGGCACATAACTACTGAGAATGCTTAGGTAATACTAAACTCAAAAAGAAAGAAAACAAATGTGTCATGCACATTTCCCCCAATCACTGGTGTCTAAAACATGGATTCTGATCTAGAAGCTATACCAACTATTGCATCCAAAACTAGAAGTGAGAGTCATCATGTTGTGCATTATTCCCCCTATTTATGGATTCTTTAAGAAAAATGTGTACTAAAACTTCTGATTCTAAAGTAGTTTGGCTATGCAAATCTATAACTAAACCTACTTTTTTGCCTGCTTTTAGAAATTCTAGTTTTTTTGCTATTTAGATAGGAGCACTTGAAATGGATAGTAGCGCCACTAACACTATAGTCTAGTCTCGAGACTATTTTCTTGGGCCAAATCTAATGACTATTATATATTACTGGCTATCTACCTAGTCTATTCTGATTGGTTGCTATTTTGAGTGTTTTAAAACGCAATTTTTTGATTATAGGAGATCTGATCTCTATAATAAAACCCTTATTTGTTGCCCCCTCTTTTGAGGGTAGTAATGGAGACCCTACAATGACTTCCCTCTAATAAAGAGCCTTGTAAGTGTGTTATGCTTCAAAATATATAATATATCAATGATAATTGAAAAGATATCCCAAGATATAGCATGGTTTGTATTGAGAGACTGTTAGATCAAAAGGGGTATGCCTAGATAGATGTAACAATGTAATAGCATGAGTAATGTACTAAAATAGAATTTAAAGTTTGATTAGTTTTTAGTTGGAGGGATGGAGCATGATGTCCATCATGGCATCTAATAATTAAGATAATGTATTATTTAGATCATGGCATTGCAAACAATCAAAAGAAATCAAGAAACAAGCACACAAGGTAAGAAGAAAGAAGTGTATAAGAGTGGCCAAGGGGTCAAGCAAACAAGGGACATGGGTACATGTCACTCAAACTAAAAAAAAAGAATAAAAGGCATGTTTAAATGCCACATACACATACAGTTGAAAAAATAAAGTTGACATGAAATCCATAATCACATAGAAGAGTATATGCAAGGGACATTGGCAAATGTCCAAAGGTACATACATGAATAGAAGGCAAAGGACATTGGAAAATGTACTAAGGCATACATATGAGATAAACAAGGATTTGGAATATAAACACTTTAGGATACACTAAGAAAAAAGATAAAGCATGTAAAGATTGGAAAATATAAGCTCATGTAACTTAATCAAAGAAAGAGTAAAAGTATGCAAGACATGTTAGTATAAGAGTAGGTACATGCAAATAAATACACAAGTGCTAAATACTAGTGAGTGTCAATAGAGTAATCTATGTAAGCTAGTAAATAATGTACATCAACATGATAACCAGAGTGTGTGGTGTAGGAATGATATAACCTGGATGGTGTATTCATATATAAGATGCCCCTAGTGGGTATGTATATTTATGCATATCTCGATGTAGAAATAGGATGCCCCCTCAATAGGTAGAGTGAAGTAATCAAAGAGTTAGATGTCACTATACACATTCAAAGGAAGATCAAGTGAAGTGGTAATGTAGATAAATTGACAAATAATAATCATAAAACAAAAAATATAAGTCTAACATAGTAGTAACAATATAAATCATGGATGATGCATAAAATCAAAATGTTTTTGTGTTTTTGAATTATTTGAATGTTTTTGTATTTTGAAATTTTGTATTATTTTTGGTATTTTTGATATAAGTTATGTACAATCAAGCATAAGAAACTATGTATAGGTAAGTTGGAAAAGGATGATACTAACCAATGAGTCTCATGAGAGACTCCCTATCATGGTGTCCTGTATCAAGGAGAGGAATCATGCATGATCAGGGAGAATAATGGAAATGTTGAGACTGTGGATTTGAAATTTTTATATCCTAGAAATGTTGTAAAGTCTTAGGGACCCATTTGGTAGTAGGAAAAAGTCTCTGAACATGTGCTTTATGTGTAGATGCATGAGATCTCAATGAGACTACTCTAATGTGAACACTATAGCTAGAAACTATCTAGAATCCTAAATCTATGGAGGTATATGAACCTTTTGTGTTTGTAATGGATGCCTAAATTATGTCTAAATCTATACTGGAGGAAGAACTAGAACTGGTGGAGAAATTATAATTGGTGGAGAAATGGGAATTGGAAGATGAATTAGAAGTGGTGACTGTACTATAGAATATGGATATGAAGTGGGGAGTGGTAACTCATATATAACTCCACAAAATTTAATAACATGATTAGCGTGAATGAATTACATGCATCTATGAACTATAGAAGGTAATACATGAAGTTTCTAAATCTATGGTCAACCAAGTAACATATTAAAAACTCATGTATTGGGAACTATAGTGAACTATGTGGCCACATGTGTTGGACCAACTTGTAGAAGATTTACAATCTCACCCAATGAAATCTATATATACCTATTGAATCCATTGATAACTATGTCTATCAGTGTAATATCTTACATTGAATATTCTAAATGTTACAATAATGTCATAGTGCACATGCTCACATTGGATCCATTATCTATGAGAATACTATGAATAAGATGATTATGAATCTGAGCTCTAATAAAGAGTACATGATAATATAAATCATCCTTTATGATCTTTTTCTCTAAGAAGGAGATGGAAAGTCTAGCTAGAACTCTAGAATTATATACTCTAATCATGTTGCTCAAAGGATGTGATTTAATTGGAATTGCCCTATATGTATCTGGTGGTGGATGTGCATGGTATGCATGGTGAACCCTTGATGTGTCCCCTATCTCTTATTTAGAATGTTATGGAAAAGGATCTAAAAATATTTTCAATGTTTTATCTTGTGTTTGCTTTACCTGAGGAGGCTTAACTAAAGTGCCAAGATCAACATGATTACCATCTATTAAATCCTGTATCTTGTGTCTCAAATTGATACATCTATTTATTATATGGCCTTATGCCCTATGAAACGCACAAAATGCATGCTAATCATATCCTTAAGGAAGAGGCTTTGTTGGGTAAAATTTCCTAATAGGAGGGAGAGATATGATGTTACAATCCAATAACTACTATAAAACTTTGGCTAGAAAAATTGGTAGATTGGTAAATATACACCGAGGAGGTGCTGATAAAATAACACGTTGAGGGGGATCTAAAGTCACATTAACTGTATGTTGATTTTGAGTCTTGTTATCATTAACCTTGACCTTATATGGGACTTTGTTGTTACTCTTGTTGGTTGTTTTTAAGATACTAGTGTACTTGAGTTTGACTATTGAAATTAACTTGACTTCTCTTTTCTTTAGTGTGTGACATAATTCAGTGAAGAAAGAGAATATTTTGAACATAATTTATTCATGCAAAGCTAGTAAGAGACTCTATTTGAGGAGATCTTGTAACTCTTGATTTACCATGGGGTTAGTCATCTTAGCCAAGATAGTCTTATATTGAAGAACATAATATATGAGATGCTCATTTGAACTTTGTTTTTATTATGTAACTTAGGCATATGAAGCCTTGTCACCAATGTTAATGATAAAATGAGCTAGGAACATGTTAAATGTACTGATCGATTGATTTTGTAAACTATAGAACCATTATAAAGCATAATCCTTTAAGCTTCAAGGAAAGAGTTTGGTAAGTAGCCAATCATTTGGTACATAATCCAATGTGAAAGGCTCTCAAATGTGTCTCTAAATCATCTTGCCATCATAAAGAATAAGCTTGGGTTTAGAAAACCTTGTGGTAAAGGTGTTGAAGAAATGTGATTTGCCAATGGTATATGAAGTAGAGCAAAAGAGTCTAAAGCCTGTGTAGGTCTAGAGGTACTTTGCTCAAGATGTAGTACCTTGGATTAAAGAGATTTTATCTCTTTCACAATGACTACCACATCAAGAGACAAAGATGTACTAGCTATATCTAGTGGCATAGAGGCAAATTGGGATGCTATAGGGGATTGTTGAGACATAGTTCCCCCTATCTTGTCATTTACAATTGGCTGCTTTGTAGGAATGGAAAAATCAACTTGCTTAGCCATTTTGATTTCCATGAGAGATTTTAAGATAATATTATGATCTCAATTCTATTCCTTGAGTCTCTGTCTAAAAATTTAGAGGATCAAATATTTGTTGAGTACAATTTCATTATCAATAATGGGTAGAAGTGGATTAGTAGTCCAATGTGGTGGATCATGAGCATCGATGTGTACATAATCATTGGTATTCTCATATTGCTCATTATTTTAATCATTCTCATTGAAAATAGTGTAATTTGGATGTGTAAAATCTATAGATAGAGTCTAAAATGGTTATTTATCCATAATATATGGTTGAGTTGAAGGAATTTAGGTGAATTCAAGAGGATTGCCACTAGGTCTTGCACTTCATCTCAAAGGAAGAGATGCAGGTAATTTAAGTGGCATAAGGAAAATAACTTGGATAATAATAGAGAAGATTAAAAATATATAATCTAAACAAGGAACTAAAATGTGCATAAAAAAGATATAGAGCTTACAAACATATAAGGTGATACCTCAAGAAGCAATGGGACCTAGTATAGGCAACTAGGGTTTGACATAATTATTTTGAAAATTTACTATGAAATTTTGAAATTGAAAGTGAATTTCTAAGTTAGATATGCAAGTAAAAAAAAAATAGAAATTTATAGAGAAATTTATGATTTAATGGGACCTAGTATATGTAACTAGGGTTGGGATTTTTTTTTTGAAATTACTATTGAATTTTGAATTCTCAAGGGATTTTATGATTTAAAAAAGCAACTAAAATTTCAAAAACTTATTGGAAGATGTTTGAGTAAATAGACCTAGTATGTGTAACTAAGGTTTTGAGAAAAATATATTTTTTGAAATTAATATTTAATTTTGAATGGATTTTTTGATTTTAATATGCTAGTAAAAATTTAGAAATTTTTTAGAAAATTACTAGAAAAATATTGGGACCTAATATGGGCAACTAGGATTTGAAAGAAAATTATTTTAAAATTTACTACTAAATTTTAAAATTTTAAATGAATTTATGATGTAAATATTCAATTAAAAATTCAAAAATTTATAGGAAAAATTAGTAGGAATATTACCCTAGGGCTTCTAAAGTTTTTGTGCACAAACAAAGTAAGTCAGGTTCACCAAATGATTTAACAATTTTGGGAATAATGAGGTTTTATTCCTAATTTAGTTAAGGGGTATGAGTAGTAAAATTAGTCAATAATTATGCCATAATTAACCTACTAATTTGTTAATTCTAATTTTTGTTTAAAATTTTTAAAAATAACAAGTAAATAGAGATAAATCAAACTTAGTTCAAAACTGTGTTGATCCAACTAACACAGAGGTTGATATTGACCATGTAGGACTAGGACGCTATCAAAAATTGAGATCTAAACTTAATTTTTTGATTGGATAGGAGCACAAAAAGTGGATAAAAGTGGCACTGGCATTGTAGTCCTTGTTTGATGTTATTATCTTAAGAGTCTAAGCTTTTTAAGTTTTGTTTGATAGGTCTATGTGACCCTATCTCTGAAGTTTGGATAGCTAAAAGTTGTAGATATCCTTGTAGAGTAGATTATTTATTAAAACCCTATCTTTCATTGTGCTTTAACCAAATTTTAATAAGATGGGGGGTTAGTGTGTGTAAGATGTACTAGACATGCTTCATACCCTATGTGTGGGCATGTTGCCTACATACCAATACTCCAAAGAGGGATCAAGCCATATGTAGTTCTCCCTTTGAAAGTGCTTGGTGAAATTATGATATGAGAATATAAGGAAATGATAAACTAGGTATGCTTTATATGATTAAGGACTAGTGTAAGGTTGAAAATAGGTTGGAAAGAGTATTGGATGGCTGTATGTAGAGAATAAGGAGATGTGCTTGAGTAGTCTTTCTTGTATTCTTGCTTGCTTTGTGATATTTTTCAACCCTTTCTAAATGATTTTTGAATGGGATTTTATATGGATCTATTGGTCATGGATTGAATTTTCTCACATTAGGCTGATAAAGATAAGGATGGGAAACTAGAAGGAATTAACCATTGGGGCCAGAAATGAGCTTGGACAATAGTTCCAAAAGTGGATAGGAGTGGTATTGGTGCTAATGTTAGTGTGGTGCTATTGTCCTGAGTATATGAGACTTAGAGCATGGATTGGTCATGAAAAAAGGGTCTTGAATTAGCTAGGATAAATTCTAAAAGGCTATGGATGACATAGAATAAGTGAAAATAAGCCTAAGAGGGTCATGAGAGCAAGCAAGTGGGGCCTATGGGTTGGGTGTCATTAGCCATGCTTAAGTTACCAATTTTTGCATTTTATATGACTATAGATAAAGGCATGTGTAAACACATATATGAGCTCAAATATGATAATATAAAGTGAACATAGAATGGTGTAAGTTGAATGTATCATGATCATATAGGTGGATGCCCCAAACATCCTAGTGATATAAGTAGAGGTAAAATCCAACATCTAAAAGTGCATAGATCCATTACCTTGTGGATAATAAGGCATAGAAAATGTATGTTTTATTTTGTATTTATTGAAAAAGTATTTGACTATCTTATTTTTAAATGATGATCCATTATCAAAAATAATATTTGAAGGTATGCCAAAACATTAAATAATATTATTCATAAAAAACCTACACATATACTCCCTTATAGTAAACTTAAGATGAATTGAATCCATCCATTTCATAAAATATTTTGTAGTTATGATTATGAACTTATGTCCACCATCAGACACAAGATTTATCTTGATAATCAAATCAACTCCTCTATTTAATCCTAAATTATATATGGATACTATTGAGATAGATAGGGTTAAAAATACATAAATTAAAAAGCATAAAGGTGATAAATAGATCTATAATATACCAATTAATTACTAAAATTAGATAAAACATATACTGAATTTATTATATTGAGATATGTTAAAAATGGAAAGTAAAACTATGCTTAATATGGAAATGATAATGAAAATAGGATACTTAGTTGATTTTGATGTTAATACAGATATGGATCTAGAATAGGCAAGATGTAGATTGGAAGAATATTCTATAATAGTCACCAAATTCTAGATTAAAAGCCTTTATAGCTATGGACACTTGCATTAGCTTGGGATGGTTGTGTCTATGCTAGTGTCTAGTTAAATGAAGTGTATTGTATGCAATATCTACTGGAATAGGATGAAACCACCTAGTTGAGATTAGGATAAATATATATAAATCTAGAAAGTGAATATATATAAGGATATAAATATAGAGAGTGATAGGAGGGAACATGCTCCCAACCTTGGAAAAAGATGAATTTCCATGTGGTAGTTAAGACTATCTCAACTATGTAACCATATCATACTTATAACATAGTGAATGTGAGTGAACCATGTCAACTCACACTATCAAATTGGTGAGGATAGATGTTACAATCAATTCTAACCGACAAACTTGGCAAGATTGAGTGATTTAATCATCTCAACCATACCAAAAAATGAAACAACTACTATAGTATATTGGCTCAATATATTTTTTAAAAGTCCAACCTAGTAGATGGTGATAGTTCTTGAAAGTGTTTGAAATATGTGACTAATTTGGATTTTTCAATATTAGGTGCAAATTTCATAACATATACACCTTAAGAATGTATCATGTTGAAACTATGTGTAACAATGGTACTAATGTAAATAATTCTACCACAATTGTGTATCTAAATCATATAGTGATGTGCTTTGGTCAATATTGAAATTTAAACAAGTGTGGGTAACATATTACCATAACATTCCCCCACTATCCATACAAAAAATTAAAAACTGATATAAGTGCCAATGTAGAGGACATGTTTCCATAATATGCCTCGACTATAATGGTGGGTAAGCTTAATACTGAATAAGTGTGGAGATCATGTTTTCAAAACATACCCCCAATATATATCTAAAATTATGAATGTGTGAAATCCATGTCTCTATGACATGCCCCCAATGAATTTGTAATTATAAATTTGTGGAATCAATGTCTCTATGAAATTCCACTACTAAATCTAAAACTGTGAATGTGTGGAAGCCATGTTTCTATGACATGCCCCCACTGATATGCCCCTCAAAGATTGAGTTCACTAATAATTTAACCCTAAATCAGATGTTGATCTTACTGATATAGATATAGTTAATAATATATAAATGAATAATCATAAGGGTGATAAATATATTTATAGTAGGCTAATTAATTTCAAAACTTAGATAAAACATATACTAAATTTGTTATAGTGAGATATGCTAAAAATAGAAAGTGCAACTATGCTAGATGTGGAAATGATAATGAAAACAAGATCCTTAGCTAATTTTTATGCTAATAAAAATATGGATCTAGACCAAGAAGGAATAATATTCTATAATAATCACCAAATTTTGGATTAAGTGCCTCTAATCTATGGACACCTATGTTAGACTGAGATGGTTACATCAATGCTAATGTATGGGACAAATGTAGGTGTCCAATATGGAATATCTATTAGAATAGGATGTGACCACCTAGATGATTATGAGTTTTTTATCACCTTCACTCTAGTGCATTCAAATATAGACCATGGGCTGATTCTCATTTTCAAATAGAAAACCCTATTTCTTCATCCTCATATTGGCTAGTTCTTCATCCTCATAGTTATTAAACTATCTTGTCTTTTGTCAATTTATTTTGAAGAAATTTATCATTATGAATCATTGAAATAGAGATAGGATAAATTTAGAAGTTCATATATCTAAGGAGATAGAGATAGATAGATTCGTATAAGAGGGCTCATGCCCCTAACCTTAGAGCAAAAGATGAATTTCAACTTGGTAGTTGAGACTCACTCAATGCACAACTTAATAATACATATAACTTAGTGAGTGTGAGTGAACCAAGTTAACTCAAACTATAAAATTAGTGAGGTTGGATGATATAAACTAGTCTAACCTAAAATCTTGGTAATATTCAGTGATTAATCATGTCAACCATACCAAAAAATGAACCAACTATTGCAGTAGATTAGCTCAATATAGTTCATAAAGGCCTAACCTAGTGGATGGTGATAGTCACTAAAAGTGTTTAAAATCTAAAACTAATTTAGATTTTTTAATATTAGGAGTATATTACATAACATATGAACTTTGGATATGTCTAATGTTAAAACTATGTATAACAATGGTACCAATGTATAGAAATTTACCATAAAATTGTATTTGAATCATATAACTATGTTTTGGCCAATTCAAAAACTATGTAAGAGTGGAGAACATGATTATAAATCATGCCAACACTATGCATGGAGAAATATGAAAACTAATATAAGTGCCAATGTGTAGGACATGTTTCTAAAACATACCCCTGCTATAATCTTGGTATGCTCGATACTAAATAAGTGTGGAGAATATGTTTCCAAAACATGCCCCCACTATAATATGGGTATGTTGAATATTGAATAAGTGTAGATAAAATGTTTCCAAAACATTCCAACACTATAATATGGGTATTATAAATACTAAATAAGTGTGAATAAAATGTTTCCAAAACATTCCCCCACTATACATCTGAAACTGTGAATGTGTGGAAGCTAGTCTCTATGACATGCCCCCATTAAGTCTAAAACTATGAATGGGTGGAAGCCATGTATATATGACATGCCCCTAAAATATTAGTTTTACCAAATGTTTAAACCTAAATTATATGTGGAGTCTATCATGATAGTTAGGGTTGAGAATATAGAAATGATTAAGTTGATTAAGCATAAGGGTGATAAATAGATATATAGTAGGCCAATTAATTATAAAACTCAGATAGAACATATACTAAATTTATTATATTGAGATAATCTAAAAATGGAAAGTATAAATATGTTAGATATGGATATGATAATGAAAAAAAGATAGTTTATTTTGATGCTAATACATATTTGGTTCTAGAACATGTAGGAAGCAGACTAGAAGAATATTTTAGAATATTCACCAAATTCTGGATTAAGTGCTTCTCTAGCTACAAACACTTACATTATCCGAGGATGGTTATGTCGACACTAGTGTTTATGTTAGATACATGTGTAATTTAGAAATATATATTATAATAGGATGTGACCACATGGATGCTTCTGAGTTTTGAATCACCTTTATTTTGGTGTATTCAGATCTGGGTCATGGATTGTATCTCTTTGTCAAATAACAAAACCCTAGTTCTTCATCCTTATAGTGGTTGTGAAAAAAAAAGGGTTAGTGGGCACACATTCAAGCTGATCTAAAGACCCCTATGTTAATGAGTGCTACCTACATATCTAATAATTTTAAGAGGGCCTCATATTTATGTAGTTATACCTTACATATTGGCTTATGTGTGAATTATGCAATATTTAAAAAGCAAGTATAATAATGACCTATCTTGTAACTTGGAAAATATATATATTGGGCTACTCATTTTGTACTTAATATTTTTATATGTGTTATACCTATGAATTATATGGAAATAATATAAAATATGGAAGATTTGTTCCCTTGAATGCTTGATTTAATACTTTTGATAAGTTACCTAGTAAGAAGGTAAGAAGTTTCTAGGTGAGAAATAAATGAGGGTTGATCTTATATTTATACCATTCTATTTTGAGATTATCTCACATAATATCACTTATTCTAACCATTAGGATACATTTCATTTGTAAATTAGATGATTTTAGGGCATTAGACACTTGCATCAGAGTAGGACATCTACATCAACGTACATATCTATCTAGGATGCAAATGTCAAGGGAGAAAGAAAATAAGTACAAGCTCAAAAATTGTAGAGGCATAACATAATAAGGTTTTAAGCATTCTAGGAAAGATAGAAATATTGGACCATAAACATAAGATTGGTTAGACTAAGAGATAGGCCAAGGGGAACAAGAGAGAATAGATGCAAGGCTTTTAGAAGAACAAAAGGTCTAGAATTGAGAGGAACAAACAATGTTCAAGTTTTTAAATTGTACAAGATTGAGGTGCTACATATTTCATAATCAGTGTCTACATCACCATAAAGAGAAATTTTAAGGTGAGACAATCTATTATAACTCTTGATATGGTGCATGGTTTAAATTGCTATATTTATGGCATTAAAAACATAATATATTATGTTCAATACATTATTTTTCCATGGTAGGATAATAATACACTTGAAGTAAAAGTTTTTTAGACATGGCCTTGCCACTAAAATGTCCATCACACCCACTATAATGCATTTATAATAATGTGGCATGTGCCTCATTTGTACTTAAACATTTAAAAAGGTGTCCATTGAAACCTCATTTGAATAAATAATTACCAATAATAATATAAGGAAGTTTTTGACATTGTAATTTATGTTTATAATTCTACGTAAAGTGGCCTGGTATATAATCTTGGTAAAGGAAATTATAGATATCATCATACCATTCTATGTTTTTATAACTGAGTAATAGTAAGAATGGATAAGACATTAATTTTTTGAGGAAGAAATGAAAGGATATTATAACTAGTAAATGGTAAAGTTTATATAATCATCACTAATATCAAAGGGCATAAAAGATTATTCACTAGACATTGCATATGTATGGTGATTATATTTATGGGGGATACTATCAATAGAAGGTGTATCAAATGTTTCTTTTATTATATCTACCATTTCTTGATATGTTAGAAGGTGTTGTTCTTTAGTTTGGTAATGATTGGTAGCTTGATTAAATATTTACTAAGAATCACCAAAGATATCAATGTCATTGATATGAAGATTTTGTACTATTGATAATCTAATTATCAAGGCTTCTTATTTTGATATATTATTATTTCAAGAAAAAGATAATATATAAGAGAAAGGTATGCATTTACTATTAAATATCTAAATAACACCCAATAGAGGTCATATTTGTTCAAGTCTGATGCATACCTGGACTAACATGGGAATGGTCTAAGGTTGTGGAATGTCTATATCTAGACCAGATCTCTAGGTTTATAAATGAGGCTAGTTCCTTAGATATGATAGTTTGGACCTCTCTTTCTAAGATCTAAACTAGTTGGGGTGAAAAAATTCAAGAGATTGCATAAAATGAAAACTATTCTAATATGTGGTGATGTATCATGAATTTTTCATATCCATTCTTAAGCTTGGAATCTTTAACACACTAGTGGACTATGAATGAAGCTAATGCAATGCTTACTATAGTTTCTATGCAACAATATTTCATATAGAGACTAGTTTTATGCACTTAGGTTTGAGAGAAATGAAAATAAGGTCTAGTTTAAGACACTTACATTAGATAGTCCACTATATCCTTGAGAGAACAATGCTAAAACACATTATATGACCTACAAAGAAAGTTACTAGTACTTAGGTTGAACTTGGACATATAAAGGGAAGATAAAAACCACTTTTTCATATCAAAAAATATTAAAACACTAAATATAAATTAGAAAATAACTATAAAATTCTCTATTTATTACTCTAAAAGGTTTAGAATACAATTTTAGTAGAGTCTAGTCATACCAGCCTAAGGGATGCTTAATAATAGCTCAAAAGATATATTTATAGAAGAAAGGAAGTAAGAGAAAGGTATTCTGGTATTAAAAAAGGAATCATAGTGAGCACAACTTCCTTTCTATCATAGTTATAAATGCCTCTACATTTATAATCATTTCAAGCTTCTTGATTGATCCAAGTCATTTCAAGCCATTGCATAGTTACAATATTCCCTCGTTGATGTTCCATTATTTTTATAATGCTAAGATCAAGTGGTTTTGAGATAATATCTAACATAAATGTAGTTACAATAATAAGATCCATCTATTAAAATTTTATCTTTTGCTAAACTACTCCTGACTTGTTTGTCATGGCATGCAAACGTGGAGAGAAGGGTCTTTTTAATGTAGTTGGTTCTGGTGATGAAGCCATTGGAGTCTACATGTATGCCCTCGTGGTACCCTTTGAAATGTTGGATCTTGTTCAAAATAGATCATGATCAAACTCATCCTCATGTTCATGGGTCCACTATAGACAAAAAACCAATCTTAGACTATTGGTTTTCCTATAGTCATTATATTGATGAACTCTAGTCAATGCCTGGTTCCTATTAGGTCCGTATAGATCCATTATGTCATTGCAAAAATTGAGAATTAATATATACATGGAACCTTCTTTAAATAAAGTAAACATAGTCATAAAAGGACACTACAACCTTCAAATATTTAAACTAAAGGTCTATTTTAAGATTTAATGACATCCCTTTATGTTCTTGATCACCTGATTGTAAAGTTATGTCCACTCCTTGGCATTTGATAGAGCTTAAAATTGTGGTATGTGCCCTTTAAAAATATTATCCTATTTCAACCTTGGTCATGAATTTGATATATAGGAAGTCCCTTATCTTTTTGACATTTAATTTCATTGGTCATCGATTATCTGGCCTAGATCATTGACTTATTTTGAACCATCCATGCACCCTTGATCTTGATCAGTATTATTGAACAAGAGCCAATGATATGCCTTTGACTTGTCAACTTTGTCTAATTTGGTGCTATGTGTTAATTGAGTGTTGGTCTCAAGATTCTGCTATCATATTGTTAGATTCCACACTTTTTCCATGTGTTAATTATGCATTAGTTTTAGGATCCATTGTTAAACTGCTACTTTACACATTTATTCCATGTGGTGGCTTCTTGACCTCCTTGACATTTTGACTCATCTCACACTATTAGATCATAATGTATGAAGAAACATTAATTGTTAGATCTGTTGGGACCCATTATTTGAAATCTAAGGGCTACTTCACGAGATCAAATTTGACATCCATGCTTCCATCAAATGACATTTACATGACCGTATTTAACATCTTTATGATTGTCAAATTTAGGCTCTAATGGTTTTATTTCTATGTAATAAATTTGACATCTATGAGACCGTCAAATACATCCATGTGACCATCAATGACATTTGTTTAACCATCACTTTTTTGGACTCAAATGGTTTTTGCCAAAGATTTACTTTTATGTTTACACAAATGTCCCATTCTATAGGTTCAACTTGAGTTCTCATAACTTAATATAGAAAGCTCATGTGGACATGGAATTTTTAGGATATGATCTAGGTATGAAGAGCTCCATGGAATTACAATATTTTGGCTCTCATAGCTTTCTAAAGTGAATTTATTAAATTCATAAGTTATCTAGTCAACTCATTTTTTTGCATGACATCTTGGTGATGGTCTAAACCTTAAACTTTGCACAATTCATCTTTCAATCATTCTTTCGAGGTCTTGATAAGTTTTCAATATTTGTACAACCTAGTCCATGCTATAGAATACTTAGAATAGATGAGAACCTAGATGGAAGTTTTTTCATTTTACAATCTTATACATATTTCAAACCTTTGGTCCACTTATTCCATCAAACCATGCAAAATATTTATATGTGGGCCAAATTTGGCCAACATCTTTGGTGAATCATAGGGGTTTCATGCCTATCTATTAAGGGAACCCAAACCATGTGCCTTGTATAGTCTATTGGACATGGAGTCTCCTCTTTGGTCCAACATATTGACCTAGATCTAAACTGACTACCAATCTTATTCTAAACTCTTTTGAAACAAACAAGGACAAAAAGGAACAAAACAAAACAAAGTTCCCAAGACACTTAAAGAAGGGAAACTAACCTAGAAAAAAATAGGGACAATAAACAAAAAATGCTAGAAATATCACTTGGAGGATTTTGAACAAAACTAACATAATATGTATAACTTAAAACTATAAGTACCTTTTGTCCTAGGTTAAAAGGAAAGTTTATTTGTCCACCATGGAACATTGAAATGTATTTTCCATCTCTTGATAGCTCTCTTTTATAGCTAAGAGCAATTGGATTCTTGTATCTTCTTGATGATGTAGCTAGCATTCCAACCTCCATTATTAGGTACATTGATTGAAGGTATGGATCCAAGACCCAATCATCATTCTCCTAGATCTATCTAATTTACAAGAACATCTTCAATTTTTCATCTTTTATAAACTGTTGATCATGATTATATAGACCAACTTGTTGTATCTCCTTTATCATATTTTTAAGGCTGACCTCTAAGTGAGATGGATATAATTTTGTGACTTCTTAAGGCCATTCATGTTCATAGTTAGCTTCTAAAAGTAGACAATCATTTGAAGATGACGAGAGAGGTTGATAACCATGCTTGAGATACTCAAACATGTCATCCCTTGATAAAATAACTACTTATTGTTTGATGATAATACTCCTCTCATCCTAAAATGGACCACATTAAAGTAAAAAAAAACCTAAATGAAATATGTCAAACAAATCTAAAGACTTGTTCTCATGAACTTGAAGTATAATTAAAATTTATTCATTATGATCATAAGGATTCAAATTATCTTCAACTTATTGTGCTAATTGGTAATTGTTTTTTATCACTTTTTGAAGCTCTTGTTCTTCATGATGGATGGAAGATATTGTGTGATTAATTAAATCATGGAAAAAACCTTCAACTTGTATAATTGGAGTGTCTTCCTCTTGAATTTCATCCTTTACTTCCAGCTAATATTCAATCAAAGTAACAACTTTTTTGACTTCTCTTTCTTGTCCAGTGTATGAGATTAGACCAATATCTTCATTGACACTGAGTGTGTCTACGATGATGTCCTCATTTTTATCATGAAATAATATTTCATGTTCATCTACCTTAGCTGTAACTTATTCAATTTCTTTAGAAAGTATAGGCTCCTTATCCAGGATTGGCATAGTAAATCCTTGAAACTATTCAATAAGATGAGAAAGGTCTATAGAAATAACCATAGATACCTAATTTTTTTCATTAAGGTGCTCTTCTTGGATCATCTTCACCTCTTCTCTCTACTACACTTATTCTTGAATGGATTTCTATGAAGGAAAGGACTTTGGATTTTGAGGAGAGAGGACTAGAGGCTAGATGATCTTTATCTTACCTTTGACTTCAACATCTTAGCTTATGTTTGAATGTCCTTATTTCTCCATAGACTGCTATCCCTGATTTCAAGTCATGAAATTAGGTTTATAAATTTCTTGAATTGGACTCGTGGAAGCCATGGGTGTAAAAGAAGTAATTTTCTACTGTGTTACCTATAAAGATGTCATTGAATAATGAAGGTGCTAATTTACAAGCTCAATTTACCTAGATATAATAGCCTCAAAATCATGAAGTAGATCATTGAGGATCTCTTCTTACAAAATTGAATATGTAGGCTCATGTATGATCTCTGCAATCTGAAAATTAGTCTCCTCATAACAAGTTTTTTCAACTACCTGAGACCTTTCTTGGATAGACTTCTAGGTAAGAAAGCTAGGCAAGGTTTTGATTGACTCTTGAGGGCTGTGATAAACATTATCTTGCTGATCATAAAGGGAAAAGTGTAGTTATATGGGAACACATTTTTGATTAGGAGAACCATGGGGTTTATCATAAACCACTAACCTCTCTTCAATATTTACTATTAGACCTCTAATTTCTAGAATATTAGAACTAAACTTTGAATGTCCTTGTCTTATGAAAGTTGAACATACCTATTAAGCCTACTACAAATTTTATCTCATGTTCTAAGTTCCATACTTGGAGATATCCATTATATATATTTTCTTAGTGTCTATGCTTATCATCTCTTTCTCATATCCAAACAAAATTTTATTGAAGCTTGAGATGGACTGTTTAGGGACTATATTGGGTAAATTAGGAGGATAACAAGATTCATGAGGGATATTATAGGAATGATATGAGATTTCATACTATTTATGAGGTTTTGTATAATCATCATATGATTGGTATAAATCATGATAGGATTGACCTGGGTCATGAGGATCTTACTAGAACTACTTGTAAAGAAAACAATAACATAATTCTTCTCTATAAGCTGCCATGGCCTATAGAAAATCATGAAGATAACTCAAATTATGAACAATAATGTACCTTTTACCTTGAGATAAGGGCCAAAGGAGTAATATAAAATATTTTTGAAGATGAATATGCTGAATTTTTTTATTCTAATGGCTGAAATTATGTCCCACCAGGCATGCCAGAACTGTTAGATATCTAGATAACACCCAATAGATGTCAGATTTATTCAAGTCTAACCCATACCTAGATGAACATGGGAATGATCTAAGGCTATGGGATGCCTATATATATACCATACCTCTAGGTTTTTTAATGAGGATAGTTTTATAGGTATGATATTTTGAACCTCTCTTTCTAAGATCTAAACTAGTTGGGGTGAAAAGTGTCAAGAGATTGCATAAAATTAAATCTATTCTAATAGGTGGTGATACACCATGAATTTTTCATATCCATTCTTAATATTAGACTATTTAAAACACTATTGGACTATGAAATAAGCTAATACAATGCTTATTATAGTTTATATGCAATAATATTTCATATAGAGGTCAGTTTGATGCACTCAGGCTAGGGAGTAATGAAAATAAGGTCTGGATGAAGAAATTCACATTCAACAGTCCATTATATACTTAAGAGATCAATGATAATACATATTATATGACCTGTAAATAAATTTTATATCACTTAGGTTGAGCTTGGATATGAAAAGGGAAGATAACAACCATTTTTGCATATCAAACAAACACAAAAACACTAAATACAGCTTAACAAATAACTACAAAATGCTCTATTCATTACTCCAAGAGGTGAAAAATATAATTCTAGTAGATTATAATCATACCAACCTAAGGGATGCTTAAAAATAGCTCAAAAGATATATTTATATAAGAAAGGAAGCAAGATAAAGGGATTTTGGCATTGAAGAAAGGAATCAAAGTGAGCACAACTTCCTTTCCACTGTAGTTATAACTACCTCTATATTTATGCTCATTCAAGATTTATAATTAATCTAGGTCATTTCAATCTATTATAAAGTTATAATATTCCATCATTGATGATCCCTTATGGTTGAAATGGTGTGATCAAGTGGTTTTGAGCTAAGTTCCTATATTAATGTGGTTATAATAATAGGATCCATCTATTAGAATTTTGGCTTGTTGTTAAACTGCTCTTGATTAGTTTTTCATGACATGGAAAAGTGGAGAGAAGGGTCCTTTTCATGTAGTTGGTTCTAGTGATGAAGTTGTTAGAGTTTATATGTATACCCTTATAGAACCCTTTAAAATGTTAGATCTTGTTCAAATCAGATCATACTCAAACTCATCATCATGTTTATGGGTCCACTATAGAAAGAAAACCAATCTTAGAGTATTGGTTTTACTATATTCATTATATTAATGCACTTTACTTTATTCTTGGTTCCTATTAGGTCCACATAGATCCATTATGTTATTTATAGGACCAAGAATTCATATATGCATGGAACCTTATTAAATAAAGCAAACACAATCATAAAATGACACTACAACCTTCAAATATTTTAAGTATAGGTCCATCTTAAGCTTTAATGGAATCCACTTATGTTATTGATCACCTAAATGTAAGGTTATGCCCATTACTTAGTGTTCGATTGAGATTTAAATGGTGGCATATGATAATTGAAAATCTTTCTTGGGTTCAACCTTGGTCATGTGTTCGATCTCAAGGAAGTCCCTTATTTTTTTGACCTTTAATTTCATTGGTCATTGATTATCTAACCCAAATAATTAACTCATTTTAAGCCATCTATGCACCATTGATCTTGATTAGTATGATTGAGCAAGAGCCATTGATCTAAATTTGATTTATCAACTCTATCTAAGTTGGTGCCACATGTCAATCACATGTTGGTCTCAGGATCCTACTATCAGATTGTTAGCTTCCACACTTTTACCACATGTCAATCATGCATTGGTTTCAAGATCCATTGTTAGACTGATACTTTACACACTTATGCCACATGGTGGCCTCTTAATCTCCTTGACCTTTTGATTCATCTCACATTGTTAGATTATAATTTATGAAATAACACTGATCATCAAATCTACTAGGGCCCACTATTTGAAATCCAATAACTACTTCATGAGATAAAATTTGAAGTATACGCTCCCATAAAATGATGTTTGTGTGACTGTATTTGAAATTTACATGACCATAAAATTTAGGCTTCAATGGTTTTCTTGCCATGTCTTAAATTTGATGTCTGTACAACCATCAAATACATCTATGTAATTAGCAATGATGTTTGCATGACCGTTACTTTTTTGGATTGAAATGGTTTTTTTATATATATTTACTTTAATGTTTTCATGAATATCCCATTCTACATGTTCAACTTTGAATGCTCATAACTTGAGCTAGAAAGCTCACATAAAAAATAAATTTTAAGGATATGATCTAGGCATGAATATATCCATGGCACTATAATATTTTGGCTTGCACACCTTTCTAAAGTGCATTTATTAAATGCATAAGTTAGATGGTCCACTCATTTTTTCATGATGTCCTAGTGAGGTGGCCCTTAAACTTTGCAAAATTTATCTTTTGATCATTATTTCAAGGTCCTGATGAGTTTTTAAGATTTATGCAACCTGGTCCATGCTCTTAAATACTCAGAACACATGATAACTTACATGGTATTTTTCTCATTTTGTAATCTTAGATTTGTTTTGAACCTTTGGTCCACTCATTCCATAAAACCATGCAAAATAATTATATGTGGGATAAATTTGGCCAACATTTACCCTCAGGGGTGTAAAAGATGATACCAACATCCACTCCTATCCTAAATCTAGATCTATACAAAAAAATAATCCATGGATTGGAAGATATATTATATGCCTATAATTCATCATGGAAAGCATTGGTAATTGGAAAAGATCAGGTAATGGATAGATAAGTAATTGGTCATCTATAACTTGACCTTTTATCAAGTTTTGGGACGTAAATTTGAGATCAAACTTGATAAGTTACATCACCCATTTTTAGATATGACAAGTTAGGTGTAATTTTTTCATAAGGAACCTTAATTAATATTCTTTTATTATCACATGGACCTCATTTTTTATCAACTAATGCCATAATTTTTGTGTAAAAGAAACCAAGGATAAACACAATTTTCCATTATTGTATATTTTCCTTACTAATCAACCAATTGGAGACTGATGTAATAGATGCCCTTTCTTTATGATTATCATCATATTATGCTAATAAGACTCCAAGGGCCTCTTAAGTTATTGAGATATAAAGAATTAATTGACTGTCTAGAATAGGAGGTATGAGTACTAGTGGATTTGCTAAATATTCCTTGATTTTATCAAAGCTCTATTGATAAATTTCACCCCATACAAATATGGTGTCCTTTTTTAGCAAACATATTAAAAGAATTATTTTATCATCTAATAAAGTGATGAAGTATTAGATGGTCTAAATTATACCTTTTAAAAATTGTAGCCACTTTAGAATAGTTGGAAGTGGCATCTCAATAATATATTTTACCTTTTTTAGATCAACCTTGATGCCTTCTTGAGAAATAAGAATTCAAATATCTATCGTAAATTATAAGTAGGGTCTTGGTGATGGTTGGATTTGGTGATTAAATCATTGACATAGGTTTTTATGAATAAAATGATGAGAGATATGAGTCATGGACCTTTGATAAGTTGATCTAGGATTTTTAAGTATAAAAGGAATGACACAATAAAATTTCCCCCATAGAGTGATAAATGTTATCTTCTCTTGATTAATTGGGATAATTTTAATTTAATTATATCACATAAACCCATACATGAATGAAAATGTCTCATATCCAATTATAGAATCAATAATAATTTTGATATTAGGTAATGAAAAATCATCTTTTGCATAAGCCTTGTTTATGTCATGATAATTAATGCAACATCAATTTTTTCGTTAGGTTTAGTAATAGGAGAAATGTTAGATAACCAATCATAATGTGTAATGGATCATTTGAATATAACATCTAACAAATTTTGAATCTATTTTTAACTAGTGATGCCACTTTAGGATGCATTTTATGAATCTTTTTCTTAAAAAACTTTGCATTAGGATATAATAATATATTGTGCATTGCCACTAATGGGTCAATCCAACCATATCTAAGTAAGCACAAGCAAATATCTCTAGTTAATCATGTAGGAATTGTTGATAGGCCTTACCTTCATCATCCTACATCATTGCTACAAGTAATATCGATCAAGGATATTTTTCCATTCCATAGTTAAATTGTATTATTTCTTCATTTATTAATATAGATCATTCTAAAATAAATGGTGTTATAGGAATAATATTATGTGCATCATGTTGGAAATTGGTATCATTGATTTCAACAAAATAAGTATGAGTAGAGCTGACATGAGGAAACCTATTCTTATGGTAGAAGGGAGGGAGATCCTCATATAACCCCAAATACTCTAATAATGAATCATCATTTGAAAATTCATCAAATGTTACTTTTGTTCTAAATTTATCATATCAATAAAATAAGAATGAACCACAAGAAAATATATTTTAGAAGTATGTATACATTCAGATTTAGCCTTTTGGAAATAAGGCTTGGTGTGAGTATATTTATTATGAGTTATAGATTTATCAAAAAACCCCAAGCCTTATTGATGTGTGTTATTTATAGGAGAGATGGGTTGATATATAACCTGATCATGTTTTCTCAACCCTTGTATTTTGTATCCATATTTGAGAAAATATCAAGAACTAAAATTAGGTTTATAGGATTTTGACATAGGATTATTTATTTGTTGTATTATGATACAATGTTTGAAGGGGTTAGTATCCATCATACATGTGTAAATAAATCCCCAATGGCTAAATTTTAATCATGCATGGATAATAGATGGAACCACATACATTTCATGTATCCAAGGCCATCCCAAAATTATATTATAATTTAAATCATTTGTCATAACATGACACAAATTGGGTAGTGTATAGGGTCCCATAGAATGTTTAATGCTATTTTCCATAATACTTATCATGAAATATTATCAAATCCTTTGATGCTCATATCAAAGGATCCAAATCATTAGGCTTGATGACCAGTAAGGAAATAAAGGATATGTTAAAAATTATAAGCCCTAAACCATTATCCATAATGAATATTTTTAAAATTTTATTACACAGACAAACTTGTACGTATAATGGAAAGTAAAAATTATGAGGTCTTATGGTGGTAGGTCTTAATTATATATATATATATATATATATATATATATATATAAAATGTTCAGTATATTTGATGGAATTTAACATAGAAGCCACATATGGAGGCTTCACATTACTTAGTAAGAAATTCATGCATAATTCAACCTAAAGAACATCCTTGTAATGGGAAGAATGATGGAGCAAGTCCCAAAGTGAAATTTTATTTATAACATCATTGGTAGAGTTTGTGGCATGGTGGGAAGATAAATATTGCTTCATGTATTCCCTTTGGCATTTTTTAGTAATAGGTAGGAGCTCATTATAAACATTATAACAAAAGCGGGTATGAAAGAAAACATGTGATTTGCATTAATCATATTTGGAACCCCTTATAAATTGGGTTGATCTAATCTTGCAAAAACTATTATGAAGTATTACAATATGAAGTGAATAATAACTATATCCATATTAAACATGCCTTTTTGAAATTTAAAACAAAATGCTTTTAAAAATAAAAAATTAGAAATAGTGAAACAAGAAACCCTAGATAAATAAATAAGGTTTTGGGGAGTAGAGACTGTGTTCACCTAATTTTTAACCCTAAAATATAAATTAAGGGGAATCTAGGGTTAACGAGGTAAAGGTAGCCTAGGGCACATGGATGGTAGACTATCTCTACAATAGGTAGATTATTTACAAAATATAGATAAAACATACACTAAATTTATTATGCTGAGATATGCTAAAAATGGAAAGTACAACAATGCTAGATATGGTAATAATAATAAAAATAAGATACTTAACTAATTTTGATGCTAATATAGATCTGGATCTGAAATAGGTAGAAAGTAGATTGGTTCTAGATTTTAGAATAGTTATCTGATTCTAGAAATTATTCCTCTATAGATGTATACACTTGCATTGACCTAAGATAATTGCATTGATGCTACTATTTTACTTAAATGTAGCTATCTAGTATGGAATACCTACTAAAATGGGATGTGACAACCTAGATCCTTTTAGGTTTTTATGTGTTAGGAATAAAACACTTCTAAATCTAGATATACTATTACCATAAACTAGATATAAAGCTATGCAATAAAATGCATCATGAAAAAATTCCTTAATTCACCATTAATATGAAAGCATAAATGAGATCAAGATAATAATAACATAGATAACATAGATCTAACGTGGTTCACCCAATGTGGGCTACATCTACCAATGAAAGCTCTTAAATAAATCAATAATCTAAATCAAGATTATAATGATATCTCATAAAGATAGAAAAAATATCCTATAGAAAGTACTACACAAAAAGCTACACTTTTACTTGCACTTACACAATACTATATCTCACAAGTTGCTAAACCACACCTTGTAATGAACACCTGCACTTTACAAAACACCTACACTTTGACATTGATTCTCAAAGCCACACCCTAACAATTAAACCATCAACCTCTAAAGGCCACACAACACCCTGTATATATAAGAAAATGAATAAAATCCATAAAAGGAGGAGAAAATGTGCAATGCTTATCCAAGATAAGCATTATCCATCATGTGATAACCCTTTTCCACCTCATCAAGCCTATCTAAAAGCTCTCCCAAAGAGAAATTCACCATATTCATCTTCTCCACATTTTAAGGGTACATTTTACTAAAAGCATGTGATCACAACTAACTCCACTCAATAAGGAAGGAGTTCCCTTTTCCAAAAAACAACTAGCTTCCTCAAAACAAGGAAGTCAACATGGGAAAAGGCATCTAACAACTAACTTCATGAAATATGGATTACATAGAAATTAGGAATACAAGGAATATTCTACTCATATTTAGAGAACATGAAAATTACACCCCCCACATCTTTGTAGCTCTTTAGGCCCCCAAAATTTATTCCTATGGTCATGTGATATCCCCAAAGGGTTCCACACTCAACAATCTCCCACTTGGATACCATTTCTCCTAAACAAAATCTATCAGTGCTCTATGACCACTAAGGCCAACCAAATTTAAACATAAGATCAACTTGTCCAATGTGACCACTTTGGTCATCATATTCATAGGATACTAGCTAGTATGAATCTTCTCCAACATCACCAAGTTCTCCTCCAAAGTTATCCTGATGAAGTGATAATGTAACTGAATGTGTTTCATCTTCAAGTGGGAAATGGAGTTCTTTGCCAAATTAATAGCACTCTGAATATCACTATGTAGTCTCCCAACTTCCTGATCATGCCCTAACTCTTGAAATAACTCCTATAACCAAATCATCTCCTTATTAGCCTCTATGGTAGAAACATACTCTATCTCTATGGTTGACAAAGCCATAACCTTTTGTATGTTGGAAATCCAACTAACCATTGTATCTCTAATAGTAAATATATATTCTATCATATTTTTCCTTCTATCAATATCCCCTACCATATTTGAGTCCACATAACTATGCAAAGTGGTATCTGATCCACCATAACATAATGTAAAATCAATGGTTCTTCTCAAATATTGAAGAATCCATTTCACTGCCTGTCAATGCTCATAACTTGGATCACTAATATACCTACTCATAACTCCCACTACTTGGGAAATATATTACCTAGTATAAACCATGGCATACATCAATATACCAACTACTAATGAGTATGATACCCTGGACATGTTAAGCTTTTTAGCTTCCATCTTGGGACACTACTCCTCTGATAATTGAAAGTGGCCTACTAAAGGAGTACCAATAGATTTAGCATCCAAAATGATAAACCTTTCCAAGACTTTCTTCACATACTATGATTGGGAGAAGATCAACATCCTCTCCTTCATATCATGAGAAATCCATATACCAAGGATTTGCTTTGCAACACCCAAATCCTTCATAGAAAAGTAGGCACTAAGTTGTTTCTTGAGCATATGAATATGTTGTATGTTCTTTTCTAAAACTAACATGTCATCAACATACAAGCATAATATAATAAATGAACCATCATCAAAATGTTTAATGTACATGTACTGGTTAGAATGACACCTTTGATATTCTTGTTCTAACATAAAACAAACAAATTTCTTATACCATTGCCATAGAGCTTGTTTAAGGCCATACAAGCTCTTTTTTAGTCTGCACACATAGTTATCCTTCCCTTTAACCTTATAACCCTATGGCTACTTAATATATAACTCTTCATCTAAATCACCATGAATAAAAGTAGTTTTCACATCTAACTGTTCTAAGTGCAAATCCTTAACTGCAACTAAACCAAGAATAGTCCTAATAAACATCATTTTTATAATAGGAGAGAAAATCTCAACAAAATCAATACCTGATTTTTGTACAAACCCCTTAACCACTATCCTGGCCTTATACCATTTTCTCCCTTCATCATCTTCTTTGATTTTGAAGATCCACTTGTTCAACAATGCACTCTTGCCTTTGTGTAGCCTAACCAAATCCCACATTTGGTTCTCCATGAGAGCTCTATGTTCTTCATCCATGGCTTGTTCCCATCTCAACTTGGTATCTACCTGCATTGCTTCCTCATAACACTTTGGCTCTCCATTATCAGTGAGGAATAAATAATTCAAAGAAGGAGAAAAATTTTCAAGTGCTTTTCTTACCCTAGAAGACCTTCTTACCATAGGAGTTTGGGGTCCTTATGTAGAAGGTTCCGAAACTAAATCCTTGGATACTTTACCATCGACAATGTCATCCAATACTATGTACTCTTTCTATTCTTGATCTTTTTCCTATAATTGATCCTTATGCATGACTTTTTCATTAAAGACTACATCTCTAGACTAAAATATTTTCCTATCTTTAATGCTCCATAAATAGAAACCAAAGTCATCCTCACCATAACCAACAAATGTGCATTTCTCTGATTTAGCCTCTAGCTTGGTCATATCCTCTTTCTTGATAAGAGCAAATGCTTCATATCCAAAGACTCTAAGAAAAGAGTAATCAACATTCTTACCAGACCAAGCTTGTTCTGGAATGCCTCCATTCAAAGGCATAATAGGTCCTCTATTAATCAGATATACTACCATGCTAACTACTTTTACCCAAAACTGTAAAGGTAACCCTACATGTAACCTCATGCTCCTAGCATGTTGCACTATTGTTCTGTTCATCCTTTTAGATGCCCTGTTTTGCTATGGATTTCATAGAACCATATTTTTCCTATGGATTCTATTTTTAGAATAATAATCAAAGAAAACATTACTACAATACTCACCTCCATTATCTAATCTTAGACATTTCAACTTGAGACCTATTTCATTCTCAACCAAGGCTTTCTACTTCTTAAAAGTGTCAAATATATCAGATTTATTTGTAATGCAATAAACCCAAACTTTTCTAGTTGCATCATCTATAAAAATAACATAATAATTAGATCCACCAATAGAAGATACCTAAGCTAGTCCCCATACATCTAAGTGTACCATATCTAACTTGTGATCTTTTTTTGTGGGTCCAACCTTGAAGAACTTAACTTGATTCTATTTTATGTACACATAATTCTCACAAAAGTCTAGATCTGTGTCTTTTAGTCTAGGCAACTTATCTTTTAAGATATGCATGCCCTTATGGCTCATATGACCAAGCCTATAGTGCCACATAGTTGCATCTCCATTTACAATAACTAAATAAATAAAATCAACACTACTATTCAAATAAAAAGTACCAAATTCATTACCTCTTAAGATCACAAGATCACCTTTGGTAACTTTCTAAGAATCTGTAATAAACAATACTAAACATCCCTCACTACCTAATTGCCCCACTAAAACCAAATTTCATCTCAACATAGGCACATATCTAACATCCTTAAAGATCCATATGTTCCCATTTTGTATCTTAACTTAAACACAACCTTTCTCTACTATCTCACATGGTTCAAGATCACCAAGAAATACATGTCCTAGATTCTCTTGAACATAATCAGTAAAATAATGCCTATGCGGGGTGGCATGAAAAGAAGCCCCTAAGTCTAATACCCAAGACTTAAAAAAACCATCCATAGAAAGCATTAAGGCATCTTGACATTATTTACCTAATGTAACATTTAACTCATTCATTTCCTCCTTGTTGGCATTCTTATCCTGAAGTGACCAATAATCCTTCTTTGAGTGTCCACTCTTCCCACAATGCCAACATATCATCTTAGATCTAGATCTTGACTTAGATCTAACTTTTGACTTTCCTCAATTACCTTTTCTCTTGTCCCTTTGCCTCCCTCTAGTATAAGTGGATAAAAAAATTACCTGAAGATGATTCACCAATTCTTTTCCTTCACATCTCCTTACTAAGGATCACACCTATAACATACTCAAAATTCAAGCTTCCCTTGGTAGGGACTACACTTTTTACAACCATAACCAAACTATCCCAACTACCAAAAAAGAACACAAGATTATCAAAGCTCTAACTTTATCATCAAACTTATAATTCTAGTTGAAGTGAGCATACTTACAAATGTATTAAAATCATTAAAATGATTAGCAATTGAACCATTCTCAGATATTTTCATGTTAAGCAATCTTTTCATAAGAATTTTTTAATTAGAAGTTAAAGGTTTCTCATATAAATTCCCAAGTTTATCCATGATATCCTTTATAGTTATCTGATTTGCAATGTTAAATGAAATAGAAGATGCAAGGCATAATTGTATGGATCCTAATGCCTTCCCATCAAGTAATGACCAATCTGCATCACTCATACTTATAGGTTGTCCTCCTTTCCCCTCCAAGGGGAGTTGAAGTTCCTTTTGATATAGGTAATCTTTCATCTATATTTTCCATAAACCAAAATTATTACCATCAAACTTCTCAACTATAAATTTGATCTCTTCTCCCATAGCTCCCATTCAAGCTAATATCCTTTCTATGATTTACCACTTCAACAAAACACACAACCAATGGCTTTGATACCATTTGTTAGGAATAAAACACTTCTAAATCCAAATATAATATTACCATAAACTAGATATAAAGATATGCAATAAAATGCATCATGAAAACATTCCTTAATTCACCATTAATATGAAAGCATAAATGGGAGCAAGATAATAATAACATAGATAACATAGATCTAAGGTGGTTCACCCAATGTGGACTACATATACCAATGAAAGTTCTTAAATAAATTAGTAATCTAAAATAGGATTATAATGAACTCTCATAGAGATATAAAAAATATCTTATATAAAGTGTTGCACAAAAAGCTACACTTTCACCTACACCTGCACAATGTTGTATCTCACAAGTTGCTAAACCACACACTGTAATAAACACTTGCACTTTGAAAAACACCTACACTTTGACTTTGATCCTCAAATCCACAATCTAAAAAATAAACCATCAACCTCTAAAGTCCATACCACACCCTGTGTATATAATAAAATGAATAAAATCCAAAAAAGGAGGAACAAATGTGCAATGCTTATCGAAGATAAGCATTATCCAACATGTGACAAAGCTTTTCCACCTCATCAAGCCTATCTAAAATCTCTCCCAAGGAAAAATTCACCATATTAATCTTCTCCACCTTCTACAGGCACATTTTCCCAAAATCATGTGATCACATCCAACTCCACTCAATAAGGAAGGAGTTCTTTTTTCCAAAAAACAACTAGCTTCCTAAAAAAAGGAAGTTAACATGGGAAAAGGCATCTAATAATTAAATCTATGAAATATGGAATAAATAAAAATTATAAATATAATTAATATTCTTCTCACTTTTTGAGAACATGAAAATTACACCCCCCATATCCTTATAACTCTTTAGGCCTCCAGAATTTATTCCTATGGCCATGTGATAGCCCCAAATGGCTCCGCACTTAACACTATGTCACCTTCACTCTGATGCATTTAGATCTAGGTCATGGAATATCACTCCTTATCAAATAGAAAAATGCTATTTATTTATCTAGTTCATTATAATAACATAAGTTAGACTAAGAGATAAGAAATTAGGCACATATAGATACTGTATGCGAGCCTTTTGGTAAAGGGAAAGGTTTAGAAGCTGAAGGTACATCCATGATATGTATTATTAAAGTATATAAGATTGAGGTGATATATAATTTATAAATAGTTTATTCAAAATTTAACTTATTTGATGAAGCTTATGATGAAAATATTATGTCTACATTATCATCAGTGACTAGCGAACCTAGAAGTTATGCATAAACTAGTCAAAAAAAGAATTTAATGTAATGAAAGTAGAAATGGATTGAATTGATTGGAATGATAAATTAAATTTATTTCATCCTAAATTGATGAAATAATTCATTGGTATAAATTGGGTATATGAGACCAAGGTTAAAAGCAATGATACAATTGACAAGCTAAAAACTAAACTAGTTACAAAAGGATTTGCACAAACATATAGGGTTGACTATGAGGAAACTTATGATCGTGTGGCTTGTAAATATACTATAATAATATTTATTTATGTAGATAATAATAAATTTTGGAAAATACATAAAATGGATGTCAAAAGTGTATTCATAAATGGAGTGATTAAAAAAGAGGTATATTTGGGGTAACCACAAGGTTTTGAGGTAAAGGGTAAATAATTTTACATATATAAGTTGTAGAAATATATTTATGATGTAAATAAAGCTAAAAGATATTTATACTCAATAATTTATATTTTTTAATTATATCAAGGCTTTGCAAGAGGTTAAAATGAAACAATTATTTACATACAAGCATTGAATTCTAATGTTTTATATGTCTGTCTCTATGTAATGACTTGATATTTATAGGTAAATCTATGGAGATGTTGAATAGATTCAAGGAAGATATGAAATAATATTATGAGATGTTTGATATTGGATTTATTAAGTACTTTATTTACATGGAATTCCATAAAAATAAAGAGGAAGTATTCATTTGTCAAGCTAGATATACACAAGCCATGTTAAAGAAGTACAATCTTAAAGATTCAAAGCCTACAAACACTCTAATTTCAAGTGGATAAAATATTAGAGGTGAGGATAGAATTATTTAAACTAAAAAAAATAATTTTATAATCATTCTTGGAGGTTTGATGTATTTCATTATGACAAGACCTAATATTAGTTATAGGGTTTCACCAGTTTCTAGATTTATGGGCAAAGTATCACCGAAGCATTTTCAATAAGTAAAGATAATTTTAAGATATGTAAGAGGTAATTATAATAAAAATATTAATTTAATACTTTAAATGTCTGTATGTCTCATTAAATACATAAATTCAGATTTTGGAGGATCTTTTGATGACAAGAAGTCAACTTCAGGTTATTGTTTCCCATTGGGAAGTGGGTTGGTTTCTTAGTCTTCAAATAAATAGGATACAATTACATTGTCTTATAATAGATATGAAAATACAATGCTTACATGGGCATGTACATAAGGAATATGATTGATATTTATAAATAAGAAACATGACATAATCAAGGAGATGATATGCATCTCACCTCTATATATCAAAGGAGGAAATGTTGAGTATGATGCTAATATGGGCATATGAGTTATATTTTAAGCCTTATATATTTTGTTTTTTAGGTGTTTTGGAAGGTTATTTATTTTATTTATGATTTTAATTAGTTATTTGGTCACTTTTAGACACTTTCTAATGATTTTTAAAAAAAAAGTTCTGCTAGCTAACTGTTGTTGTGACCAACACATCCCTTTTCTTAGAAGAAAAGGGGACCTCTGCATCATGAAAAAATTATCAGCCCTATATCGATCATAGACTGATCCTTAAATTTTATAATAATTTGATAATACCCTATTTGGTTATATTTGAAGATATTTATTATCTATTCACTTTGAAAAGAATTAATCCCATTAGATTCTTTAAGTGTTTTTATACTTAGTTTATTTTTGGGATGCTAACTGGTTCTATAAAAATTTATTACACAAACACTTTCATAGAGTATTAGTACCATAATTCTATATTATTTTATCATATCCCTTTTAGTATATATTCAAGCCTCAATTTTCATATGAAACACTTTAAACTACTTGGCCCTTTTCATATGGTTTTATATATCATAGAGGTTTCTAGAATTGTTAGAGCCCCAAGAGGCCTAAATTAATGAGGAAGAACCACATGTCTTCATGCACTTGGAGGTGTACAAGATATTAAATCTATGGGAGGATTGAACTAATGAGGAAGTGCCATATGTAGACATGCACTTGAAGGTGTTAGAGCCTTGAGAGGCCTGAACTAATGAGGAAGTGTCACATTTCTCCATACACTCAAAGGTGTCACAACCTTAAAAGGCCCAAACCAATTCGGAAATTTCATGTGTTTATGTGTACCTAGAAGTATTAGAGATATTATATCCCTAGGAGGCCAAAAAAATAAGGAAGTGACACATGTCTCTATGCACTTGAAGGTGTCAAAGTTGTAAGAGACTCAAAATGCTTGAACCAATGATTAAGTGCCATGTATCTTTGTATAATGGCCACCTCAACTTATAGTACTAAAATAAAACTAGGGTTTTGGGACACTAAATTCCTATAGGGTGTCACTTGATTCAAACATTATAATGAGATTTTAAAAATAATCAAGGAGATTGAGAGACTAGACATCAATAATGAAGTGTATGAGGATGAGATTTAGTATGTATATGACCTTGTCACTATCAACGCTTCAATACTATACAAATCTATGTCCAAACCAAAAGTCTTCCCATGTGCAAACCTCTTTATCAACCTATTATTATCTTCCAAATACAATATGGATATCATGTACTCACCAAACACCAAGTTCAAAATCATATATATATCTGGGCCTACATTTAATGAATACTAAAACATCCCAAAATACATAATATCTTAAGACAAGGATAATATATGCTTAGGCATAAACTCACAAAATCCATGAGGACTTTAACGACTAAGATGAAGACATAGATAGGTGGGTCAACAAAGAAGACATTAATGCATATAGGATCAAAACATTCTAAGAAAGAGTAAACACTAGTATGCTACTTTTGAATCACTTGTATGGGGAAAGTGACATGACATTAATAGGATGTGGTTTAGCCTCCTTAGGCTCATCATGAAAGGAGATGAAACCTTGGATTTGGGGAGCATCATCATATTTAACCTCACTCTACAAGTGAGAAGATCCTACACCAAAGGTAATTTTTACATGATGTCTTACATATTAGATGTCATCTATGCCACCTTATACTTATAAGCACATGAAATTCCATCAATGGATACTAATGGGGTATGTGGTGCATGTAGTGTTTTAAAAACTCTACATTCATGTTGGACTCCAAATTTTATAGTATTATATTCTAAATGTTTTGTAGCTATATCATAGAAATTTAAGGGTGCAAGAACAACATGGAGGACCTTGGCACAAGAGATAATGGCATGGGAGAGAATGTTGTAGAAGAAAATGATGTGAAAGCGAGAGGCATGGAATAACAGTACAAAAAAAATTGGCATGGAAGAGTAAGTTATAGAAGACAAGGAAATAGAGAATGATGAACATAAGTAGTTCTCAAAAAAATGCAATACTAAGACAAGGTCATAAGAACTAGTGACAGTTATAAAGTAATTTGTATAAGCATCAAAGATTAATCAAACATGAATCTATCACTAATTCATAAGGGAAGAGGAGAATGAACACAAATATCTAGCATAGAGAGAGTATATAGGGGATGTTAGGCCCAAGTTAAAAGGACTTAATTTTAATGACTCAACGTGATTTTTTTTTGAAACACATTAGATTGTAATATTTATTTATATTAATGATGTAACCTAATAAGGGGTTGGATTATGTATAAATACCCCTTAGATTTTTTAGAAAGTGTTGTTATTAGTTGTTAGATAAGTTGTCATATATGTGTGTAAATGGATAGAAAATGATGTTGAAATAACTTTGTAATCCTCTTCAATTAAATTAATGAAATTACTATTATTTTTAAATTTTGGTGTGTTAATATGTTTCTATGGAATTGATTAGAAGAATGCATAGTGTATTGAATGAGTAAAATGGTAACTCTAATATGATGACTAATAACAATGACATATCTAGCCCCATCACCTAATTATAAAGAGTTAAGTCTATTTGCCACTATGCAATAGAATAAATGAGAACTAGTCTAGGTTACATGCCTTGGGTGAGCACGTGAGGTCACTAATCACATAATATGTTGATTCACTATCTCATTGGTTTCTTCCTTCTTCTAGGTGCACAACTAATACTTAGTTGATCAAAATAAAGAATAAAAGACCCTAACATTTTGGTTTAATTTCTAGGACTTGTTGCACTTATTAGAGCAATGGTAAAAATGTTATCATGTGGATCTCTTTAAAATATGTCAAGCAGTGGGTTGGCATAATATAAGAGAACTTTGTGCTTCAATATATTGGACTAGGAGTTTCTAAACACACATGTGCATAATAACATCTATATGATTCTCTAAATGAAACCTTCTTTGTATAATTACCCATTTAATTTCATGCTTGTATTTTAGCATATGCATAAGACCATTCATGAAATTATGGATGGAAGGATCCCTATTTAGTAGATAATTATACAACCTTGGTAAATTTTAAAAATACTTGGACATGTGTAGTGAACATCTGGTGGAAAGGAATGCTCAATAATTACATTTTGAAATATGTTATCTATACATATTCTTGTTTAGAGGAAGCATAATTCAACTTCCTAAGGAACCATGAGGAAGGTATCTAAGATAAATTCCCCTATAAAGTAAGAAAATTATGGTTGAATCTAGACTTGAGAACTTCCCCATGGATGGTTAAATTATCTTGTGCATGAGCAATATGACTAGTGGGGAAATAGAGGGGTATATATTGGTATGGGATTGATAGTTTAACATGGAATTTAGTGAATAATAACTATGGAAGTATAAGTATGATGAGGCTAGGCATAAGGAATTGAGAGGTATAAATCCCAAGGGAAAATGGGAGGATATTGTAACTCAAAAATCCATAGGAAGGTGAAAAGGAATAGTGAGTACTCCCTAACCATGGGTCCATGCCATTTACTATCACAAGTACACATAAAATATGTAGGACAATTAGTGATGATAGAAAAAACAAATTTAAATAGGTCCAATTCCCCCACCATAATTCATGCTCATACATTTGAGTTTGATATAATTCTTGTAATAAATTGGGATAAGATAGTATGCAGTCTAAAGTTAAGTTTGTAGAAGAAACTCTAGGAATGCTAGTTCAAAATAGAAATTTACCATTAAAATTTAATTTTATAGTGGATGTAAGACCTAAAAAACACCTTAGAATGTTACGAAAACCAAATATAAGTTGTGGGAAAAATACAAGCCCCATAATAACTAATAAACCTTCTTTAGTTCCCAATATTTCAAGTGCTACTATTTCTATATTAAGCATGAGAGGTAACACTAGTGGTGGTTATATTGAAAGTGTAGGAGGATTAGGAGGTAGCTCAATATGAATTGGTGGATCTATACCATAGGGTTTATAAGGAACTAGAGTATCACCACCACAATGTCCACTATAACCACCTAATATACCTAAAATATAATATGAGATGACGCTTCATCTACCTGAATATCAAGGTGTCAAGAATGCAACTAAACATGTTCACAAGTGTGAGCTCATTTGGTAGGTGTGGGACATAGTTTCTACTAAGTAAAATACAACTTAGTTTTCCACTACCTTGTTAGATAACATGCACAAATTGTATCAAAAGTTTGATCCTTAACAAGTAGTTGTAAATTATGAGCTATTGAAGGCTACTTTCCTCCAATAATTTGATATCCCTAAGTTTGAGCAACAAAATATTATTGCTTTAAAATATATTATGTAAGAGCTCATTAAGAATGTATGTGTCTATTGTGCTTAATTTAAAACCCTTTTTTCAAAGCTATATTTTGAAATCAATCCTTTGCAACATGCTTAATGGTTTGTGTGAGGATTATTAATTCTTTTTCTATAGGCCTTATCCCATAAGAAATTTATTGATTTTCACGAGGCATTAAAAGTTACCCTCTATGATAAATCCATGAGAAGTATAAAAATGGAATCAACCTCTTTATGAAGGCTTATATTGATGTTATGGCTTATTATCTAGATAAGCTTATGGCCAATAATGCTCATGACACATGCAATAACTTATGGTGTGTTGATTGTGAACTAGATGGTCATAACAAGAATAATTATCCATAGAGGAATGTTTGTATTATTTTAAAATAGTCTTATGAAATATGTAAACAAGATCATAATTTAAAGAGTTATCCATTGATTTAGTGTGCCACTTAAGATAAAGTTTCACTTTACTATAAAATATGCTATGCATATACACATGATACTAATGACTACTGGGTCTTCAATAAAATTCATGAATCACAAGCATAAAGTACACACCAAAATTTTATATCTAATACATAATAAACTAGTGGGATTCAATCATTTAGAGGTCAAGGGCATGGAAATAGATAATGAGGTTGTCAATTTCCACCTAGGACATGTTACAAGTGTGGATCTCTAGACCACTACTAGTATGATTATATAGTCTACCTAATATATGCCTTATATAAAAATGAGAATCGATTAGAAGAATGCCTAAAATTGTATGATATCATTACCAAAGAAAAGAATGATAAGGGTGATGGAATGATATGTGTTTCAAAAAATCCAAATGCTTAGTGGAGACCATGCCCTACCACTCCATAAGCTAAACCTGAGGTAAATATTACCACGTAGAGTGGCGCTCATTCCTAACCTATTATTTCAAATCCCCCTACTAAAAATGCTTAGCATGAAGAACCTCATGCACAACACTATCTGGATGCCTAACATAAAAAAAGTGTTGCATGGTATAATGGCCTTGGTACATGAGTTATAAGGTGAAATTGAGTTCTTGAAGGATAAGGATGTTACTATGCATGCTGAGATGCAAAGAGATATGGTACCCATGAACTCAGAGCATGATGAATTTCAAGAGTTGTGAAAATTATTCCTTAGCGAGAACATCCCCCTACTAAATAATCACTTACGATAATAAATGATAAATCCTTTAGAGGATCATTATTTGAACTATGCATAATGATATAAGACTCATATTACACCAAATATAGAATGTGACAAAGAGTCCTTATAAATGCATCCTTTCATGGTTGGATGATCCATGATATCCTAGTAGACACTAGTGTAGGGGATAATGTTCTAACCAAATATGTTTGAAAAAATATGGGGAGCACCACTTTACAACCTTACCCACATCTTTTGTTCATGGCCAATAAGGCTCATGCACTGCCCATAGGCATTCTTAAATATGCCACCATCAACATATTAGATGTCAAATTCAATGCTGATTTTGATGTGATCAAACATGTTTAAGCTGATAACAACCGTAATTACCTACTCTATTGGTTATAACTTGGTGCTATTCTAATAATGTTGACTTACATTTCAAAAAACATTATATCAGCTTTAAGAATGACACTCAGTGCATGGTTATTCTTATAAATAACAAAAAATGACCTCTCTTTGTGAAAAGCATCAATGTTGATGGGGATGTCACCAAATTTTATAACATCACTACCAAAGGGAATGAATGTGTAGATATTACTTCTAATGGCATCTTACAATGGGAGGATAGATAGTCCATTTCTAACACTACTATAAATTTTAAATAATGGGATTAAGGTACATATGATATTATAAGGCATGTTATTGGTGTCCTTGATAGCCACCTAATTTCCTGCCACCAAGTTATCTTGGTTCTAAAAGAATGTTCACCTCATTATTCTACCACCCTTGTGGTTAGACTATACACCTCGATTCTATGGCCAAATTAAGGTTAGGGAATATTTTAAATAGTTGGAAGACTATTATGTCAATGAGTATGAATTATTGTGTGTACTCAATTTTATATTTTAGGGAATAACTTCTCAATGGTGGTCTGCTCATCGATATCAATTTCACACATGAGAAAAAGTACATGCTACAATGCATTATCACTTTCACCATGACAACCATGTTTGCACCACCATAATTTATGATGGCATTGATTATATATAATATCATCTAATAGCCTATGAAAGACTTTGGAATGTTGAAGAAATGTTTTTATAAAAATATTTATGGATTCATGCTTTTTATGGTACTCTACATGCATGGGGTAGAGTGTGGTATATCCATTAAGAAAATCATAAGGAAATGGATACCTAGTAGCACATCATACATGGTCTACTTACAACATTTTAATTATATTTTCTAAGAATGGATTTAAATTTATCCTTTTATGCAATCTATCAAGTAGTTGTAAGAGATCATGCACTAGTTGAGGACCACATATGACACATGCATGGTATACGTAAGGACAACTTGGATATATTTCAAGAACCCATTACTCTTACCTTGACTATGTTGGAAATTGACTCTCAATTTAAATATTCCCATTAAGAATAGATATGGAAGGGAAAGTAAAAGGTCATGCACTAGGTTGATGAGGGTACCATCTTTGATCTGTTAGAACCAACTTTTGACCATTTACACTTGCATACATACTATGGGGTACATGATGTTATGTATACTGTGTAGTCTAAACAAAAACCATATTCTACACCACTCTAAGTAATTCAACATAATATTGGGATGGAGGATACACCTAAAATGGCCATTGTAGGCAATTAATGGTTTTATGTTGAGTTAACCAACATCTTTGAACTCTTTTAGAAATATCATAAGATTTTCCCATTCAACTACACATAAATGAAGGGAGTGCATCCATCATTAGGAAATATGCATATAAAATTGGTTGAAGGTTCTTGATCAGTGAGGAAATCATCATATTAGATGAACCCTAATCTACATACTTGAGTTAAAGAGGAAATTGATAACATGTTACGTGTTGGAGTTATTACCCTCATAGATGGATTTGAGTGGGTTAGTCCAATGGTGATCAACATCAATAAAGATGGTCAAATTTGTATTTTCATGGATTGCAAGATAGTTAATGTTATGTGTGTCACTGACCCTTTCCAAATTCATTTCATAGAGGAAATCTTGGAAGGTGTTACTAGATGTGAGATCTACACTTTCACTGATGGCTTCTCTTGTTATCACCAAGTATAGATTGTTGAGGAAGACAAGGCAAAAATAACCTTTGTAACTAAATGGGGTTAATTTACATATAATTTTATACCTTTTATCTTAAATAATGTAAAAGCACTATTCTTGTGAATTTTAGTGTAAGCTTTAAAGGATTTCATCCATAATTTACCTTAGGTGTACCTGGATGACTGGACTATGTATGGTTTAGTGCATGATCACTATGATAATCTATACCTCATGCTCAAGTGATACCTCCAAGTTTAAATATTAATAAGTTCATCTTTTACATTCCATTTAAAATCTTATTGGGACACATAATTTATTGGGATAGACTAATGGTGGATCCAATTAAGATTGTAGTCATTGTCTAATTCCTAGATCCAAACACTCAACATGAGGTCCATGCATTTTTAGGTTACATAGGGTAATATTAAAATTTATTTCATGGTTATGCTAACATAGCCACAATGATGGAAGAAATAATTAATTAAAATGGTCTCTTCTTATGGACCGCTAAACACCAGAAAACATTTGAGGTTCTAAAGGAAAAATTGGTGACTATGCCCATTCTCCAATTCTGAAACTAGACCCAACAATTTTATGTTCATGTTGATGCTTCAAGCATGGTAGTGGGTGCCATCCTTTCACAACTATGTGAAGGCAACCTTTATCATCCTATTTATTTTTCTAGCTATAAGCTCATACTAACTGAATGAAACTACTATATTATAGAACTTGAGGCCCTATCCATGGTTTATGTGATCCAAAAGTTTTGTTAATATTTGTTGGCCACTCATTTTATATTTTATATAGATAATGAAGCACTAAAATATTTGGTTAATAATCTAGTGTTACATGGATACATATATTGATGGATTATCCTCTTTCAAGAGTTATATTTCTCCATGATTGTGAAACCAAGTAAGATTAATTTTAGCCGAGACCACCTCTCATGCATTTATTTTGGATAACTACCATGGATGATAAAATATGAATTACCAGATGTTTAACTCTTTCAAGTGATGAACATGATTTAAGAATTAGAGGAAATTACTACTTTTATTATAATAATCTGAGTGCCTAACCACTTGAGTACCTGAGATAAAAAGTAACTAGATGTTAGTGTTTCCCCCTTCTAGTTTATTGGAGGAGACTTTTAAAAACTAAGACATGATAAGGTATTACAAAGGTGCATAATGGAACATGAATGTTTTTAATTCCTTAAAAAAGTCCATGAGGGTGTTGCAAGAGGACATTATGATGGTGATGCCATAATAAGAAAGGTTTTCCTAACTAGGTTATGGTGGCCCATATTATTCAAAGATGCCAAAGCCTATACATGCCAATGTGATATCTATCAACACATAAGTAAACCAAACTAAAAATATTACGTGCCCCTTCATCTAGTTCTTGTTCATGAACAATTTAATAAATGGTCCATTCATTTTTTTGGTCCCATTCAGATTGTTTTAATATGGATTGGCATGCACTACATTATATTCATAGATTATCTCACATGTTGGGATTAATCAACACCCAAATGGGATTGTAATACTAATACCACTACTATATTTCTATGGGAACATAACATCAAATGATATGGATGCCCATGAAGTCTAACAAGTGATCATGGTACACATTTTCTTAATGCAACAGTGCATGCCCTACTAGTTGAATTCATGATTATGCACCATAAGACCACTCCATACCACCCTAAAGCTAATGACACAATTTAAGCCTTAAATAAGGTCCTTGGTAATACACTAATAAATATTATCAATATCAATCATACTAATTGGGATGATCATTTTTCAATAGTTTTATGGTATATTAGATCACATATAAAAGTTTGAATAAGAGTCCTCCTTTTAAACTTGTCTTTGGTACCTAAGTAGTGATGCCAATATAATTTGAGGGACTATTATTAGATGAATAATAGTCCCTCAAATATTTCTTAGATTTTTTAATTCAATTTGATGAAGCATGCATTATCACACACTAGAGTCAAAGGGTTGAGAAGTAAAAATAAAAAGCCTAGCATAACCAACATATCAAAACCAAAGTTGTTCATCCTAGTATGTATGTCTTGGTCTATTATTCAAAGTTTACACACCAGCTAGGTAAACTATAGATCTGGTGGAATGTTCCTTTTATAATTCATGATATCCATCCAATAGGCACTTGCAAGCTAAAAATATTACATGGCTAATTCCTTGCAGGCCATTTTAAAGGTCATTAGTTTTGGCCCTGCCATCATATGTAACTCTTTTAATTTTAGGAAATAAGGAATATGAAAATATATTAGTTTAGGACTTTGTTTTTGTTTAAAATAATCATGGCATTAGTTTCATACCTTTTTAAGTTTTATTTTAGCACTTTTGGGGTGCTCTTTGGTATTCAAAACTCTACCATTTATCACTTTCTTGAAAAATAAATTTCACTAAGTTATGACATGGAGAAACATGCACATATTTAAATGTTGGGTAGGTTTGAAGGTGGATAATATACTTAACCTAAAATCACATAAAGAAAAGGTTTGGAGGAATCACACATGATCAAATAAAAGCTCAAGATAAAGAGGTGTGTAAGTTGTAGTAATGAAGATGGTGCATAAGAGGAGGCATGTGAAGGAGGAATGCAAGAGGTGGTACATAACCCAAGAATGTGGAATGAATATGTTAAATGAAACACCATTATAAATATGGGCTAAAATTAAAAGGTAATTCCTAAGAATAAAATGAGAAATTTGAATTTTTATAATTGGCATGCATTATGGGAAAGGCACAACTCTCAAAGGAAGGATGGAATATTAATTTATTAACGAAATAATGACATAAATGGAAATAATGTCAAATGGGTGCCAAGGCATGATATTTTAGGTATTAATGGTTGAAGTGATGGATGACAATGTGGAGGGTAGTTAATGTAAAACATTTGTTTTGCCTATAAAAGACCTATAGGCCTCTCATTTCCATTTTTTAATATTGAAAACTTAACAATTAAAAAACTCAAACAAGTATAAATAAAAATTGAATGCAACATCTACAAAGTATTCTCATTGGAAAAAGTGAAGTAGACATTGAGGTGATGTGCATTCAAGAAAAAAGGAGTGGAGATGTGTCTATAGGAACATGTCTGAGAGAGTTTTAGGTTGTAGATGTTATGTCTACCATTAGAGGAGGTTAAAGTGAGAAATAAAAAGTAATTTAGTTTTGAAGAAAAGATAAAAAGATGTATTTATTTGGGATAATTAGGCAACCACACATTAACCTTTGGGGACCCTAGTTGGTGATGCAGTCAAAGTAAAAAGGTAGAAGAGATCTACTACTAGTCATTACCAAAGAAGAGGAACATGAGGTCACACAATAAGGAAGTACTATGTTCATCTAAGAATAAATTTATAATGTATGTGGTGTGTAAGGTGAATACTTAGTATAAATAGTGGAAGAAACATCTGACAAGTAGGCACTAGATATGTCACGATTAGTGAAGAAGGAAGCCATAACATCACATCTACAACTAGTTATGATATAATAAATGTAGTACATTGAAATAATTTTACACATAGATAATTAAGAATATAAATATTCCACTTGTAAAGTCATTGGCTAAAATCATCACCATTCTAGTAAGGAAGGTGACTTGCAACATGACTACCAGGTTGAATTACAAAATAAAAGAAATGAGATCACTTATGATCTCATAGTTTACAACTTGATAGAGAATGTGGGAATGCTCCAAAATTTATAACTATCCTACTTTGGAAAACCCTACAAGGTGGTTTGGTTATTTATTTCACACACCCATGAAGATTATATCTACTTTTTAGGGAATAAAATGAGGATTAATCGTTAATGGATCAATAAGGTAACTAGGTTGCTCTATTCTAGGATTGATGTCAATGTGGATCTTAATGATCAAGATGTAATTGAAAAGACATCAATGATGATGAATTAAAATAAAAAAGGTCATGCCATGTATATACAAGTCTTTTAAATACTACCATTAAGGTAGCTACACACTTAGCCATGACCAAACTAAGGGTGTAGACAGGTAGAAGGAGGTGGATATGGCCCACCTTTATGTTTCAATCCAAATGGCCAAGGGGAACAAGTATAATTATTACCAATTATTAATTAAGAAAATTGAAGAAGATGATACAAAGGCACATCACCTACCCAACCACAAGTTTCCTTGAGGAAAGATTATATTTTTTCTTGTTTTTGATGAGAATTCCATCTTGGAGAATTTAGATAAATAATAAAAATGGGTTTATATACCAGAGTACAAGTCCCTCGCCAAGAGAGTCAAATAACTCACATGTTCTAGCACAATCACACCTACCTACAAGGAAAATATAATGGTTGGTATGAAATGATGAAGGAAGCTTTTCAGAATGAATGGTGCATGCCCAAAGATTTGTCTACATAGATGGGAAGCCACACCAATTTTGTTAAACAAAACTATTGACTCATGTGGATCTAGTTGGAAACCATAAATAACTTGTCAAGATGGATAACATTTATTTTTGCCTTCACTTCCAAATATTTCATTGATTTTTTAATCACATTAAAGATGCATTCTTAGTAAACATTGATGTTGAAAATATTGAATGTCATGCTCTTCATAATTTCTATGTCTATCTGGGAAGGGAAGCATATAGAAAGTGGCATGAATTATGGAAAATTGATATCAATCATTTTAAAATAATCATGTGAGGAAAATATGGTTGGTTTGCTACATGCTAAAGCCACAAAATAAGACATCAAGAAGCTAGGAGGTAGAGAAGTAACCACTCTTCCCCAACCAGAAACATGCACAGAGGAAAAGTCATGAAATATTGAGAAAAGGACAAGACTTGAGGCACTAGTTATATCAGTGTGTAAGAATAGCCTATTCCTACCCGCAAAAGATAAAGGGAAGCCTCTTCATCAACAAGAGCCTAGGGGCTACCTATAAAATAAAAATATGACATTTTTCTATCACAACCAATTATCCAATTAGATTTAGAGCTTGTGATGCTTAGAGTAGTGATTATTGAACCAAGCGAAGTGTATCTAGAAGTGAAACATAAAAAGGATACCACTCTTGAGCTTAATTAATAGTAACCTACTACTAAGCAAAAAATAGATGTTGAAAGTCCAAAGCTTGAGGAATAAATATGAAGAGGAGAATCCCCCACCATAGAGGACATTGGCACTAGTTCCAATGAATAATGAGAGAATATCCTCGAAGTTATATATCTAGAGCATGACCCCCAAAAAGGAAAGGAATCAATGCAAGAATTAAAACAATAGTAGTAGTAGCCAAATGTGGGTAATGAGGACCTTCTTACTCACACCATGCTCTAAAAAGATATACCAATCAAGCAATGGCATATGTGGGATTACTTCCCTGAACATGGGTCCACTAAAAAACTAAATGCAAGTTATCTTTTACAATGGATGTATATAATGATGAAGTCCATTTTGATATCCCAAAGGCTAAAATTGATATAAGTCCAAAGGTACTAAAAGTTCAAGATGTGATTTGGGTGGATCCCTTTAAATGATCTATAACTCAATTAGGTGAAACCCTAATAAAGTTTTCCCTTTATGTTTCTAAGTAAAACATTCTCCATAAGAATGATGTTGTCAAGCTTCACCATAAACATTGGGAGATTATTTTCATGTATAGGGAAGAGCATGAGAAACAACATAAGATCAAATAAGAAATTAAAGTGCTCAAGTTATAATAGGATGTGGATGAGGCATCTTGACTAATGAAATTAGGCCTTTATTAGATAATTTTTAGGAGTAAGATAACACTTAAAAATGGTATTCCCATTACTGGTGATGTCATTAATAAGTTAGATATGCTTGTGGACGTCTTTCTCAAGAAATGCAAAAACTAGGTGAATCCTTAATAGGAAAAGATGTGGGCAATGTAAAAAATTACAAAGTTCATGTATGTTTACTAAATTTTTTTGAATAAATTGGGAACCACTATTCCCATTCTTAATTGGGTTTTTATCAACTTGGTATGACCAAGTAAAATTTTGGAAGTTTGACTACAACCTTAGGAACTACAACTTCAAATAGCAGCTAAGAATACACTAAACATCATAGATAGGGACCAAAACATGAAAGTGTTCCATGAAATAGAAGAAATAAAAAAATTAATCACCCATTATTAGGAGCTTAATGTTATCTTTTTAGTGATTCAAAGAGTAGGTTTGGGCAGAGGTCAAGTCACTCAAGGATGCCCACAAAGTTTCAAATACTCATCTTGAGATTTTGACAACTCAATTAGATGATTTCATAGAGTAACCAAAAGAGATGAAATGAATGAGAGGTGAAGTGGAAGTCATTAATTCTAATATTTAGACATCCTTTAACCAATGGGAGGATCTCAAGTGCTAAGTATAGTAGGTGGGTCTTGAGTTTTTTGTTATATTAGGAAACTACAACATAGTTTGGGATGTACTATCAATTTAGTAATGGGTGATATTTGACCCCAAATTTTTTAGTATTATATTATTATTATTTTGGCTATGTAACACAAAAAATAAGGGTGCAAAACAATGCAAAGGAACTTACCATGAGAGAGAAGGATGTGGGAGAGAATGATATGGACGAGAGACGCATGGAAAACTAGAGTAAAAGGCCATGGTGTATAAGATAGAGTTATGGAATAGAAATAAATAAAGAACAAAGAACATAAGACACATGAATTGAAAAAGTGAAATAATATGATAAGGGTGCAATAAGTGGAGATGATTATAAATCAATTTGTAGAAGGATTAGAGATTAATTAATCATGAATCTAGCACCGGATCAAGAAGGAGGAGAACGAACATAAATATCTATCATAGAGAGAGTATATAGGGGATATTAGGCTCAAGTAAAATGGACTTAATTATAATGACTCACCACGACTTATTTTTTTGAAATATTCATTTTATTATCATATTTATTTATATTAATGATGTAAACTGAGAAGGGGTCTGATTATGTATAAATACTCCTTAACTTTTTTTTTATAAAGTGTTAATGTTGGTTCTTGGTTAAATTGTCATAGATGTGTGTAAATAGAAATATAATTCTATTTAAACATTTTTTTAATCCTCTTCAATGATATTAATTGAATCACTATTGTCTACAAATTCTAATGTGTTAATATGTTTCTATGAAATTGATTAGAAGAACATAGAGTGTGTTGAATGAGTAAAATGGTACCTCTAATATGATGACTAATAATAATGACAATATATATAATCCCAATGCCTAATAATAAATATAGTTAATTCTATCCACCATCATACAACAAAATTTATGGGAACCATTCTAGGATAAGTGCCTCGAGTGAGTGCACGAGGTCACTACTTGTGTGATATGCTGATGCACTAGATCATTAGTTTCTTAATTATTATAGGTGCATGATTAATATTTAGTTGATCAAAACTAATGATAAAATACCCTAGCAATTCACAACTTCTAGAATAACATTTAAGACATTATGACCACTTATACCCCATCATGTATCATATCATTAATGAGAGGATAATGTCAAGGGTCTCAAAGGAAATACAAAATTCACTCCAACCCGTTGGCAGTTACTATTATTACATGGATAATACCATAATTAGAGTATAGGATATCTTAGGGGCTCCTCTCTTACTACCATACATGGTCACATAATGCCTCATAAAATAATAAATAACTTGGGAATTATCTAATTACATCTTTGGTTTATACCTTGGTAGAAGACATAAGTCCTAACCAGTGCTCCCCATGGTCATTGGTCACTATGAATACAAGTCTACAAGAATTATAGGCAATGGCTCAACATAGAGGTTATTATAACCTAGGCAAGGCCAAAAATTGATAGTGAGATCCTTAGGGTTTAGTAAAAGCTCACATAGAGAGGTAGTGAGTGTAGATCAATACCACATGTCACCATGAGAACCACCTAGAGGATTGAATTCACCTAAAATAAATTAATGATGTAGAGGTGATAAAAAATATAGAGGTTGTTGCCTATTATAAGGCCCAAACTCAAGATCAACCTATGCTTGAATAAAGGCCAACACTTCCACAATTACCTCTAGTGTATCCAACTCCTCCACAACAAGTTTCATAAAGGACAATTTCTAAGGGTTTCATGAATACAAAGAGGATCACTCAAAAAATCCTATATGGAATCCTAACTACCTCCACTACTCCACCAACCTAAACATTAGTTCTACCCACATTAGTTCCTTAGATAAGCCAACCCCAGGCTACCCATGCCCTTTATTTTAAAATTAGTCTAGAGTCTAGTCCCATTAGGGATAATCCTATGGCTTCCCTTGAGGTTCATCCCCTAACCATGGTATTTATCATATAACCTATATAGCTCCCCTAGATTTCCCCATTCTAGAACAACCCACCCTTATCATACTTCCCTTTATTCTTATGGTGACAAGTGCCCAATTGCCTTCATTTCCTATGGATTTGACCATGGTTGGTATCCATGGTTTCCTAGTTCCTTCTATTCATCTTTCACATCAATTATGGACTTATTCAAACCCACTAACATGGTATGCACCATTAGTGACTCTCAGCCTATCCCTTTAAGTTAGCTTAAGTCTTGGTATAACCCAAATTCCCTTTTATCCTACATTTTTGATGGCCCTTATAGTCATAATTTACCCAAAAACATTAATGGATCATCTAATAGTGATTTCCCCTAGTGTTATAAATATTCTAGTGGCTCATATGATTATTAATTCCTCCACTCTAATAACACCCATCACATCATCAGGCATATCATAACCACAAAACTCACATAGGTTCCATTCAAGATAAATTCAATTACAACAACATTAATGCAAAGAAACCCAAAGAAGAGGCTTTATAAAAGAAAAAAGTTAATTGGACCTAGGCCACATGTGCAACCCATGGTATCCTTTACACGTGCTTCCACTTCCCACCTCGACTACTACCACCCCTAATGCCTCATATTATACCACCTTGGGGAACATGGCTAGGTAAGGATAAATGGGTCCCATTGAAACTCTAGGTGCATAGAGACCATAAATGGTCTACCAAAGAGACTTTAATATATAACTATAATTTATCAAGACTTGGTCATAATAAATAGGATTCCAACATAGATATTCATATAAGACATGAACCCTATCATCTAGAGTATAGATTAGGACTTATTATTTATCACAAAGAACAAGAATACTATAGAAGAAGAAATTATTACAGAGGACCTAGTCTCTATGATTAAGGCCACCAATGAGATCATAGAGAAGTTAATGGACCTCAGGGACCAAGTTAGGACGTTGGGGTCCTAGGTAATGAGCTCATTCCCAATTATTTTGGTTGAAAAAGTTGAGGTTGCATTTTTAGATTTAATCACAACCCTTGGGAAGGTGATTGAAGCTCTTTCAAATGGAAATGTGATATTATAAAGAGCAAACAAATATTGGAAAGGATTATCACATTAGATAATAAAAACAATAATATGATAGTGGTTATTAATAATGAGATGTTATCAAAGCTTAGACTTATGCTTATCACTAATATAAATCTATATCAAACCTTCATAATGACCATGAAGACCTCACTTAAAAATTGTTTCAAGGAAATATAGGCCACCATTAGGCTATTGGATAAGATTAAGGACCAAATACTTGTATACTTTAAAGAGTTTAGTATCACAACCTCTTCTACCTAGATGGAACATTGATCATCTTGGGAAAATTTTGGGTCCACCTCAACCACTTAAAATGAAGTAATGAAGATAAATGTGAAAATAGACAATATGAATAGATCAAGGATATCCTAGATATTTCCAAACAATCGATCATGAATGTCAGACATGTCAATGAGGTGAAAGTCTCATTAGAAACCCCTCTCAAAGTTCATGATAGGTTGTTGACTTAGGTAAAGGTGCTCTTTTAGGAGCCACATGTCAAGTTTACAAATATTGACCAAGAGGGGAACTTAGTGGCACAAGTGATGTAAACTCAATAAGATGTCCTAAGGTAGTTGAGAATTAGTCTCACACTGAGCTCAATCTAAAGTTTCTTATGGTCCTAATTAAGGGGTATTCTATTAAAACACTGGGCCCTTTCACTCTTCCTTATATTATTTTTAGTGAGGATCATTATAATGATTGAATTTGTAATTATTTTGGGCCATGATGGACATGATTAAGATCTCATGGTATTTGGGTATATATCCATATCTTTTTATATATATGATATTATGTGGTGCTTTGTAAAGGTTGAAAATTTTGTAAAAGAACACTAGGAGAGTTAATAAATAGTTTTGTTTTTGTCTCACCATGTTTTGTTTTTATGAATTCCTTCCAATATTTTCTGGTATAATTTATGATATTGATTCTAGGAAATTAATTCAATGAATTTATACAATTCATATGATAGTTACGATGGGTGACATAATATTTTAATTAGTTTATTTACTCCATTTCATTTATATCCCTATGATTCTATGTGTAGCTAGCAATAGTTTAGTAGGTGTTTATTATTACAAAGAGTTATTGAAATTCATCATATATTTGTTTCCCTCAACTTGATTCCCTATGTGTCTAAATTCATAACTCATGTGAAACTTGACATACAATGGTAAAATTGTAGCTGGGCACATATTCATGTCTCAATCATAGTGTTCTAAAACTTGCTCAGAAATATTCATTTTATGCCTTACCATCCCATCCTTTTGACATTTATTTATTATATTTAATTATTTTCCTATTTTATAATTTGTGAAGTGAAGTTTCTCAATGAGAAAACCCATTGACTTGTATCAAATAAGTGTAAAGGAGCTTTATGTTAGTGAGAAATAAAAATTAAATCTTTAGTGGTAGCACTACATCTCTTGGAGACCTATTTCAAGTAGGCTATTTCATGGGGCCCAATACCTAAAATTCATACTCTAGGATGTTTTAGTAAAAATACTAAAATGAGAGGACAAAATTCCAACAATTGTCTCCCAATCCTACTCAATGCATCTAACTTAATAGGTATATCTAGGAGCATGACGTCTTGGGCTCAACAACAATTGGTGATAGAAAGAGGGACTCATATCCATTTGATATAAAATTATTAGACTACTATTTTATATAAATATAATGTGGATCATCATGTGTAGAGCAATAGATCAAGGTCTAGCCTTGTCAGGTTATTAATCTCAACCTTGCTATTTCATAGAAAGACTAAGTTTGATAGAGGGAGACCAAGACCTTTGGTGGAACCATATAATTAATCCACCTAGACTAATTGAAATAGGCCTATCATGGTGTGGTTATCCAAGTCTAATATTAACATTCTCAGAGTTGTTTATGACTTATAAGCCCTAGAATCTAGAGAGGTACCTTCCTTGGTTCACACCTAATTGAGGATGCACTACTAAGGAGCTCATGAATTACTATAAGACAACCATCATGATCGTAATATTTATCATGAATATTTAATTTGTAGGTTATTTCCTTTCATGTTAATGGAAACTACCTATGATTAGTTTCTAAACTTACTTAAATATTCCATCACAAGATGGGAAGAATTTAGAAACACCTTCTTGGCCCAGTTTGGGTAATTATTGACCCTAAAATCCTATACTAGTAGTTTTATAGAATTAAAAAAGAATCCAATGAGTCCATTAGGTTATTAAATTCTAGGTTTCGAAAGATTTACAATAGGGTAATTTCATTATATAGATTAGATGCCTAACTAGCCCTATAAATGTATAAGAATGCCTTAAATACTTAAAATTCAAGGTTCTTACATAGAGATCCTCTCATTATGGATTTTACACTAGCCTATCATGAGGCCATCAAAGGAAATAGACAACTAAACCCTAAAGTCCAATTATTACCAACCATATAAAATATATTATCAAATCTACCTATCTTAAATCCTATTTTCAATATAATTTAGAATGTGTTGGTACCATAGCTTGTACCCATGACAAATCAACTTCCCTTAAGGAATGCTTTTCCTAATTAGTATTTGGGATTCCTTGGTCTAGTCAATAATGAAGTATCACCTCAAGCTCATAGTCAAATGTTGATCCCTATTATGAGGAATATCCAAAGCATACCCAAAGAATCTATGAAGAATGAGTTAGATTTCATACAACATATGGTATAAAATCTTAACAATGACTTCTTGGGCCTTTGGAGGTAGGTTATAAATTATGGTGGTGAGAATTATAATAGGAATTTCACCTATAAAAGGTGTGACTATCCCTATAACCATTCTAATAATCAATCAGATACCTCACCTAATAAGTTGCAAACTATTAATGTTTATGAGTTACCACTACTAAACTAGTGTCATGTGCATAACACAATCCAACATGATTATTTCAATTATATCAAGTTTTGTAGTGCATTTGACATCTTACAAATAGAAATAGAATAATATGAGGTGGTCCCAATCCACCCTAATACTTCCAATCAATCTGATGTCCCTAGATCTTCAATATCCTTAAATAGTGATATGGTATTAGATCCCTTGGAGTTTCTCAGTAAAGAAGATAATAAACTAAAAGAGGCCACAAATGAGGTGCATGATTTCTAGTAGTACTAGAAAAAAAAACTAGGCCCTTAATAGTTGGACACAACAAAAACCCCTTACTATGTCCACTCCTCTTAATAATTATGCATCCCCTCTTGATCCTATAAAAGGAAATGATCCTCTACCTCTAAAATATAATAACCCCAAGATCCAAAAATGTGTTCAATCCACTCCTATAAAAATTGGGTATAACATAGTAGAAGACATGAAGAAGATCAAGGTAAACATCTCATTGTATAATATTTCTTAGATCACTGAGCAAAGTTACCTCCTCTTAATGTCCTTGACAGATAAATAAAATTAAACCAAGCCTAATATGGCACACACTAGTGTGCACATACATAATAATAAGGTAGAGGTTCCTACTTTACTCCTTACCATTAGGTTGTTTGGGAAGAACTTACATAACTATCTAGTTGACTTAGAAGCCTCAAAAAATGTCATGCCTATTGAAATATATCAAATATTAAAACTAATACCTGTTAAATTAGATAATATAGTTGTTTAAATAGATAATTCTGAGCTTAGGGTGGTAAATGAGATAATAAATTTCCACATGCAAGTATAATATGAACCTAAAATACAACAATTTATAGACATTCAAGTGGAACATATTTGAAAAGCTTATAGGATATTACCCAATAGGGATTAGCCAAAATCCTAAATGATTATATGTCTATAGATTTATCTCATATGTGGATATCTTTTAGAGGCATGGATAATTAAATCTGTGTTGATAGAGAACCTAGGATGAAACTTATTATCATGGAATATAATGCAGTCAATGAGAAGCTAAACAAAGTATCTTTTGACATAGGCATTTATACCCTATCTATAAAATTAAAAAATAAATATAGCTAAGTATAATTATTATTTATCAAGATTATGGTCTATATACTTAGATGGGACCATTTATAAATAATATTCTAGTGTTGGGATCATATTGATTAACCCATAGGGTAATTCACATTTAGTTTCCTATAAGATACAATTCCTTTTCATGAACAATCTTATGGAGTATGAATCCTTGATCCTAAGTCTAAAGCTAGCTTTAAATCATAATGTTAAAGAGATAAATATGTTTGGGGATTTTGAATTAGTTTTTATTTAGTTCAAAAGTAAGTTATAGTGTAAGCTATATTACTTAATAAAATATAAACATAGATAATGTGAATTGATATAGACATTTTATGCATTCAACACAATTCTTATCTCCAGAGAAGAGAACCAAGTTATATATTCTATAACATATTTGAATATGAATCTAGATCCTTTAAATGACTCAAAACTATAATACTTATCCATATAGCTCATCCCCCACCTGTTAGTCCTAGATAACATTGATAACTTATAGGTTTTCGATGATGGTGATCATCTACTAGATTTTTTAAGAAAAATTATGGTCTTTAGTGATTAGATAATATATGATAAGGATAGAGATAACCCCATTAATAAGGAATTTTATGAAGATGGTTTTATGAACTTGAGATACAATCACATATAAAAAGGCAATGTCTTATTAGAGTGTTGACCAGTAGTCACCATCAACCTGGGGTCAACTGACCAACCCAAAAATGTTCAAATTGGCCTTGAATATATCTTTAATGAAATATGACAACTCAAGAGATAAATTTTGTGGTATAAATATGTCATGACCTAAACATACCAAGATATCAAGGTATTTGAGCCCAATATGATAACACACACCATCTTGATCAAGGAGAATAATAAACCATTTAGGTAGAGGTACTGACTTATAAACTTGATTATGGAACCACTTATCTACAAAGAGATTCATATAATTCTCTTGGTTGGTATTATCTTCCTATTCTAACATTCAACATGGGTTACTAACCTAGTGCTCATTCATAAAAAGAGTGGAGAAATTTAACTATGTATTGATTTCAAGAACTTGAACTAGGCCTCTAATAAAGACAACTATAAGTATTTGATACTATAAGAGGGTCCCATATAATGTATTTATTGAATGAATTCTCAATATATAACCAAAACCTATTAAGTCCCAAAGATAGAGTGAAAACTGTGTTCAAAATGAAGTGGGACACCTTCACTTATAAAAGTATGCCATTCAATATCATTAATGTAGGGGACACTTTTCAGAAAGTCATGTAATTCTCATTTAAGGGTATAATTATTAAATACAAAATTATTTATATGGATGACTTAAGTATTTTATTAAAGTGTAGATTTGGTCATGTCCACCACCTATAAAATATATTCAAGAGGTGAAAAATGTATGGTATTTATCTTAATCTAAAGCAAAAAATCTTTGGCATCATAGAAGGTAAGGTCTTTGGTCATGGTATCACCAAGGAAGGTATTTATATCAATCTAGAGTGTGTTAATGTAATTTATAAAATACCTCTTCCTAACAAAAAAATAGTCAAAGTCATTATTTGGCAAGATTAATTTTGTGTACATTTTTATATTTGGTTTTGATGAGATTGTTAAGCCCCTAAATGAGATCTTGAAATAATAAGAAAAGGTGGAATGGACCCTTACAACTACTAAATCCTTCCAAGACATCAAGGGCACCATTATTAATGCATAAATATTGATCATCCTAGACTATACAAAAGACTTATACCTTTACTCCTTTACTTCAAAACATACCATAATCATGGTACTCACTCAAAAAATAGATGAAGATGAGCACTATATATCCTTCATGAGAAAAAACTTTAAGGATGCAAAGCTAAAGTAATCCACCTTAAACAAGCACACCTATTCCTTAATGAAGGCATTGAATAAGTTCTATAAGTATATCCTTAGAAATAAGGTACATGCCATTTTTATAGACCCTATCATAAATATTATGTTGAGAAAGAATGAGTTGGGAGAGTACAAAGTTTGATGGATGGCCAAGTTACAAGAGTATGACTTAGAAGTAAAACTAGTCAAATTGGTGAGAGGCCAAGGTATCACTTAGTTTATTATTAAAATTAACCTAAAGATTAATGAGGTACAATTAGACCAATTAGAATTAGCTTGTTAAGATTGGTATGATCCAATTATCCATTATCTCATTTATGGGAATCTTCCTCTAGGATTGAATTAGGAATAAAAGAGATCCCTTAGTCTAATGTCATATCATTACATGATCAAGAAAGCAGTGATCTACTAAAATAATTATAAAGGAATATAACTTAGGTGTCTATCAAAGGAAGAAATAAAGGAAGACATGACCATATTTCATGAGACTTTACGCATCAACCACCCATCTAAAATGAAAACAACCCATAAGATCCTATGAGTTTGATATTATTGGGCCACCATGTTTAAAGATTCCCATGCTCAGGTTTGCATCTACTAAAAGTGCCTAAATTTTTACAAGGAAGAGGTTCATGTAGAAATGCCCATCCAAATTGTAATATAAGTACATATTTTTGCTAAATGGGGAGTTGACTTTGTATGAGTCATCAACCCAAATTCATTAGTGGGCCACAGGTTTATACCTAACCACTAATTTTTACACTATATTAATGAAGGAAATAGAAACAAGAAATAACATAGCTAAGGAAGTGATTAAAATCCTTGAGGATAATGTAACTATGTAGTTTGGTATCATAACCTCATTAGTTTTTGATAATGGATATGCATTCCAATTGACCAAACTCATTGAATGGGTTTATAAGACTAACATCACCCTAAAGTTCTCATCAAAATAATATCCACAAGGAAAAGGCTTAGATAAGTTGACCAATAATAATATAATATATGAAATAAATAAATATGTATAAAAGTGACCTAGAGACTAACACTCATTGCTAAAATATACACTTTGGGCTGAATGAACTAGATATAAGCAAGCTCTCAAGAGTTCACCCTTTCTAATGGTATATGGTATAGAGCCAATCCTCCTAATGAATCTCAAGCTATCCATGTACAAGTTCATGTAAGAATACATGTATGATGATGGGAAGACAAACTCAAGGTTACTGGATATTATTCAAATGGAAGACACATGGGAAGAAGTCCTATAAAGCTTAAGTAGGCATTAAGACACTAACAAAATATGATTTGAAAAAAGGGTGAAGATGAAATAATTTTAGATATAATAATTAGTCCTACTATGGGACAAATTGCATGTAAAAAAGGGTAGTATCATTTTAAGCTAGACCCACTCTAGATTTACCCTTACCATATTTCTATTGAGGTGTGGAGCTAAAAGCTTCATGGATGAGCAAATGCAAAGTTGCGGGATTCACACAGTCACCAACGTCGGTTAGGGATCGACTGGAGGATGCCGACGTCGGTTATGGATCAGCTGACGTCGGTCATATGAGGAAAATAGGGACTGATGTTAGTCACCTATGCATCCAAAAAGTCTATTTTTGTGGCAGAACAGATTGTTTACATGATAAGATTAAGTGTTAGTCTTAAGTCTGGGTCTCTATCTTTAGTAGGACTATTTTAAGCCTTAGATTAGGAGGTGTATCTAATGGTTGATATTGCATAGCTCATGATCCCTAATTCTATATATAAGGACAGATCTTCATAGCTTGTAAGTGGTAAGTTGTAAGATGTAAGATAGGCAATTCAAGTAGCTGAATTGTGTTTGTAATTGTGAAGAGAGAAATTTTGAGGGAAAGAGATATGTACATCTAAGAGAGGTGTGGAAGAAAGAGTGATTTCTTCAATTGTATTTCCAAGAGTTTAATACAAGTTTTTCATTGTTTCTTGTATCTCTTATTCTTTGCTGATTCTGATTTCTAGTTACTTTCAATTCTGATTAATTCCATGTTTAGTTGCTTGCAAAAGTAATCAATTGTTCTTGTTAAGATCCTAACAAGTGGTATCAGAGCTAGGTTTGCTAATTCACCAAGTGATACCAATTGATAAGTGGCATCAGATCTTGGGTTCACTAACAGGTGGTTTCAGATCTGTTTAGTGTGTATTGATTACAGGGCACTCACAGGGGTTTCTGTTTGAGTGGGAGCATAGCAATGGAAAAATCAAGTAAACTGAGAATGGAGAAGTTTAATGGCAAGAACTATCAATTATGGAGGATGTAGATAGAATATTATTTGTATCAAAAAGATCTGTACTTACCATTGGGTGGGGTTTCAAGGAAGCCCAAAGATATGGAAGATGAAGAATGGAATGTTCTTGATAGAAAGGCTCTGGGATCCATAAGGTTGAGCCTAGCATCTTCTGTGATTTCCAACTTATCACAGGCAAAGACAACGGTAGAGTTGATGGACACTTTAGAAAATTTATATGAAAAGCCCTTAGCTTCAAATAAGGCATATCTTATGAAGCAATTATTTAATTTGCAAATGCAGGAAGGTGTATCTGTATCTAGTCATCTAAATGATTTCCATGGTATTGTAAATCAATTAAATTCAGTCAAAATAGTTTTTGATGATGAAATTAAGGCTCTTTTAATATTATGCTTTTTGTTTTAAAGTTGGCATAGTTTAGTAATGGTAGTTAGTAATACTGCATCTGCTACAAATATCTTGAAAGTAGATGATGTTGTTAGTGTAATCCTGAATGAAGAGACTCGTAGAAAAAGCACAGGGGAATCATCAGGTAATGCTTTAATTATTAAAAGTAGGGGAAGGCAAAAAGAGAAGAGCAAGCAAGGGAGATCAAGGTCTAAGTCAAAGATGAGAAGAAGATCCAAATCCAGAAATAGAAGAAGAATAACTTGCTGGAATTGTGGAAAGATAAGGCATACAAAGAAAGATTGTTGGTTACCAGTTAAAGAAGAAAATCAGCATGAAGGTAAAGAAGAAGCAAAAGTTGTAGGTATTGTTGCACAAGATGCTCTTATACTTTCTTTGGATAATAGAATAGAATCTTGGGTTGTAGATTCTAGTGCTTCTTTCCATGCAACCCCAAATAGAGAATTTTTCAGTGATTATGTCCAGGGAGATTTTGGAAAAGTCTATTAAGGGGATGATGAGCCTTGTAAAATTGTTGGCAAAGGAAAAGTGCAGTTGAAATTGCAGGATGGAAACACATGGGTGTTGAGGGATGTCATGCATGTACCCATCCTGAAGAGGAATCTAATTTCTACAAGAAAGTTAGGGGATGAGTGTTGTACAATAACTCTCATAGCTGAATCTTGGAAGGTTACCAAGGGTGCACTTGTATTGGCTAGAGGTAAGAGAGAAGGTACTCTCTATTTATGTAATTGTATTACTGATTATTCTCTTTCTATATTATCTACTTCAGATGTAGATGCAAAGTTGTGGCACTATAGGCTTGGCCACATGAGTGAGAAGGGAATGAAAGTTCTTAAGTCAAAAGGTAAGCTTTCAGATTTGAAAAGCATAGATCTAGATTTTTGTGAGCATTGTATTTTTGGAAAGCAGAAGAGAGTGAAATTTCTCAAAACTGGGTCAACAAGGAGGAAGCACAAGTTGGAGCTTGTTCACACAAACGTGTGGGGACCAGCTCAGGTAGCTTCTATTGGAAGATCACAGTATTATGTTACTTTCATTGATGATGCTACAAGAAAGGTATGGGTCTATTGCATAAAGAAGAAATCTGATGTTTTTGACACATTTATGAAATGGAAAGCTTTGGTTGAGAATGAAATAGGTTTGAGATTGAAGTGTCTTAGATCTGATAATGGTGGTGAGTACTATAGCTATAAATTCAATAGGTACTATTCTATGAATGGAATACACAGGCAAAGGATGGTTCCAAGGACACCTCAGCAAAATGGAGTTTTTAAGAGGATGAATAGAATAATAATGGAGCGTGCATGGAGTATGAGGTTGCATGCTAGTTTTCCATTATAGTTTTGGGTAGAAGCTGTAGACATTACAATTTACCTGATTAATAGAGGACCTTATACTGCACTGGATGGTGGAATTCTAGAAGAGGCTTGGATAGGTAAAAAGGTAGATCTTTCATTTCTCAAAGTTTTTGGTTTTGAAGCTTTTGTGCACGTTGATAAAGAAGATAGAAAGAAGCTGGATGCTAAATCTATGAGGTGCACTTTTATTGGTTATGGCTCTGAAGATTTTAGATTCCAATTATGGAATCTAAAAACTAATAAGATTATTAGAAGCCATGATGTTATTTTCAATGAGAAAGTGATGTACAGGGATCAGCTCAAGAGGTTGAATGATTCTAAGTAGAGTAATGGAGATTTGGATGAGATTGTGATCCAAAATGAGCTCACAGGAAATCACGTCTAGAAAAACATAGACACCGACATCAGTCAGGCAAAAACTAACATCAGTCAAATAGGTTAGATAGTAATCGACATCGGTCATGTAGGAACTAACATCGGTTAGATAGGAACTGATGTCGGTCGGATGGAATCGACGTTGGTCAGGTACAGTCCTGAAGATGATCGAGATCGGTCACTGATAGAGAATTTGGGTAGATAACAAGCAGTGAATGAGTCTTAAATGCCCTTGAGGAGGTCAAAAAGGGTAAGTAAACCTCTAATTCAATATTCCCCTTCATTATTCTACTTATTGCTCACTGATAGTGAAGAACCAAAGAGTTTTGATGAAGTAATGCAGGTAGAAACCTGAAAACAGTGGGAGCTTGGTATGAATGAGGAGATTGATTCCTTAGAAAAGAACCAAACATGGGATTTGGTTGAGTTGCTAGTGGGTAAGAGAGCACTAAAAAAAATGGGTTTACAGGTTAAAGGAAGGTGAGAATGGACAAATGAGACACAAGGCCAGGTTGGTAGTAAAGGGATTTGCATAGAAACTAGGTATTGATTTTGGTGAAATTTTTTCTCCTGTAGTAAAAATGACTTCAATTCAGACTATATTGTCTTTAATTGCTATTGAGGATTTGCATCTTGAGCAGCTTGATGTTAAGACAATGTTTCTTCATGCAGATTTGGATGAAGAAATATATATGGATCAACCAGAGGGTTTTGAGGTCAAAGGTAAGGAGAAGCTTATGTGCAGGTTGAAGAAGAGATTATATGGTCTTAAGCAAGCTCCTAGATAATGGTATTTGAGATTTGACAGGTTTATGATTGAGCATGGTTTCAGTAGATGTCAATCTGACAATTGTGTTTATTTTAAGAGATTGGATAATGGTAGATATATTATCATGTTGTTGTATGTAGATGATATGCTTGTTGTAGGTTCACACATGCAAGATATTACTGAGCTTAAGGTAAAATTAACTCACACATTTGCCATGAAGGATTTGGGAGCAACAAAGAAAATCCTTGGCATGAGTATTAAGAGAGACAGGAAAAATCACAGGTTGATTTTGTCTCAAGAGGATTATGTGAACAAGGTGTTGGAGAGGTTCAATATGCAGGATGCAAAACTGGTAAGTACACCTATGCCTAGACACTTCAAGTTGAGTAAAGAATAGTGTCCTAAATCACATGATGAGGTAGAGTACATGAGTAGAGTTCCATATGCTTCTATAGTTGGGAGTTTGATGTATGTAATGGTATGTACTAGAACTAATATTTCCCAAGCAGTGGGAGTTGTCAGTAAGTTTATGGCCAATCCAGGGAAGGAACACTAGAAAGTAGTTCAGTGGATTTTCAAATATCTGAGAGGGACCAGCAATAGGCATTTATGCTATGGAGGGTCAAATACTTCTCTACATGGATATGGCAGGTGACTTGGATGGTAGGAGAAGCACCACAGGGTATGTTTTCACTGTTGGTGGAATGGCGGTTAGGTAGATTTCAAAGTTGTAGAAGGTTGTTGCCTTGTCTACTACAAAGGCAAAATACATTGCAGTCATAGAGGCTAGCAAAGAGATGATATGGATGACTCGATTCATGGAAGAGTTGGGAAAGGAGCAAGAGAGTTGTAGATTATACAGTGATAGCTAGAGTGTAATTCATTTGGCTAAGAACTCAACCTTTCATTCAAGAACCAAACATATACAACTTAGGTACCACTTCATTAGACAGGTATTAGAGGATGGTGAGTTAAAGCTGGAAAAGACCCATACAGATGAGAACCCTATGGATATGTTAACAAAGCCAGTAACAAAGGAGAAGTTGAATCTTCATTCAACTTTTGTTGGTCTTCAAGATTGAGCTTGAAGATGGAGAAGCTAGAAGATGTTGCTGTACAGAAAAGGGTAGTATCATTCTAAGCTAGACCCACTCTAGATTTACCCTTACCATATTTCTAAGTTGCTCAAGGAAAATGCTTTTAGATTAAAAGACCTCCAATGAAATGATCTCCTATTTTCTATGAATAGATAATTCTTAAAGCAATACTCTTTAGCTATGCCATACACTATGTTCTCAAAGTATCCCTTTAAGTGAAGGATGGTAATGTAAATATAGATTAAAGTTAGTTTAGTCCTAGATTATTTGTTTTTGTTACGTGTTTGATTTTGTTGTGTGTTTACTTTCATCATATGTTTGTTTCTTAATTGTTATCATTTGTTGATTTTGTTATGTTCCTTTGCTCCCCCTATATATTCCTTTTGTTTATCTCCCCCACAATAGTTTACCCTAGAACCTTAGAAGTGGAACCCCATCCCCACAATGAGATTAAGAAAGTAGGTAATATTAGTGCTAAGCATTGGTCTCTATATCCTTTAATTTGGTCCTTTAAAAGGTAGGACATACATTGAAGACACTATTAAAAAAAGAAACAAAGAAACTAGGCTTCCATTATTGAACAGTTTGATTGATGGAGAAACTTATTTCACAATAACTAGTAAGAAAGAGGTCATTGATTCAAAACTGAGTGGGTAAACTAAGAAAAGTTTTATTTATAATAAGAGGTCAGCACCACACTTAAAAGAACACCAAAAGTTTTAATATGGATTTACTACATAAGAAAAGAGTTTAATTTAGTGCTGAATAACTCACTAAATCAATCGTTCACCTTGGATGCATTGGTTCCGAACCCTCATGGATCAAAAGTAAAGAAAAAATTAGAATTAAAAGAAGTCTAAAATCTTAAGAAAATATCAAAATATCATCCCAAAAAAGGGTGATTTGGGTAACCTCCATGGTGGTGTTTGTGGCCTAGATAAAAATGGAACAAGTCCTGGAGTGGAACCAAAAGTATCTCTACCAGGGCTATATATGATTGTATGGTAGCAGAGCAATGCCTAAACCTTCCCTTCCTCAACTAAGCTAGTGAAGGAATAAGTACAATTTAATATCTCTACACACTCAAGTCGCATCTAAGCTTAATCATGGATTCAAATGGAAACTAAAGGAATAAATAATTCACCACACAAGATGATCTCTTCAAAGAATTAGAGCCCAATATGTTATGTGCTAAAGCATACTTAAGTTATTCTTTATCCTTTAGTTTTGACTAATATCTACTTGATCAATAAAGGGGTTTTACAATTTGGGTCATTAACACTAGATATTGTTTTACCTACATAGTTTTCATTTGTTATGACCAACATATCCATTTTTCATAAGAAAAGGGGACATTTAAATAATTAAAAAATTTTTATCAACCCTCTATCGATCATATACTGATACTTAAAATTTTATGTGACCTTGATAATATCCCATTTGAAGATATTTCATATAAATTTAATTTCAAAAGAATTAATCCATTGAATTATTTAATTTTTTTTATAATTAGTTTTTTTTGGGGTACTAACTATTTTTACAAAACTTTCTTACACATGCATTTTCCTAGAGTCTTTACTAGTTTTCCCAGATCTCTTTTGGTAGACATGTAATCATAAATTTGCTTATAAAGCACTTTAGACTGATTTAGCCCCTTTTATATAGTTTTTTTAGATCATTAGAGCTATCATATCCCTAAGAGGCTTGAACTGATTAGGAGGTGCCATGTGTCTTTGTACACCTAGAAGTGTCAAATCTATTAGATCTCCAAGAGACATTTACCAATGAGTTAACACCACATGTCTCCATGCACCCAAAGATTTTATATATTCTAGAAACCTAGGAGGCCTAAACCAATGAGTAAGTTCTAGTGTCTCCATGCACCTGGAGGTATCAAATCTATTAGAGCCTTAGGAGGCCCAAACCAATGAGGAGATGCCACATGTCTTTATACACGTAAATGTGTCAGAGTTGTTAGATCCCTAGGAGGATCAAACTAATGAGGAAGTACCACATATCTATGTATTTCTAGAGCTATCATAATATTTAGATCCTAAGGAAGCATGAACCAATGAGGAAGTGTCATGTGTCTCCATGCATTTAGAGCTATCAAATTTCTTAGATCCATGTGAGGCTCAAACTAATGAGGAGGTGAAAAATGCATTTATGTACCCAAAGGTGTCAAAAATGTTAGATCCCCAAGAGGCTTGAATAATTGAGGAGGTTCCACATGTGTTTTTTCACCTATAGGTGTTATATCTATAAGTACCTTGAGATTCCCTAACCATTGAGGAGGTACCATGTGTTGTCATACACTTGGAGGTGTTAGAGTTGTTAGAGCCCTAGAAGGCAAAAAATAATTAAAAAGTACCATGTGTGTCTATATACTTGTAGGTGTTAGAGCTATCATTTCCCTAGTAGGCCCAAACCAGTGATAAAACACCACATGCCTTTATGGACATGAAGGTGTTAGATCTATCAAAGCCTTGAGAGCCCTGATCAAGTAAGAAAAATCCACATGTACTTCCATACATCTAGGTGGATCAAGGCTATGGAAATCCATAAGGGAGTTAGGAAAAGTTAATAATCATACCCTCAAACCAATCATAGAAGGATATGTATACTTTATACACTTAAAAAACCAACTCATATAGGCATAGCCATTAAAATAAAGAGATACCCACTACACTTGGTTGGTGTAGTACATAGTGAGCCCACCACTCTCTAAATAACACATGGATAACCCCACAAAAGTCTATAGTGCCACAAGGAATAAACTAGGAATGTGCTTACCATGCTCCTCAAGTTTATTATATTAACTAGGGGATATCATGATCATATAGCTAGATGAGTCCCATTACTACCAACCAATCCAAATGGGGCTCATTTTCAAATTTATAATTAATGTCAAATTTGGAAATGACTAATTTAGGCTTGAGATATCAACTTTATTGGGTGAATATTTTGTTGACCAGCTAACTGGTGAGCAAAATAGGTCCTATCACCATAGCAATAGGGAGATTGATCAGCCATATGTGCAGGTTTACTACATCAAAAGGGGATAAATCTCTCCTCTCATCAAGGGGAGGTTCCCTATCAAGTATACTAAGCTATATAATAGAGATGATGCTAACAAATAGAGGAGAAATCCTAGGAAACACTGAAGGAACTTCTCTTCTTTCAGAAGTATCCTTGCAAGAAATAACATGAGTCATTTCAAGGAACAAGTAACTAGTAACCAAAGTAAAAAGTAACCAACAATATAAGATGTAGCACAAAGTCTCCACCTTAAATTTCCAAGAGAGAGATATTAAAAACAACGGGGGCACAAAGTCATCCCAAGGTCCTTTACACAGGAAAAAGAAAAATACAAACACATTGAAGGTACTTATGGGGGCACAAAGTCATCACACAGTTGGTCTTCAGGACACCTTCCTAACCACTTCTACTAGTTTTACTTGTTAGATCAAATAAACAAGAATGTTTTTAGGAAACAGACATACAAATAATTCCCTAAATAACATAGACTATTCCCAGCACAAAGTCTAAAAAGGTCACTTGCTTTCTTATTCAAATGAAGAAAAATGATTAACAATCTGATCTCAAAGTGTCAGTAAATGCCTTTCAATTTGGGTAGAGTTTTTACTTCTATGGTCGAGAAGATCATCCCTAAAATAATCAAAGAGATTACAATATATAGAGGTTGAGAGAGGTTTGGCACATTTATCCCATGGAATAGCTCATGCTGTGCATGCAATGCTTTAAATGCACTTTTAGTTCTATATTTGAACTCAACTGTCATCTCTTGAAATGATGATCCTCTTAGTTCCCTCTCTTGATTACACCATTGTTCACTTTGCCTTTATTCCCAAACAATTCATGTCTTTTAAAGGCTCAAGAAATATGCATCCACATTTCTAGGTTCAAGAGGTCTATCAGATCTAAACACTGTGTTGACACTCTAGATCTTTCATATTGTTTCCTTCACTTCGCAGTGATTAGGGCTCTAACACTTAAGTTTGCAAAAATCAATAGACACTTCATTGCCACCAATTTTGTTTCCTCAGGTCTACCATCATTTAAAACATATCTCATGCATGGATATTTCTAGTTATTTTCTTTATCATTCCTCCTTTTTTGGCTATTGAATTGGGTCCTTAAATTTCCTCTCTATTCTTTGGTCACTTTACATTGAAAGATTGACATGTGGTAGCATCCGCTTAGAAATAGGTGAGGACACGTGGTAGTTTCCACTACTATTAGAGGCTTTTGAAAACACTCAGGACTTATTTTAGATTCACGTAGATGATAACACATGGCAGTCTCTGCTGTGCTCTAAAAAATGCTTAGGAGAAGCTTATAAACTTGTTTGAAACTTGGACACAGACACGTGTCACTCTCTATAGAGTTATAAATGAACAGGTGGCAACTTCTGCTTGTCTTTGGAGAGTCAGGTGGATGATGACACATGGCATGTTTTGCTTTCTTTGGTAGCTCACTGGGGGTTTGCCATAGTCTTTATGAAAAACAAGAAGCAGGAGGGAAAAATTCCAGAGATTGACACTTGTCAGCTTTCACTGAACTTTTGCAAGGGACATGTGGCACATTCTACAGCTTCTTTGAGAAACATTTATTAATAGAGGTTTTGAAACCTATTAGAAATTTAGAATCATAGATGCATACATGTGTCACTCTCTGTGGAGTTACAATGGAAAAGGTGGCAGCTTCTACTTGCCTCTTGAGAATCCTACTGAGGATGACACATGGTGGATTCTACTGAGCTTTTAGCTACCTTTGAAAAAGTCTTCAAGACTTATATTAGTTTTTCATGGAAGATGACACGTGGTGGATTTCATTGCATTTGATGAGAGACATGTGGTAGGTTCCACTGATTTGATACTATGTCTCAATGGATGACATGTGGTAACATCCACTGTGACTTTGATGGGCATGTGGCAATATCTGTCACATTTTAGAAACACTATAGAACTATGCAAACCTCATTTAGATTCATGTAGGTGATGCCACTTGGTGTGTTATACTTAAATTACCAAGGATAGGTGGTAACTTCCACTACTCTTAGAATCAAAGTGAAATGAGGCTCAAAAGATGACACTTGGCAGCATCCACGGGATTCTATCAAGATATTGTCTCAGTCTGTTTGTTTACCTTGGTCACTCTTTGCCATGAGAATTCCCTTCACAAGGGCACTTATGTCTTTGACTCTTGGGGCACTCCTTTGAATTTTGTCACTTGAAATGACTAATTGAACCAACTTTGGTTTAATGGTTCATTCCCTTGTTTTGGCTGAGTCCTTTTGATCTTCATTGAACCAAATGTGTTGAACTTGTTGAACCTTGAACCCATTGAACCTTTAGTCCTTTGACTGAAAAAGATTGAATAATTCCCAATTTTGAAAGCTTAGAATAATTTTTTGCAATGAGAAGAGATATTTTGGTCTTTGTAAGACCAAAATAACTTATATGTTGTCCTAAAAATGAGTGACATTTTTTGGGTACAATAGCTGGCTCTAGTTGGGGAACTTCTATCAATTATAAAAAGAATTGAAGGGAGTAGAATCTAGAATCTCCAGTGTCTTCAAGTATGCCATTGGGTTACAGAGTCATGCTACCCATAAATGAAAGGCATCGAAAATAGAAACAAACAAAACAAAACATAATTAAAAACTATACAAATATACATATATACAAATGTAATGATCTGATACTTCATGAGTTGAAGTGTTTCAGATGCTACCCATTGTGATGCAGAGAAAAGAGTGTGCCATCTTGGTAAACTAGCAAGAAGACATTTTGTCTCTAGAAATAGTGATGGGTGAATGGAGCTCTCCACTAGGAAACCAATTTTTTTTGTCTTCCTCTTGGTCTTTTCTTCTTTTTGCTCCGTGGCAGGACGTGGTCTTCAAACTAAAAACCATAACTCCTTACTCTCCCTACAAAAAGTTCCTTTGCCAAATTTTGATTTGCAACAGTGTGGTCCACCATCATAACTTGCTATTCTATTGGTCCAGTCCAACATATGCTTTGATTGTTAACATCAGACCCTTGACAAACCATTAGCTTAGCATCTCCTTTGATGTGAAGGAGTTTGACCTCTTCACCATGAGCAGTGTTCAATTTGAGAAATAGAGATCTGTATCCAGCTATGGAAGAAATGCTGCCATCGGATTCCAAGATCCAAGCATCATTAGAAGCTGATATTCTATTAGATTTCTCTTCATTAGAGATGGAAGATCTTTCTTGATTTATACTGTGCCCTACTAATTCTTTTGATGCCTTTTTTGAATCAAATCTTGGATTGCCAGTTATAGGACTTTCATCAGTTGAGATAAGAGCATCATCTGTGGTCAATAAGTAATTACCCCTACCTAAAGGCTCAAATAGAATTTGAGCTGTAGGGTCTGACGTTTGGGTAACCACAATTTTTGCCTCAGATAGGTCCACACTTGGTTCTCCATCAATGTCCAATTGTTCAAGATTGACTTGCAAAGATTCAAACTTAGTCATTTGAATTTTGGATTCCTTGACATGATCGATCATGGTAAATGACTGATTTGGAAGAGAGGATGGGAGTTCATCCTTTTGATTTTTGGGAGGGGGAGGACTGATCTGCAAAGTTGAAGTAGATAGTGCAGAGATGTTCGATGTACTTACTTCTTTGGTAATCACCAGATCCTTTGATTGAAAAGGAAGAGGGGATTTTTGCTCAGTAATTGAAATTACTGGTTGGGGTTGCTCCTCTATCTTCTCTTTGTGAGCCTACTGGGCTGACTAATTTTGGGACCTGGTGAATACTGTGTATGATCCTTTGACTGCTTCACCTTCACTTCTGGGTTCATCCTAGTAATTTAGGAAACTAATGCGGGAGTCACCAATTGATTCTTCTAGATCTTCTCTAAAGAGATCAGTGCCATTTTCTTGCCCTAACTCAGGTTGAAAATAGGAAGCATGCTCTATTTCTAGATATCCAACTACCAAGTTTGTTGGAGGTGCTTCAAGGATAGGGTTCCTCTATGGGGGAGGAAGATGATTTTGTTGCCCTTGACTTCTGGTAGTATTACCTTGATATGGATGATTAGGGAATGTCCTCCTTGGTATATCTTTATATAGAGGAGCAGAAGACATACTTTGTGCCATTTTCCTTTTAAAAGCTAGCAATTCATTTACCAGCTTTTGTACCATTAGATCAGTGGTGCCTGTAGATGAATATTTAGAAGATGATGAGGATCTATTTTTGTTTGAATCTCTTCTTATCTTCCCTGCTAAGATGAGATCATCTTCTACCTTAGTGGCCAAAATTTGGGCTATAGCAAGATCTATTTGACTAGCACATCTCAAAAGAAAACTTACTTCAGGTAACTGAGAATTAATGAAGAAGCATTTGAGATTCTTAGCTGTAGGTCGAGCAATTATAGGAATTCTGTTCCTTAGTTTGTCAAATTTGGCTATGAAATCCCTCATAGGCTCATGAGGCTCTTTCTTCATCTGAGTGAGCTGGGCCAGTAAGGCATGTGCATCTTTTATGGGCTTGAACCTTGCTTTGAACTTGTCTTTAAGTGTATCCCAGTCAATCACTGATCTAGCTTGCAGATGGTAGAACCAGTCTGCAGTAGCACTTGTAGTGTCTCCACAAAAATCATGACTGCCACATCTTCAAATTCCACCCTTGTAACACCACAGGCTATGTTGAAGGCTGCAATGTGTTCATCAAGGTAAACTATTCCATCACCAAAGAATTTAGGGAAATTATTTCTTAAACTACATGGGAGTTCATGCAGAGGTGGAGTCAAGTTGAGTGGGCCAAAAGAGTTACCCCAAGAGCCTCAAAATGCCATGATTTAATTAAGAAAAATAGAGATAACAAATCTAGATGGAGTAGCCAGATTATAAGACAAAAATGGAAAAGGACTGGCTTAGCTTCAGCTTGAGGCTTGAGGCTTAAAACTATGCACTCTTTCCTAGTAGCTCTAGTTTTGCAGACCAAATAAAATAACGAAGGTGGAGGAAGATGGTAAGGCTATAATGAATAATGGGTAAGGCATGAAATGGAGTTCACCAGAGTCTGTAATGGATAAGGGTTATAATGATAATGGGTTATATAGGTGATGTTTCAATCTGAAACTTAAGGTTCTAAATTGTATAAAATTATATCCCCAGTAGAGTTGTCAAAAACTATTGGGTGAATATTTTGTTGACAAGCTAACTAGTGAGAAAAATAGGTCTTATCACCACAACAATAGGGAGATTGATTGGCCATATGTGTAGGTTTAATACATCAAAAGGGGATAAATCTCTCCTCTCATCAAGGGGAGGTTCCCTATCAAGTATACAGAGCTATATATATATATATATATATATATATATATATATATAAGAAAAAAATAAGACACAAGGGTAGGACAAACCATCCATCTCTCTTTTTTTAGAGATGATGTTAAAAAATAGAGGAGAAATCCTAGGAAACACTAAAGGAACTTCTCTTGTTTTAGAAGTATCCTTGCAGGAAATAGCAGGAGTCCTTTCAAGGAACAAGTAACCAACAACCAAAGTACAAGGTAACCAGCAATATAAGATGCAGCACAAAGTCTCCACCTTAACTACCCAAGAGCGAGATACGAAGAACAATGGGGGCACAAAGTCATCCCAATGTCCTTTACACAGGAAAAATAAAAATACAAACACACTGAAGGTACTTATGGGGGCACAAAGTCATCCCACAGTTGGTCTTCAGGACACCTTCCTAACCACTTCTGCTAGTTCTGCTTGTTAGATCAAATAAACAAGAACGCTTCTAGGAAATAGACATACAAACAATTCCCTATATAACATAGGCTATTCCTAGCACAAAGTCTGAAAAGGTCACTTGCTTTCTTATTCAAATAAAGAAAAATGATTAACAATCTGAGCTCAAAGTCTCAGTAAATGCCTTTCAATTTGGGTAGAGTTTTTGCTTCTATGGCTGGGATGATCATCCCTAAAAAAATTAGAGAGATTATAATATATAGAGGTTGAGAGAGGTTTGGCACATTTATCCCATGGAACACCTCATGCTATGCATGTAATGCTTTGAATGCACTTTTAGTTCTATATTTTAACTCAACTATCATCTCCTGGAACTAGATGATCCTCTTAGTTCCCTCTCTTGATTGCACCGTTGTTCACTTTGCCTTTATTCCTGAACAAGTCATTTCTTTTAAAGGCTCAAGAAATCCACATCCGTGTTTCTAGGTTCAAGTGGTCTATCAGATCTAAACACTATGTTGACACTCTAGATCTTTCGTATTGTTTCCTCTGCTTTGCAGCGATTAGGGCTCTCACACTTAAGTCTGAAAAAATCAACAGACACTTCATTGCCACCAATTTTGCATCCTTGAGTCTGCCATCATTTGAAACATATCTCATGCATGGATATTTCTAGTTCTTTTCTTCATCATTCCTCTTTTTCTGGCTATTGAATTGGGTCCTTAAATTGCCTCTCTATTCTTTTGCCACTTTTTTGTTGAAAGATTGACACATGGAAACATCCACTTAGAAACAGGTGAGGACACATGGTAATTTATACTACTATTAGAGGCTTTTGAAAACACTTGAGACTTATTTTAGATTCATGCAGATGATAACATGTGGTGGTCTCTACTATACTTTGAAAAATTCTTAGGAGAAGCTTATAAACTTATTTGAAACTCAGATGCAGACATGTGTTGCTCTCTGCAGAGTTATAAATGAATAGGTGTCAGCTTCCACTTATCTTTAGAGAGTCAGGTAGATGATGACACATGGTACATTTTGATTTCTTTGACAGATCACTAGGGGTCCACCATAGTCTTTATGAAAAACAAGAAGCAAGAGGGAGAAATTGTAGAGATTGACACTTGTCAGCGTCTGCCAAACTTTGCAAGGGACACATGGCACATTCTATGGCTTCTTTGAGAAATGTTCATTGATAGAGGATTTAAAACCTATTAAAAATTCAGAATCATGGATGTAGACACATGTCACTCTCCGTGGAGTTATAATGGAAAAGGTGGCAGCTTCTGCTTGCCTCTTGAGAATCCTGCAGAGGATGACACATGGCAGATTCTAATGAGCTTTTAGCTACCTTTGAAAAAGTCTTCAGGACTTATATTAGTTTCTCATGGAAGATGACACATGGTGACTTTTACTACATTTGATGAGAGACATGTGGTAGGTTCCACTACTTTGATATTGTGTCTCAATGGATGACATGTGGCAACATCCACTGTGACTTTGATGAAGGACACGTGGCAGACATCCGTCACATTTTAGAAACACTATAAAACTATGTGGAACTCATTTGGATTTATGCAAGTGATGCCACTTGGTGTGTTCCACTTAAATTACCATGGATACATGTTGGCTTCCACTGCTCTTAGAATCAAAGTGAAATGAGGCTCGAAAGACAACACTTGGCAGCATCCGTGGGATTCTATCAGGCTTTTGTCTCGATCCATTTGTTTGCCTTGGTCACTTTTTGCCACAAGAATTCCCTTCACAAGGGCACTTGTGTCTTTGACTCTTGGGGCACTCCTTTGAACTTTATCACTTGAACTGACTGATTGAACCAACTTTGGTTCAACGGTTCAATGGTTCATTCCCTTGTTTCGGCTGAGTCCTTTTGATCTTTGTTGAACCAAATGTGTTGAACCTGTTGAACCTTGAACTCATTGAACCTTAAGTCCTTTGACTAAAAAATCTTGAATAATTCCCAATTTTGAAATCTTAGAACAATTTTTTTCAATGAGAAAAGATATTTTGTTCTTTACAAGACCAAAATAACTTATATGTTGTCCTAAAAATGAGTGACATTTTGTGGGTACAACAAATTTGAACTTTATTTCATGTGATATGAGATCACTCAAGCCATTACTATAAAAATATCACAAATCCTTAGAACATCACATCAAGGTCTGATTCATCATTATTAATTCTAAATTTCTTAATAATTTAGAACCCCTTGCCTTGAGTCAACTACAAAGCACATAAAATATCCTTTTCTAAATTTTATGCCAAAAATCTCACACAATATAATAATGGTCACCTCAACTTATAATCCTAAACCATAATGAAAGTTTTGAGACATCACGTTCCTACAAGGTGTCACTCTATTCAAAAATTACAATAATATTTTTAAAATAATTAAGGAAATCCATAGACTAAACACTGATGATGAATCAAATGAGGATGAGACTCAATATGTAGATAACCTTAAGTGAGTTTAGGGATTGTAAAATTTTGTGGCCAAATAAAAGGTCTTCCCATATGTATAATTATTCAACAACCTACTACTATTTTCCAATTGAAGTATGGATATCATCAATCACTAAACACCAAGATTAGAATCATATATATCTTTTGTCATGCATTCAAGTAATATTAAAACCTCTCAAAATACACAATCTCTTATAGCAAGGATCTCATAGATGATTGGGTGGAAATTCACTTCATCTATAAGGTTCTCAAGGATAAGGCCAAGGACATCAACATATGGGTCAATAAATAAGACATTCATGCATACATGATCAATAAATTCTAAGGAGTGCACACTAGTACCTTACTATTGAACTGCTTGTATAGGGAAAGTTACATGGTACATTTCAATAAGTTTTGGGTTCCCCTCTTTAATATCATCATGAAGAGAGAAGAAGTCGTAGATTTTTGGATCATCATCACATTTAACCTCACTCGACTGGTGAACAAAGCCTACACTAAATGTATTTTATACATGATGTCATATATAATGGATGTTTGTTGCACCACCCTAGAATTCATGCATACAACATTTCCTCAACAGACACTAATGGTGTTTTTGGTACATGTAGTGTTTTAAAAACTCTATATTTACCACTTATAGAATCAAATATAGGATATTTGTGACCAATTATACCCCATTATGTATCATGCCATTAATGAGAGGCCAATTCCAAGGCTTTTAGAGGAGATACAAGATTCAATCCAACCCACTGGCACCTACTATTACTGCAAGGATAATACCATAATCATAATAGAGGGTATCTAAGGGGATCCTCTCTTGCTATCATATACAATCCTAGATCATGTCATAAAATAATACATAACTTAGAAATTGGCTAATGGATTCTTGAGTTTTTTCCTTGGTAGAAGATAAACATCCTACCCAGAGCTCACCATGGTCATTTGTCACCATAAATACAAGAATGTTCAATCATTATAGGAAATGGCCCAACAAAGAGACTCTAATAATTTAGGTAAGTTCAAATATAAATATTGAGATCTTTAAGGTTTAGTGTAAGCTCATGTGTAGAGGTACCAGGTGTGCCTCAATACCACATAACCATGAGATCCACCTAGAGGATAAAATTCATCTCAACCAAACAAATTATGTAGAGGTGATAGAAAAGTTGGAGACCACAACTTGCCAAAATTCCCAAGCTCAAACTCAACCCACATTCAAAGAAAGGATATCTCTACCATATCCAAATCAAGTGTAGCCAACCCATCCACATCAAGATTCATAAAGGATAGTTATCAATGCCCTAAAAATTACAAAGAGGCTCACCCAACAAATCCTATATAGATTCCCAACTACCTCCACTATTAGCCTCAACATTAGTTCCACTTGTATTAATTCCTTAGGTAATCCATCCATAGGTTACTTGTGACATTTAATTTGAAAACTCTATAGATTTTAGTCCTATTAGGGAACCACCTATGGTTCCTCCCTAAATTATTGGTCTCTCCCAGAGATCCTTTGCATATCCCCCAAGTTTCCCCATTCTAACATGACCCACCCTTATTGTACCTCCATTTGTTTCTATGGTGAAAAGTGCCTAGTTACCTTCCTTTCCTATGGCTTCAACCATGGTTGGTATCCCTCATGCTCCATTTCTTCCTATTCATCCTATAACCAAATATGGGTTTTGTGTAACCCCACTAGGATACTCTACACCATCAGTGAACCTCAACCCATGCTCAAATATTAGTTCAATTCTTGATCTATCCCAAATTCCCTTTTATCCTACATTTATAATGACCCATGTAGTTATAATTTCCCCATCAACATAAGTGGATCCCATAACAATAGTTTCCCCTTTTATTTTAAATGCTACAGTGGATCTTATGATAACTAGTACCTTTAATCCAATAGCACCCAGCATATCATTAGGAAAAATAATAACCTTAAAACTACCACAAGATCCATCTAGGATAACTTCAAATGTAGTGGCATCAACACAAGAATACCCAAATAAGAGGCCTACTAAGATACAAAAATTAAATGCACTTAGGCCACATGTGCAACCCCTAGTTTTGTCTAACATTAATTTTTGGAACTCTTATCAATCACAATGGGATCTCAAAGATTTTTATTTAACTAGCTGATATTCTCATTTAGGTTAAACATATAACTCCTAAACACAATTGGTCCTTATGTCTGTTGAGGTTAACATATCCCCATTTTTTGAAAAATTGGGACCCTTGAGATATTTTGAAGCTTAACCTTAAAAGCATAGCCCATTTTGATCATTATTAGAATTTGAAGATCATCCACTTTAATGAAGTTGGTTTATTGATTTATGGTTTGCTTTAAACTTGCCTAATGTTGCTAATAATTGGTCTTCATGTCTAATAGTTGTAGGTTCCAAGCATTCCTTGCTAATAAATTCTTGTTCTAAAAAAATTGGCATAAACCCTTAGTTCAAATTTAAATTTTGAATTTGGTGGGAACATTTTAAATCTATTTTAAACTCAAGCCAAAATTTTATGCTAAGGCTTAGTCATGTTTTTTAACACAACCAGATGTTAGCCTAAAAGTATGCCTTGGTCCCTTTTATTTTACCCTTATGTTTCCTATATCTCTAACATGGTTCAATGTTATTGTTGACCAATTTTTGCCCAACAGGCAAAAATTTTGGTCCCCTTCTGCCTCTTGCTATTCTAGGCCATTTCTTTTGATTTTGCATGGGTTTTGTAAAATCTATGGACTGTACAGGAATATTTTCTAAGGATTCAATAGTTCCCTATAGACTTCATGTTTTCCAAGGACTCTATAGGTGCTTGGTTCAATCTTCAAGACCATCACTCTTGATTTAATCCCTAGTTCAATCGGCACTTGGTTCATCCATTCAGGTTTAAACATCTCAATTAAACAGCGTTGAACCACTTGAACCGTTGAACCATTTTTGGTTCAACAGCTTAGTTCAACAAGCTTGGTTCAATCCTTTGGTTCAACACTTGGTTCATCAGCCTAGTTCAATCAGTCAGCTCAGTTTAAGTTCATCAGTGTGCAATGGTTGAACGACTTGAACCATTGAACCATTTTTGGTTTAACAGCTTGGTTCAAGGGTATGCCCAGTTGGCCAAGGGGTAGTCCAAAGTTCAAATGCCCTTGAAGGGGGTTGGCACTTCAAGGAAAAGGAAAAGACTGGGTAAGTTTGAATTTGTTTAAGTCCCAAATTCCTTCAGATAAAAAGTCTGAAGGAATTTAGGCCACAATTCAAAGCAAAGGCCGGGGAGAATTTCCACAGACTTTTTGTATGTGGGAAATGTCCCTAGACATAAAGCCCGTGGAAGCCCAGGAACCTCCAAAGGAACAAAGGACCCACCAAAGGACCCTAAAGGGTAGGTGCCTTTGTGGGGGACTCTTAGCCCAAATACAAAGGGCACTTTCAAAGGCCAGAGGGTCACTTTCCCTTCGGGAAGGTGCTAAAGAGATACAAAGGTAAAAGAGTGCCTGTAGAAAAGGTCGAGGAAGACAAAGACATGAAAAAGCCAACAAAGGACCTGATGATGTTTTGACAGGGATGAGGACATCCCAAAGGCTGTCAAAGTTAAGAAAGTAGATTAGCTTTTGGTTTTCAAAGAGGTGACGGCCATGAGAATGTCAAAATTAGTGCAACGAAATAGCCATTTGTTTTCAAAGTAAGAGAGCGCTAACCATGAGAGCCCAGAATGCAACGACCCACTAGAAGTTTGTCCCTAAGGGCTAAAGGAGCTAAAAGAGACAAGATAGGGAAAAGACAAAGTGACAAGCATGGAATGAGTAAGTAGATGGTCCAAGTGGCAAAGGGAAGCACCAATTTGAGAAGTGACTCTGATAGGTGAAATAGTGCCTACAAATTGACCATTAGAGATGTAAATAGCTAGCAGTGCAATTAGTTTTCTCCATTTCACATTAATGAGTGGACAAACCATGTAAATCACCTTGAAGAAGTAGCCTTACAAATAGCAAAGGGCATAGCACATTAATGTTTTGACCACCCTGCTCTTCCTAATGAGGGGACGTGAATGAGCCACTTGTAAAAAAGGGATGACAAAAGGCCTCCTTTTTCTTCTCTTATATATTGAAGACTTGTCATTTTAAAGAGGATCTTCCATATTTTGTAAGGCATATCCCTGGCAAAATTTCCACCTGAATCAATAAAATGCAATTTTTACCTCCATCTTGGATAGATATTTCTGTGTATGTCCTGGGTGTTAGTTTGTGTTTAGTCATTATTTATTGATGCTTTCACAAGTCCAACACTAGCATATCTATTATCTACAAGGTGCCATTTTTGTAGATAACAAGAGGAGAGTAGTATTTAGAAGTGCAAAAATAGAGGAAACTACTTTCAGTGTGTATTTCACAACACCTTGGTGAATCTCTGTTCTTTGTATTTTCCATTAAAGCCCCCTTGCCAGTTTCTTGCAGCCTAGTCCTTCTACCAAGTGTGAAGTGTATGTATGTATTTGTCTAATTTTAAGTGTGGATGTGAGAAGGTTGACTTATTTTGGTGCATCACCTCTATAGAGTAGTTTGTTTTCTTGTAATCTTTCTCCCTTTTCATCCCCCCATTATATATATATATATATATATATATATATATATATATATATATACATATATATATGTATGTGTTAGCACTTGCTAGAATGAACATGATGCATCAAAGGGAGCTAGCCCTTATCTAGAGACTCTCCCCTCTAGCTTTGCTAGTCCCACAGGTGAGAGGGAAGTTTCCATAGTTACGAGGAGAAGGTAGGAGCTTGGCCTCCTGCCAAGGGTGCAATCTTTGACATCAATAGTTTTGGCACGCTCAGTGGGACACAATTTTACAAATAAAAAAAGGTTTTAAGATTGATGCTGGTCCTATTACAACAAACCAAATATTTCCAGCATCTAGTGACTCCACTGGTAAGAGCTCAATTTTCAAATCAAGACTAGTTTCTTAACTTTTTATGCCTAAGGTCACCACACGGTCTGCTTCTAAAGGGGTTCCCTTCGATTTCATTGAGTTGCCTCTAAACTCAGAAAAAAGACTAAGGTTTGAGAGGACCCATCCTTATTCAACAAGCCACCCTCCTAGACCTATTGTAGGGGATGCATACGGAACAGAGCCATAATTATAACCCATCCCAGCTATAGTGTTGCCCTTTGTGGCTTTTCATGGTTAGAGCCCCTTGAATCTCCCACGTTATGATCCAATTCTGGGAATAGCCCTAAAAAATGTGCCTTCTTTCAATGGAGAGGGGACCGTTATAGTCATCAAGCACATTAGGAATATTGCTAATCTCTGTAATATTCATAATGTCACAGAGGAAAATATCGCCATCAGATTGCTAGCATTGTCTCTCAAAGGTAAGGCTCTTGACTAGTACAAAATTTTGCCTATAAGTTCAATACATTCTTGGAATGAATTGGGTACTCAGTTGATATATCATTTTGGGGAAAAGAGTGATGGCCTCTCACTTGCTAAGTAGATAATGACCATAAAAAGAGCTCCACATGAGTATATACAGGATTTCAACATGCGATTTCAAAAGACTTGGGATAAAATCCCCATTCTAGTAAGACTGATGCCTAGCTTGCTTTCCTATATTATTTAAAGGCATTAAATAGTGATATTGCTATGATGATACAATCCATGGGAGGGAATATACTACCTGTTGCTTATGACATAGCCATATCAGCTAAAAATTACTTAGTACAGGCTGGGAAAATAGCCCCTAGACCTCACATGCCACTTTTCCCAAAAATGCTACCTCTAATTTAGACCATTGCTCCCATAATTACTCCTCTACCTACCATAGAGAAACTAGCTACTGCTCCATCCAATGAGCTTCATGAGGTTAAGAGTCTATTGCAGAGTATGTCAAATGAACTTGTAGCTCTCAAAAGGTAACAAGCTCAAGGCAATAGACTGAATCAGGGATAATAGCATTATGGTCAAGCCCCTAGACCCCCTTTACAAAACTATAATCAAGGATAGGGTTAGCTTACTCAGACTAGGCCATTTCAAAACTACAACTCAGGTCCCCTTTCATCATCTAAAGTCATGGTGCATGTTCAGAACAATCTAGTATAGGAACATCCAAGTTGTTCGACCATGGGATATGGTCAGGAACAAGCTATTTATATGAATGAGATGATGAGCTATTTATAGAATGCAAAAAATTAGGTAGTCACTTAACCCCAGGTCTTTGAGCCTTCAATGCAACCCAGCATGAGTAGCAATCAAGCCCAGTCGGATTCTACCCTCATGAATCATTTGGAAGGGGAAATTTATTTAGTGGATTATGTGGGCACTACAAATAATTAGGCTGACTATTTTGCAGCCAACACAAGATTCAAGAGAAGAGCAATGGGAGAAGCCCAGGCTACCACCCAAGTAGTAGTTGTACCTTCTCCATCACACTCAAATTAGAAAGCCCCAAACTTTAGATAACCATTTGTTCCTTTAGCGCCTTAGCCTATAGCTCAAGTTGGAATTATCCCCAAAGAAAGCTTAAAGGGAGGCAGTTCCCAGGTCAATATAGTGGATCAGATGAAGAATCTACATATGAACATCTCTTTATGGGATTCATTGTCTCTACCAAGACAGAAGGACATACTACATAAGGAATTGCATGAGCTGGATCGACAAGCTATCCCAGCAAACACTGATAATGTCTTAATGATGAATGGACAACCTTCCACTTTAGGTTAGGTAAAGAAGGAAGAAAAAATTCCCCCTTTCTATATATCCTTGGTCATAGGGGATTTATTGGTACACAATTGCATCATTGATAGTGGGGCTAGTACCTCAGTGATGCCCAAGTGCATAGCTGACAAGATGGGGCTGAAATATGAAGAGATGAATAAGGGAGTCCTGTAGCTAGATGGGACACCTACAAAAATAGTTGGAATTTTGAAGGGTTTAAGCTTGACATTGCATGCTTTCCCAACCTTCTCAATTCCCCATGATATAGTGGTACCAGATGTTCCTCCTTATTTTTCAATTTGCTTGTTCAAGGACTTCACGTCAAAGATAGGTGGCTATCTAGCAGTGAATTAGTCATATCTGGTTTTTAGAACCAAGTATGGGACCAAGGTAAAGATCAAATCTGAGCCACTCTACAAGGACCATCTAGAACCATATTCACCCAAGGTAGTGAACATCAATTACACCATTACTGACCTAGAAGAGTCCCAGACAGATCAATCTCCATCCTCTGCTCTTGAAGGAGTCATAGACCTACTCTTGGATGAGTGGGGAAATGATAACTTCGAGCATGATCCCTACAAGTTCATAGAGGAGACAAGCCTTAGAGTCTATTGCATGCACGAAGATGGTACCTTCATACCAAATATAATGAAGGCAAGCCAAGAGGACCTAGGCCTATGGCAACTATATTTTGACGGTTTTAGAAGTAAGCTGGGAGCTAGTGGTGGGGTGATGTTAGTCTCCCCTTTAAAGGAGAGATACTTTTTAGCTTTCCATTTCCAATTTTCTTGCACAAGAAATGTTGCAAAATATGAGTCCCTTATCCATGGTTTGGAGTGGGTAAAGAAAAGAGGGATTGAGGAGTTACAAGTTTTGGGAGATAGCAAGCTGATTGTAAATCAAGTGAAAGCCTAGAATTTGACCAAGAATTCCTTTCTAAAATCCTACAAGCACAGGGTCTAGGACTTGGTGGAAGATTTCATCACTTTCAATATTGCTTCCATTCCCAGAGAGTAGAACAAACAAGTGGATAGGTTAGCAATAATTGGTGCTCAGTTTTATGTTTCAAGGGAAATAAGTCAAAATTGTGGTTCACGCCACTTGAAGGTGGTAGTTTGACCCTCTATCCCCGACAACATTACAAATTGGTAGGTTTTTGAAAATGACCAGCAAATAATTTTCTTCTTGAAGGAGGAAGCTGAGTTTGCAACACAAAACTAGGTGAAGTTGCAACAACAATATGGCAACTAGATTGTTTAATTGAAGAACAATAAGCTCCCTAAAGGTTTGGTCACGCTTGAGAGCATTTTAAATGGAGATGATCAGTTGAGAAAAGACAAGGTATGCATCACAACTAAGGAGTAGAATTATGAAAGGGTTGAGATATTCAAGGACAAGTTGCTTGTGATTGGAAAACTCTACATGGTTTAAGAAAGGCAGGCTTTTATTTTGTTGTGTCAAGAGTTTACCGATGTTTTTGCATGGGATTACAGTGATTTGAAGGACTTTAACCCAAGACTCACCCAACATACCATCAAATTAGAAAAAGGCACCAGGCTAGTCATGTAAAAGTAAAGACCCATCAACCCAACAATTGAGCCTCTCATGTAGAGGGAATTGGCCAAATTGATTGAGTCTGAGATTATATTTCTAGTCAAACATTTCTCCTGGCTAGCCAATCTTATACCTGTTAGAAAGAAGACTGGGGAGATCAGGCTATGTGTCAATTTTAGAGACCTTAATAAAGTCTCTTTAAAAGATCATTATCCCCTCTTGAGCATGGAGTGGATCCTTTAGAAGGTAATGGGCAACGAGCATTTCTCCCTCCTGGATGGTTATTCAGGGTATAATCAGATTCTAGTGCAAGGCTGTGACCAGCACAAAATGGTCTTCACTACTAAATGGGGAATGTTTGCCTACAAGAAGATGCCATTTGGGATATCTAATGCTGGTGTTACCTTTTAGTGAGCCATGGACATGGCTTTTGGAGGCTTGATAAATACCAATGTGCTAGTATACCTCAATGATCTAATGGTGTTCTCCAAGGAAGTGAGCCAACACATGGGACACCTCAAGTAGATTTTTGAAAGATGTAGGGAATTCGGCATCTCTCTTAATCCAAAGAAATGTGTGTTTGTTATTAATGAGGGGAAACTCCTTGGCCATAATTTTTCTAGGGAAGGCTTATCCATTAACCCCAAAAGAGTTCATTCTATCCTGGAGATGTCCCTACCTAAGCACAAGAAAGGCCTGTAGAGTTTCTTTGGTAGGATAAATTTTATTCAGAGATTCATTCTAAATTTCATAGAGATAGTCAAGCCACTAACCTCTATGTTGAGGAAGGGTGAAGAGTTCAAGTGGACAACATAAAGGAAGGATAGCTTTGAGGCCATCAAATAGGCCATAACACATGCTCCTACTTTGATCAGCCTCAACTTCAATAAAGACTTCAACCTCTACACTTTTAGTAATGAAGAAGTGATCTCCGCCATGCTTACCCAAGCAAATGGTGATGACCTTGAGTAGCCACTTGCTTTTTTTAGCCAGGGGCTAGAGGATTTTGAAGTTAGATACATGTATGTAGAGAAGCAAGTCCTGGCAGTAGTGCGGAGCTTGAAGAAATTTAGGCATATGTTGTCTGACAATAGGATTCACCTCATGGTTCCACATCTTGGCATCAAGGATTTCTTGACCAATCGAGACCTAAATGAGAAGAGAGCGGGATGGATCACCAAAGTGATAGAGTATGATGTAGACATCAATATCACCAAGTTGGTGAGGGGAAGAGGCCTGTGTGAACACCTTGTTGAAGACTTGAAATAGAAAAGGGAAAATAGCTTACTAATTCATGATGTAACCACTGTAGAGGAACTAGCTATCATAAAGGATTAGACATCAGACCTAAGGTGTTTCCTTCTCACTAGTGAGTACCCATGGGGTCTTGATAAGACCAAAAGAAGGTACTTTAGGCTCCAGTCTCTCCCTTATGTTCTGGTTGATGGAGTATTGTTTAGGAAGGATCTCTCTAGGGTCCTTCTAAGATATATTGACCTAAACCAAGCTGATAAAGTACTATTTGTTTTCCATGATGGACTAGTAGGTGGTCATTTCACTCTTAGAGCTACTACAAGGATAATGAGAGCTAGCTATTTCTAGCCTACTCTTTTTATAGGGACACCCATGCCTGGGTAAGAAAGTGCCAGAAGTGTGGACTTTTTGATGGGAAACAATGATTAGTTGTCATGCCTCTACAACCTATTAAGCTGGAACAACCATTCATGTAGTGGGGCCTAGACTTCATAGGGATGATCAATCCTCCCTTTAGTGCTAGACACAAGTGGGTCCTAACTACTACAGATTATTTCACAAGGTGGGTGGAGGCTGTTGTCTAAAGGAGGCAAATGAAAGTGGTCTTGGAGTTTTATGAAGACCTAGTGACAATATTCAGGGTCCCAGCTACCATAATCTTAGATAATACCTTGGCTTTTCTAGAAACCAAAACAAGTGAATGGGTGCTAAGGTATGGTATATATCTTAGCACTTCATCCAATTATTACCTGTAGGGGAATGAGCTGGCTGAGTCCACCAAAAAAAATTTGATCAGAATCATAAAGAGGACCATGGAGGAAAATAAGAGGACTTGGTATGCCAAGCTGAAGATAGCTCTATGGGCTGATTGAATCACTCTGAAGAGAGCAATTAGAAATTATCCATATATGCTCATATATGGAAGGGAAGCTAGGCTTCCCATCTTAATTGAATTTCTAGCATTGGACCTCCCTTGCTAGTTATAATTTGAAGAGGGAAGTAGCATGGAGGTCAGGTTGTGCGAGCTGATGGAGCTCCAAGAGACAAGGGACTGGGCTATGGCTTTTATGACTAGTCACCAATAGCAAGTGAAGAGACACTTTGACAAGAAATATTTGTCAAAATATTTCTCTAAGGGATACATTGTCTTGAAATGGGATGAAGATTGAGCTAAGCTTGGAAAGCATGCAAAATTTGACACCCTATGGAGTGGCCCATACATAATCACTCAGTGCAAGTAGCATAATGCATTCCAACTCTCTAGGTTGGATGGTGAGGAACTACATATCCCAGTTAATGGGATACATCTAAAGCATTGCCACTGAGTCTCCTTTCATTTGTATATATTTTCCCTTGTTTTCTTTCCTATTTTCCCTAAGTGATATTGCACAAGTAGTAGTTTTCTTAGTCTTGTGTGTGTTTCATTTCCTTGGAGGTAGATCTGTGTGATTGGTTCTAAATTTATTAGAGCTATTGCTATTTTAAAGTTACAATCTGATTCGTGCCCAATGGATTTTCAAGGCAATTGGTCTCTAAGCATAACAGGCATGCTTCCCCTAGAAGTCACCAATTTGTTGACCAATTTTTGTCTAATAAGAAAATTTTTTAGTCCCCTTCTGCCTCTTGCTATTCTAGGCCAGTTCTTTTGATTTTGCATGGGTCTTATAAAATCTATGGACTCTGCAAGAATATTTTCTAAGGATTCAATAGTTCCCTATAGACTTCATGTTTTCCATGGACTCTACAAGTGCTTGGTTCAATCTTCAAGACCATCACTCCTAGTTCAATCCCTAGTTCAATCGGCACTTGGTTCATCCATCTTTAGGTTCAAACATCTCAATTAAATAGTGTTGAACCACTTGAACCATTTTTGGTTCAACAGCTTGGTTCAACAAGCTTGGTTTGAAGCAGATGGTTCAATCCTTTGGTTCAACACTTGGTTCATTGGCCTAGTTCAATCAGTCAGCTTAGTTCATGTTCATTAGTGAGCAATGGTTGAACCACCTAAACCATTAAACCATTTTTGGTTCAATAGCTTGGTTCAAGGGTATGCCCAGTTGGTCAAGGGGTAGTCCAAAGTTCAAATGCCCTTGAAGGGAGTAGGCACTTTAAGGGAAAGGAAAAGACTGGGTAAGTTTGAATTTGTTTAAGTCCCAAATTTGTTTAAGTCCCAAATTCCTTCAGACTTTTTGTCCAAAGGAATTCCTTCAAATAAAAAGTCTGAAGGAATTCAGGCTATAGTTTAAAGCAAAGGGCCAGGGAGAATTTCCATGGACTTTTTGTCTACAGGAAATGTCCCTAGACATAAAGCTCACAGAAGCCCGAGAACCTCCAAAGGAACAAAGGACCCACTGAAGGACCCCAAAGGGCAGGTGCCCTTGCGGGGGACTCTCGACCCAAATAAAAAGGGCAGTTTCAAAGGTTGGAGGGTCACTTTCCCTTCGAGAAGGTGCTAAAGAGATACAAAGGCAAAATAGTGCTTGTAGAGAAGGCTGAGGAAGACAAAGCCATGGAAAAGCCAACAAAGGACCTGACGACATTTTCACAGGGATGAGGACATCCCAAAGGCTGTCAAAGTTAAGAAAGAAGATTAGCCATTGGTTTTCAAAGTGGTGACAGCCATGAGAATGTCAAAATTAGTGTAATGAAATAGCCGTTTGTTTTCAAAGTAAAAGAGCGCTAACCATGAGAGCCTAGAATGGAAAAACTTGCCAAAAGTTTTCCCCTGAGGGCTAAAGGAGCCAAAAGAGACAAGATAGGGAAAAGACAAAGTGATAAGCATGGAACAAGCAAGCAGATGGTCCAAGTGGTGAAGGGAAGCACTGATTTGAGAAGTGACTCTAACAGGTGAAATAGTGCCTGCAAATTGACCATTAGAGATGCAAACAGCTAGCAGTGCAACCAATTTTCCCCATTTTTCATTAATGAGTGGAAAAACCATGTAAATCACCTTGAGGAAGCAACCTTATAGACAGCAAAGGGTGTATCTCATTAATTTTTTGACTAGCTTGCTCTTCCCAATGAGGGGATGCGAATGAGCCGCTTGTAAAAAAGGGATGCCAAAAGGCCTCCTTTTTCTTCTCCTATATATTGAAGACTTGTCATTTTTAAGAAGGATCTTCCATATTTTGTAAGGCGTAGCTGTGGGAAAATTTCCACTTGAATCAATAAAATGCAATTTTTACCTCCATCTTGGATAGATATTTCTGTGTATGTTCTGGGTGTTAGTTTGTGTTTAGTCATTATTTCTTGATGCTTTCATAGGTCCAACACTAGCATATCTATTGTCTACAAGGTGCCATTTCTATAGTTGATAGGAAGAGAGCAGTATTTGGAAGTGCAAAAATAGAGGAAACTACTTATAGTGTGCATTTCACAGCACCTTGGTGAATCTCTGTTCTTTGTATTTTCCATTAAAGCCCCCTTGCCAATTTTTTGTAGCCTGGTCCTTCTGCCAAGTGTGAAGTGTATGTATGTATGTATTTGTCTAATTTTAAGTGTTAATGTGAGAAGGTCAACCTATTTTGGTGCATCACCTCTATAGAGTAGTTTTTTTCCCTACAATCTTTCTCCCTTTTCATCCCCCCATTATATATCTATATATATTTATGTGTTAGCACTTGCTGGAATGAACATGATGCATCAAAAGGAGCTAGCCCTTATCTATAAACTCTCCCCTCTAGCTTCACTAGTCCCATAGGTGAGAGGGGAGTTTCCATAGTTGTGAGGAGAAGGTAGGAGCTCAACCTCTTGCCAAGGGTGCAATCTTTGACGTCAACAATTATGTTGATAGGGTCTTATTCATTTTCTAAATGTGATCCAATTTTATGCTAAGGATCCCTTTTAATTTTCCTAGTAGGATCCCTTTATATTTTCTAGAGAGGTCAATTTATTACTTAGCCTAAAGTTTTAATGCTAAGGCCCCATTTGTGTTTATAAACATAAATGAGACCTTATCCCAAATACTTTAGCTTGAGTTTTTATTTCCACCCCAAGCCCTGACTTAATGTTTTTGCATCTTGTAGGATCTAATGATTCACACTTCCTCGTGCCTTTCGATCTAATGGAGTGAGGAAAAGCTCAAAAAATTGAGCATTTAGTCCTTCAGACCAATCATGTTCAAGCATATATATCATGATAAATGGTTCATACTTCATCATGGACCAAACATTAGATAAAGCAAAGACATCATTGAAAACTCAAAGCCTTAAGAGACCCATAGAGTTACCACATGACACTCCCTTATTCAAATATTAAAAGCAAAGGGTCCCACATGTCATACAGGACCAATCATGAGCAAAGTCTTAGATCATGATCAAATGACTCTCGCTTCATCATGTATTTTGATCGGATGACATGAATTGACTTCAAGATCCCAAGAAGTCTCATAGAGCCACCGTGTGGCATTCTCATATTGAAACACAAGAACTTGATGAGCTTAAAATTGATGTCCTTGAGAACATCATTTGACATCCACGAGGCTATCATTGACATTCATGTGACCATCAATATTTAGCCCATAAAACCTAAAAGACTTCATGAGCTTAAATTTGATGTCCTGACAAATGTCATTTGAATGTCCAAGAGGTTTAATTTAACGTCTATGAGGCCATCAAAATAAAGATCATCTAACCTTCTATTTAGACCAAAGGGGGAATGTTTTATGTCATTCAAGGGGTCATTCTGATTTAAAACTTAGCATAATTTTTTTAACCTAAGTCCATTTGTGTTTATTAATATAAAATAGTCTTAGCCTTAAACATTTTAGCCTAAGTTCTTTTATGTTTATGCACAGATTAAAGCTCATGCACCTTATAAGGTCTAATGGTTTATGCTTCATCATAGTGAATGATCCAATGGCACAAAATTGCTGATGATTTTTCAATGGAGCTTTGAGAGCCCATGGGCTCGAAAATGGTGAACATGCATCTAATATGCAATTGATAAATGTGTCAAAGCTCAAAAAGCTCATGAAGGTACCAAGTGGCACAAACACAAGGCTTGGTACCAAAAGGACCAATAAAAAGTAATGCCCTAGATCATAATCAATAGCTCATAGTGATATGAGGATCTTGATCCAATAGTGTGAAACAAAAAGCATATTTTAAGTACTAATGGCTAATGTTTTAAAGACATTTATGAAAAATGCCATGAAAGGTTTTAGATAGATGTGAGATAAGCTCCATACAAGCACAAAGTGACAACATAGGAGATATTATGTGTTAAAAAATGTAAATGTATAAAGGCAAAGGTCTAAATCATATCTAAAGAATGTATGGGTTGAACTCCAAATGAGGTACTTCCATTAAGGCTTCAAAACCCTAAAAATTTACATAAAAGGCCTTAAGTGGACTCAGATTGATTACAATGAATTTAAGGGTTCAATTATGTTTTGAGCATGAAAGAGATATCTCAACTACCATTTAGAATCTAACTATAAATAATTTTAAAGGTTTGGAAGCCATGACAGCTCATGGGCAACAATATAAGGATGAGATAGAGCTATATTTATCTATGGACAATGAAGGGATGGTTTTCAAGGATATAGACCTAGATATTGTCTCATTAAACACTAGAAATAAGAGTTGGTCTAAGATCTTTTAGACCATTGAAGAGATGTAGGCTATCACCAAAGAGGAACAAGGGATTACTACTATGACTAGGAGGTACTATGACTTAGTTGCAGTCTAGATGGCTAGTCTACACCATGTAGTCACCAAACTAGAGGTAATCCACTATATTGACATCTTTGCTCCCATTTTCAAGGATTGTATGATTAAGCAGGGTTGGATATCCATGAAATTAATTTTAATAAATTAGCATTCATTTACCTATTATCCTTTGAAATTTAAAATAAAATACCAAAACCTCAAGTGGATTTTCCCATTTTTAAAGAATAGACTGGCAAGAATGATCTTGACACCATCCTTAGGTCATGGTTACTCTAAGGGAGCCATGTAATCTAAGACCCTACTAACAACATCCTAATTACTCAATTTAGAGAGGGAATTAGGGTAATTATAAACCTATTAAATAAAATCTCTAGAGCCCCCTCAACCACATTTGTCAACAAGAATTGGGTATCCTATGTCTATTTTATGGTAACAAAGGGGCTCACTCCTCCAATTGGGGAGATGATCAACATATACCTAGAAATGCAATTCAAAACCATTATAAAGAATACCACAACCTAATTTTTCATGATATCTTATCTTTTGGATGCCTTACTAGCCTCCACCTAGATTCCCTATATCAAAAATTGGTCACTTAATGGTAGATTTACAGTCTCTCACCACTATTCCAAGATGATATATTAAGGTATAGGCATAACATGCAATTCATTTGTGATTGTGTCTACCCAAATTTAGTATAATCCATTATAGGGATTCCCATGCCTCAAGTGAGCCCTCTAACCAAAAAATATGTAGAGCTCATGGGAGACATCTGGTTGTATCCAAATTATACAGTGATGAAAATTGAGGGGATTATGATCTAACCTTATAGATTACCTATTCATTTCCTAATTAAACTAGAAGAGTAGGATATTATGTACCAAATTATTAATGGTGTGGATAGAGTATGAAAATATAAGAGGAAGGGTCTCCTCCATCCCTTTCCTATAACCATTGGTAGAACTATGCTACAAAATCGAGATCAAGTGAGTATTGTGGCTAGGCATAAGGACTCTTTTAGATTGTAGCTTAATGAGCTAAATATGTGGGACCCAAAAAGCATAGTATCCACACACTTGAAATCTAGGTAGTTGCCCAAACTAATGTATATGCACCAACTTGGTGTCCATGCCACCATTTATATCAGAGCAAACACTTTTGAAGAAATATTGGTTAGGCTTAAGGGACATAACATTAGACTAGAACATAGACTATCTAGTGATGAGAAGTCGTTAGGGGATATATGGAAAATTGGACCTTTGCAATACCAATTATTACCTAGAACTTCTAGGCCACCTCATGAGCAAAATCAACTAGAAGTGCCAAAACCCCTAACACAAATTACATAGGGTTTTAATAAGGAAAAGTTAGAAGAGAGACTTGGTGATGGCCCATGATATATGGCCCCTCATAATAGACTTACATCTCTAGTTGAATACTTGGACATGATTACCTTAGAACCTAATGAAATAGTGGAAGATGCTCTCAAGGTCCTTACTGAGGCATATGGAATTGATAAAGAAGAGGAAAATGTTGAGGAGGCACAAGCCTAGGTAGAGGAGGTTAAGAAAGATAAAGGAAAAGAGGTTACTTTATATTTTGTTCCAGTAACTCCTCCATAGAAAAGGGAAGTAGAATTAGCCTTGGTACTAGTTTGATCAAAGAGGCCAAAGTTGACTTTCACTCATCCCATAAGTGAAATCAACTTATTCAGTGAGAAATACCCTATTCATGGACCAATCATTTTTTATTGGTTCATATATGGAAAAATGTAGAATATTCACACTTTGTCTCACTCTTTAGCCTTGAACCAAACTATTAACATTGATGTATATGATGACATCAAACCCTAGATAAAGGCTTTAATGAAAGAAGAAGAAGGATAATGACAGCTATAGGGTCAAAAATCAAACAAATGGATGCTCCAAGAGCATCAAGAATCACAAGGATAGAGGTCTTGAAACCTCCAAAATACATAGAGTCATCTACTACTATGCAGTTCAATCTAGAGACAATTGGATTAGAGAGAGTCAAAATAAGAAAAGCCATGGTGGAGACTAAAAAGTTAACATTATAAAAGGTTGAACCCTTTATATGTTTAACTCCAATTGGAGGGTAGCATCCTAGTGAATTACCCATCCATAAAGAAGATATTGAAATCCTAATTGAGGCTCATTTAACTCAAGTTAGAACTGGCATCAGAGGAATGAAATAGAGGATTCATAATTTAGAGAAGGAAAAGGAGAACTTAGAGACCCATTCTATCTTATCAGTGCCTAAGGCTATAATAAATATGTTTGAAGCAAATTTTTTTGATATGTTTGACTCTTTAAATCTAATGAAGATAAGACAAGATGCATTGAACTAGTAGAGTGAGGTAGCCAAAGGATTGATAACAGAGTGGTAGGATGCAGATGCCAAAATAAGATATCTCATCAATATATCGATTAGATATAATATTCCTAAGTTTATAACCATTAGACTAGCCCACCTAAATGCTATATTAGGGATAGTGGTGGACAAGATATAGAGCTTAAGTGATTAGTCAAAAGGTTGGGATAGAGTCTTAAGGGATGATGAAGAGATAATTAGTAGGATTAACTAGCTCCTTGGCACCATGTTGGCTAATCCTACAAATACTATAGCCTTGGGAATTGTTTATGATGAATAATATAAGCAAGTGACTACAAGAAGTAAAGATCAAAAGCCAAGACCAATCAATCAGTGACAATAGTAAAATTTTGGGCATTATCTTCACTACCGAAGAAAATATTGCAAAAGCTAGGAGTATTAAATAAGATAAGGCAAGGGATGATAGAGATTTTAAGGACTTAGTTAACCAAGAAGATGTCTACCTCCTGAATCCAGTTGTAGATTTGGAGCTTGTCAAGGAACAACATCAAAGAGATATGGAGCTTATGGAAGATAAATACAAGAACCCTTCACCAATGGACATATCGATTAGTTAAGATTACTTTTTGTAAAAACAATATAATATTTGAAATAAGAATATTCTTTTTTAAAGGCATATGCTAGTCTATTAGCATATTTGCCTCTAGGTTAGTCTAGTTTAGAAAAGAAAGTGTATTCTAGAACTTCCTAAAAAAGGATAGTTGTCCTTATATTTTGTACATTTCTATCTTATAACTAACTAGTATACTTCCTGGTATTTCTATAAAAGGAAGTATTACCATCTTGTAAGGGGAGAGAATTTTGAGCAAATTTGTGTACTTTGAGAAATTAACACTATTAAGGAATTATATGAAGATTGTACAAATTTGATGTGTCAATTTTTAATGTGGATTTATCTCAATTATTAGTTCTAAATCTTTAATTTTAATGGTTTCATGAATTATAAATTTTCATTTCTAATACAGGGTTGTTAATTTATGCTTATGCTATATTAGTTGAAGGATCTTGATTTTGCTTCATTTCATTTGTTCTATATTTAGATGTGCTAATGCTATTTGATTTTAGTAACAAATATTTAAATTAAAATATATTTATTACTTTTATAATTTCATATTATCCTTAGAAATTTTCTTGGTGTATGGTGAGATACGAGATTATGCTATTTTTCATCATATATTGGTTGAATGCAAGTTTAGTTATAATTGAAACTTTGTCATGATATTTAAGTCAAGAATCAACAATCACTTATTTTCTTTCTAACTTACCCTTATCTTTTTACCCCCTTTTTAATTAGATCACTTTATTTTAAAATTCATTATAAATATCCATTTAGATTAGTTTGTAGTTTAATCTTTGATCACAATTCATTATTATTAGCATAGATACTTATAGTTTGCAAAGAATTGGTCCATGATGGTTCCCAACCATCAATTAATATAAATTTTATGGAATAGATAAAAATTGCTTTACTATTATTTCACCATAGGTAACATAAGTTTCCAAAACTTGCTACTCATTCTCTGAATTCCTAAAATTCTAAAATGAGAAGTGTTCTTGAATACTAAGGACATATGTGGTACACATAGAAGTATCAACAAGGTCTGCATGACCCTAGACCAATTGAGGTCTCACATTATCTTAGGATCCACATTTGTAATCTTCTCCATTTAATCCCATGGCACCTACCCCACCCTTCATTTTTTTCATCCTTCACCTTAATTCCTACCTCTTCCACCCATGCCTCAACCTTCCACTTCAACAACCACCACCCTTACTACCTCATATTCTACCACCTTGGGGACCATGACCAAGCAAGATTGGATAGTTCTCATTAGAAATTTAGATGAAAAGAGAAAAAAAATGGTCTAATAAGGAGACCATGATATCTAGATAAAATTTTATCAAGACTTGGGTAAATGAAGAGAGTGCTAACATAGACCTTCACATAGGATGATGACCCTATCATTTGGAGGATAAAGCAAGACATTAGATCTCTCAAAAAGAAAAGGACTACTATAGGATAAAAAATATTATAGATGACCCAAATTATATGATCAATGACACCAATGAGCTCATAGAGAAGTTAATGGAGGAACCTAGGGACCAAGTCAGGACACTGAAGTGGACTTATGAAGATCTCATTCCTAGGTGGTTTAGTTTCCAAAGTTGAGGCTGCACTTGCAAAGTTATTTTCAGCCCTTGAGAAGGTGACTAAAGCTATTTTAAATGGTAATAAGCCATTCTAAAGAGAATAAAAATATTTTGACAAGATTATTAGATTAGAAAATAATCAATAAAATAGTAGTGGTTATCAACAAGAGGATATTCCTAAAGCTCAGAGTCATGCATCTCATTGATCTAAATTTTTATCAAACCTTCATACGAACCTTGAGGACCTTACTCAAAGATTGGATCAAGGAAATTTATCCACCATTATGTGTTTGTATAAGATCAAGGACCATATCATTTCATACTTTAAAAAGGTCAACATCACAATCCTCTTCCACCTAGATGGCACCTTACTTAGCCTGGGAAAATTTGGGGTCCACCTAAGGCACTTCAAATAAGTAATTAATATAAAGGTAGAAAGATCCAAAAAATATAGATATAAGGACACCCTATATTTTCATATGTAGTTGAACCATGAGAATAAAATAAGTCAATGAGGTGAAAGTCTCCTTGTAAGCCTCTCTTAAAGTTTGTGACAAGATGTTGACTTAGGTAGAGGTTCTTTTCCAAGAGCCACTAGTCAATTTTCTATAGCTTAATAAAGATGGAAACTTGGTGGAATTATCATTGGTAGCTCAAAAATACATCCCAAATAAGTTGGGAAGTTGTCCCTTATTGATCTAGATATAATTTTTCTTTTGGTCCCAACTAGGGGTGGTGCTATCAAAACCCTAGGCCCTTTCTCTCTTCCTTATCTTTTCTATGAGCATCATTGTAATGATTGAATTAGTAATTATTTAGGGATATAATGGAAAAGAGTGGGATATCATGATATTTTTATATGGGCCCCATATATTTTAATATATAATATTTTATGCAACTCTTTTTAAAGGTCTATAATTTTGTCAAAGAACAATAAAGATTAATACACAATTTTATTTTCATCTCACTATGTTCTATTTCATGAATGAATTCAAATATTCTATGGCATAATGTATGATATTGATGATTGGAACTTGATTCAATTCATTTATACAATTTATATTATGTTTAATATGGGAAATATGCTATTCTAATTAGTTTCTTTGCTCTTTTATTTCTTATAGATCCTTGTGACTTTGTGTACAACTAGCAAAAATTTAGTAGGTGTTTATTATTATAAAGAGTTGTTAAAATTCAACTTATATATTTTACCTAAAATTTATTATATGTGTCTCTAAATTATGAGATCATTTAAAACTTGGCATACACTGATAAATTTTTATCTAGGTACATATTTTTGGGTCTCAATCATTGATGTTCTATAACTTGCTTAGAAAGCTTCTTTCTCTGCCTTACCTTCACCTTATTTTGATGTTTATTTACTATCTATAATTATTACCTTATTTTAGTAACTATGAATTTAATTTTATCGAGGAACAAGCCCATTTAATTTTATCAACTAAATGTGAAGGATCTTTGTGTTAGTGAGAAACATTAATTGAATCCTCAGTTATAGCACTGCATCTCTTAGAGACCTATTTTGTGTAGGATATTTCATAGAGCCCAACACCTATAAATCATGTACTATATTGTTTAATAACAATAATATGAAATTCCCTCAATTTTTTCCCAATATCACTCATTTCATCTAACTCAATAGGTGTATCTAGGATCACAAGGTCTTGGGCTAAATAACAACTACCAATTAACTCCAGTTTATTGTTTGAGTACTCAAGTGAGTTACCAGGTGATGGGGAACAATTTTAATATTATTTAAGTGAAATTAAAGTATATTTAAGTTAATTTATATTTTATAAGGAACTTGGGATGCCACTTTTGTCTAATTATAGCTTGTGGTAGTCAACTGATAGTGGCTTCTTACATGATGACCAAAAAGCCTTTAATTAGTGTTAGGGGTACTCTTAGTTAGCTATTTAATTTATCTTTAGTATTATTTAAGTGGTTTGAGAGTATACTTTTATAAATATAGTTATATATTATTTATTTTCAAATTAAAATTTATTTATTTAATCATGCAAGTTATCTTATAAAAGGCTTGTTTTAAGCCTTATTTATTTAATAAAGTTACATATAATATAAGTGTGGTGAATTAATCAAAATTTAAAAGACTTGTTTTTATGTTTTATCACTAATATTATATAAGGTATATAATAATTTATAACATAAAGCATATATTTTCAATTTTGAAGCTATTAAATAAAATTTTGATCAACAATTTCATTCACAACACAACTAGTTTGACAACTAGTAATTCTGGGACAATTTTATTGATACATAGTTTCAGTTTTATAGATAAAAAAATATGATTTGTACTTATTTACACATTCAAATTTTTTATAATTTAATTATGAAAATTAAAGTGTTTTTATGTTCATATTATCTTAGAATAGATGTTATTTTATGTATAACATAATACTTGTTTGTAGTTCACTTAGAAAGTTGTAAAACCCCTTATTTATTTAGATATTTTGGTTTTATAACATTTATGCATAATTAATGTTACCTAAATATACCCAAAAAATTATTCATAAACTATAGACTACTATATTTAGACACTCCATTTTGGCCACAACTATGTTTTGACTAGACTTTATATTGATTTCTACCAAATAGTACAAATTAAGCCTAGGAATCACTAAATGTCCCAAATTTACCCACATATTGGAAATTAGTGATTAGAATAATGTTTAATAATACCTATTTATGGTATTATACTATAAAAAATAAAAACCTCTCATGGATTCATCTCCAATCAACTTGTGACCTATAAAATTGGCAATTTGGCATTTGGGCCCATTAAGCAAGGCACTTAAACAATTCCTAAAGTGTAAAAATGCTAAGAAGAATGAATTAAATAATCAAATAAAATTAAATAATTAAGTGAAATTTACATGTAAAATTAGTGAAAATGAATTTAAAAAAATGAAATTTCAATAAAAATGAGGTCATGATGATGTCATCATCATCATAGTCAATGAATTGAAAATATCTTCCTAAAAGCCTTAGATCAAGAAATGGAGAACCATGCCTAATAAATGGGATATATATCCTAAATATAAATTATTTTTTCCCTCCTTAACTCAACTAAGGTTAATTTAAATTTAACTATGGTTAAATCTAACCTAACTACACTTAGGTTAGAGTTAGTTTGAAAGGCTATAAATAAAAGACTTCACCCATTGTTCAACAAGATTTTTTGTGCAAGGTTATTATGATAAAATAATTTCAAAAAGATATTTTGGTGTAATGTTATGATGAAAAAATACCTTCAAAGTGTAACATCCCCATTGAGAGCTACCTAGAAATGCCTGATTTGTTTTTTAAATTTAAAATAATATATACTTTCATTAGATAATACACATATAAAATAATTTAAGTATAGTAATTTTAAATGAAGAATAATAAATCATATATGAATGATCAATATCATCATAAAAACACATCATAATTGATTATAGAAGGTAATTACAAATATCCAACCATGACTGGTACAAACATATAACCACTTCTATCAATGTATAATAAATAAGTAATTATAAATCATTATGATAATATTTCAATAATAAATATAATATAATGTACATATATAAGATACATGGCTCCATGGAGCATAATTTACTTAAACTCTAGTATCTATGGTAATCTCAACTGTCATCTCAAAAGTAGTACTACTATGGGTAGGGAGATCATTATCCAAGTAAATTTACACACCAAACATGAAACATCAATTCCTTGCGCTTATCCCATTAGGTAATGGCTCTACCTTCATATGTGAATAGATAATTATGGTGTAATAATCTAGAGAGACAAGCTAGTACCTGTGTACTATATGATTTCTAAAACTAAACATGTAGTGTATCATAAAGAAACCTATTCTAATCAAGATATCACATAAACATGTAAATCATACCCATGAAATGAAAATGTCTCACTAATATTAATTTGGCCAAAGTTTTAAATTATTTAATGATCTATAAGATCATTCCATTTCATACACACCACTTGATTAGATTAGCTTCATCTGGCATTGTGATGCTAGTAAGCTAGTGGACCCTATATCACTACTCATATGATATTAGCAATGCAAGATTTGGTTAACATAGTAAAACCAATATATTCATAAATATTACTTCCTAATACCAATCATAAAATATACTAATCACAATAATAATCTAAATGCATACATTTATTCCATCAACATATGAATGAATCTCACAATATTATCTATCACATAGATAATAGAAATAATAAATACAATTTATACCATTCGGGCACAATATACATCTAACTATAGTTTTTACTTACTATAAGTAGTCTAAAAACATACTAAAACCTATGATAACCCATATTATCATTAAGCACAACTACTAAATACCACAACCAGTCATAATAAATTAGTTATAAATCAATGAAAAAATAAGCTTCTGTTCAAACAATTAGTTATAATAAGGAAAGTCTCAGCTCTCATGAAACACATAATATTCCATTTTAGCATTTGTTATAATTTTAGAGGTGGTTTTCACACATAAATAAGATTATACTATACATAAATTTATAATATATTTTATAACCACCAATGGAAATATAATTAGAGGTACACACCTTGATGTATATGTATAAACTATTTAGGCATATGTATACCTATATTCTCTTAAGCATACTAGTAATTAATTAATTAATACGTAGCATATTATAGTAATATATCTACAATATGTATTTTATTTCACATGATATATATTATAAGTGATCTCATGCATATCGTAAAGCTTACCATAATATAATGAAAGACTACATTTATGCTTTATAGGTGTCATATGCTTTATCAAGACTATTTTATGATTTTCAATATACTATAACTACCTTTATGAAGGTATAAATAAACTTAAGCATTTCAATATCTATATGATAAGTCACAATTCATATGCCTATAAACTAAGTTTGAAACCTTTATAACATCCCTAATGTTATGAGTTGTATAGATCATAGAATATAAACAATCCCTACTCATATATATAGGAATAGGCAGTGATGAGGGTATATTTATTAAGTTTATATTTAATAGAAATGATAATAGCCTTCCTTTTACTTTTTTAAAATCATAATCCCCATTATTTTATTCTCATATTATATTATATGGATAATGCATCAACTTATTTTGGAAATTAAAAGGTTACGAGTTCAAAACTTAAGACTGAGAATAATCTAATGCTTATCCATTATCCTAGAGTGATCCACTAAACTCTATTTTATTATAAGTTTTTAAAGATCATTGTTAAAAAATCCTTTGAAAGTGTCTATATTATATTACTGGTATTAATAACTACGTATTATTAAAATTCAAATCCCCAATATAAAATATATGGTTTATATAACACGATGTCATAACCACATATGCATACTAACAATATAAAGATTAAAAGGGAATTAAAAGAATTAAAACATATGAAACCACTATATATCACCATAAAATTACTTTGAATTACACATCACCATGGATTTTAACCACTATATATATGGATTAAAATTCAAATATATATTTTAGATAATTAAATTAATATATATATATATATATATATATATATATATATTTCTTAACTATATAACTATATATATAGATTGTAATTTAGATATATAGTTACAGGTTTTAAATTCAATTTCTTTTCCTCTTAATTAAAGATATCAACCTATATTACATATAAAATAATAAAAAGGGAATTTCCACTTTCAAATTACCTCCTCAAAATCTAATGACTAGGCATTATATAAATCTATCAATATGTTTTCTAGTGTATCCCTTGTATAAAGCCTAACTATATAAAATACATGGTGTGATATATATAGTAACTTAAATTTTTAAAAAATAATTCACTAACCACTTTATTTTTTAATATTATTATATTTGTATATGATTCACTAATTATGGATCATTATTTTTAGATAACATAAGCAATAGATAATAATTAAGACTTGTAGTATATATAAACCAATAATATATAAGTATAGAGTTGTAGATTTGAAAATCTAAGGATTATTTAAAAATTCAAACTATGGATTATAGATCACCACTCTCTACGATATTTAGACTGGTGTATAACTGGTTTACTATTTAAATAGTTTTTTATATCTTACACTTCATAGTTTATTTTACTTTTCGATTAAGGGAAAACTAAATATATATATAAAAGTTACCTAAGCTTCGAAGGCTAGATATAGTTTGAATTATCTTATATGCTCTAATTATATATATATATATATATATATATAGTTAACAATTCAGATTATCCTTTATATTGTAGTTCATTGACCACTTTGAATATATGTAATTGTATGTAAGTTTTTGATAAAGGGAATACTAAATCTTATATATCTTACAATCTATTTATATATATTTACATGTATGATGTATAGATTCACACTTTTTATAACTCGTAGTTCATCCAAATTTACATAATGTTCAACATGAATGTACCAAAAATTAATTACATAACCAACCTATGAACTAGGAATTTGACTCAAGAGAGATGGTTAGTATTGTGTTAGTTATAAAATGAAGACAAATTGATAAAAACACATTAATTAGCATAACATCTCTAGGCCTATTTACTAGGGGGAGATTAGTTAACAAAACTAGAATGGAACACACAACTAAAATGTAACATAAACTTTCTTTCACCTTCCTTGGATGGTCCAAATAGCTTGTTAAAGTGGCTTGCTTGGTTTGTGCTCATGAAGTCTGCATTAATGAAGTGTGGCTACCTCGACCTCTCCTTCGCACCCTATTTGGATTTGGCTTAGCTTGGCTCAATATTTGGGAATTATAACACTAAAATTTAATGATTTTGAATGAACTTAGGCATTATAAGTTTGGCATAAAAGAGATTTAAAATTAAATACGCAAGGCCTCCTATTTATAGATTTTTGGAATGGTTTTAGGATCAACCATGACCATCCATCTCAAGATTTATATGTTTGGCCATGAATAAATCTAATTATGAAATTCAATCTACAAATATCCCCATTAATATTTGGGATATAGGGGTAATGAATAGGTATGGAGGGTTTTAATGAGGCATGGGAGGCATGAATCCTGATATTTTATGTATTTATGGCTTGTGGATGCCACCCCATAAGATGATGTCATTTGATGATGCAATTAATGACAATCAATTTCCAATAAATATTTATTCAAAAATTTTCATATAATTATTAATTAGGCTCATGATTTGAATTAATTAGATTTAAGCATGATTAGTCACTTTGGTGCAAACCTTGGCTTTTTGGTGTACAAATTAATCATATCAGTTAAAATGTCCTATTATTGGCTTAAAATTTGACTGGTTTAGAATTAGGATGAAATTTTAGATGCATTGGATTTGTTATCCCATTTAGGATGTTTCCAACACTAAATAACAAAGGCACATGTCTTGTACAAGATATTTTATAGAAAAGAGCAATCCAGGGCACCCAGGTGTAAAATTGGCATTCTGACTCAAAATGATCTGATCAAAGTTATCTAGTTCATAAGTTGCATTGCCCCATTTAATGATACCCTAGCCAAAATCAACACTTGAATATGTCAGTTTCAAATCTTTTAATATGTTTAAGTGTTTTTGGCCAAATTGTGTACTTTGGTAGAAATTGGTCAAAAGCTTGATTGATGGTCATTGGTGGCCAAATTTAGATGTCTACAGTTTGCCCTTATTTGGGAAGGTGTTTTAAGCTATAAAAATAGTAATGTCTTCTCAAAGAATGAAAAGGTCTTGTATGCTTACAACTTTAATGATTATGAACTAACTATATGATGCCCCCTTGAAGGAATAGTTGGCACAAGGAAAGGTTGGCAAGCGGTCCCTTGAAAGAAAGAATGGAGATGAAGGGAAAATGATGGGATGAAAACACAATGAGTTTGAAAAATTAGTCTAAAATCATTGAGAATACAAGTGGGATGGTGTACAATGGTTTGCCCAAAGGTGGTTATAAGCATTATACCCTGATAGTGGTAACATGGTATGATAACACAATGATTTGCCCAAAGGTGGTTATAATCATTGAGGAGATGGAGGTACCCCAGTTAGGATAAAAAAAAAAGATAACAACATTCCCCTATTTGGTCAAAAAAAAAGTAAAGTTTATGAGAACACAATGAGTTGCCTAAAGGTAGTTATAATCATTGAGAAATGTAGGTGGGATGGTGTATAATGATTTGCCCATAGGTGGTTATAATCATTATACCCTAATTATGGAAAACATGATTGATTAGATGATGATGATGATGATGATGATGATGATGATGATGATGATGCTAACTTAACATAGAGGGTAATGATGAATTAGAATTACTTGCTAGTAGGGAGATGCTCATCTAAACTAACAAAGGTTAAAATTCTTATGTGGTTAATTACTTTATTTGGGATATGATTGGGATGCCAGTGCTGAGGAGATGTTGATGCCACCTGGTTGAGTAGACTTATTGAAGCTAGTTTTTATTATATCACTTGATGATAATCATCATGATATAACACTATGATGACTAGACTAAAATATGCATAAGGACTGACCCTCAAGATCCAATACTCAAATAGAAAATAATGAACCAATGATAAAAACCATGATGATAATGTAAACATATGAAATATGGATAGATTTAGGTATAAATGCACAAGGAATCACCCAATGAATGCACATAGACTGAATCAAGGAAAAAATTCTAAAATCAAACAAATAGACATAAACAACAAATAAAACAAGCAAAGAAATAAATAACAGTTAGTCCTAATGTTAGTACAAACAACATGACTTAAATGAGACAAACATTGCCCCTAGAAAATAGGAAATAACTTAGTAAACAAACATGATGGGGGAATATAAGAAAAGAAAGGGGGTGGTTAAGTTTTTTCCATATGTACTAGGCAAGTGGATGCTACCTACATAGTTCCATGGATGTAATATCTAACCAAAACTTTAGGCCAAATGCAGTTCTCCCAGGAACTGGAAAGAAAATGATCAATGATGAAAACAACATAATTAATGTAATATAAGAATATGAATGGTCTTGTAAAATGATAAGTACATGGGATAAAAGGCCAAAAAATATGGGGAAACTAAGGAACAAGTGATTTTCTTGTAACTTAGTAAGGGTTCCCAGAATCCTTAAGGTAGAGAAGTGGTTAATGTTTTTGGTCTTTTCTAAATGGTTTTACAAATGTTTTTAGAATTTTAGATTATTTCAACTTAATAGAGAATGAAAACATATGAAAATGGTTTAATCTTGTAAAACAATGAGAGTGTGGCTTAGGTTTCTCACAAAATGATGAGAGTGTTACTTAGGTTGCTCACAAAATGATGAGAGCATGGATTAGGTTGTTTGTAAAATGGTGAGAGCATGGATGAAAAGGGTGATTGAGATAACCTAAATAAGTATCAAGTGCTACCTATATAGTCCTAGAGTATGACCTCAAGTCACTATAGTTCTACCTTATAGTAGAGGAATCCAACTAGTGTAGTAGTCAATTCAAACAAAATAGGCATAGTTGGTATAAAGGCATAATATGACATAAATAATGGCTAGGTGGTATGGTCAAGGCATAATAAATAAGTTTTGACCCTAGTTTACCCATAGGTGGTTATAAATAGGATACAATGACATAGGTCATTGAGACTAATTTGCCCATAGGTAGTTATAATTAGGATCAAGACAATGAGAGAGAATGAAATAAAAAATGAAGGATGTAATTGTTAGATGTCTATCATACTGCTCTAAAATACTACCTCTATTTGGAATGTATGAAAAAACTACTATAACCATATCTAAATACTCTTGATAAAAGTGGTGATGGAACCAAATAGAATGGAACCAAGGTCATAGGGACAAGTAGGTAGGGAAAAAATGAACTCAGTTGATAGGGAAAGTATAGTAAAATAGACATGTGATGTGAAAAGTGATAGGTTGGTAGGATGATATGTCATTAAAAAAGGTATTATACAAATAAGATTAAAAAAATGATACAACTTGAAATGGTCCTTATAGAAAATATATCAAGTCACTCAAGCGTAGTATCGCTTGAGATGGATAATGTTCATTGGATCATCAATTTTATGGTTTTTTGGTGTGGCAACCCTATATGATCCTATTCCAAAGTTTGTTGTAATGATTAAAGAACCAACCTAGTTGGGTTTGAACTTACCTTTATGTTTATTTTTGGCCATGATATTCTTTAAGAACAAGATCACCAAGTTGTAATTTTCTATACTTGATGCATTGATTATAGTGGCCTTTGAGTTGGTTCTAATATGCCTAAAGATTGTTGAGCTTATTTATATATTTTTCATCAATTAGGTCTAGCTCTTGTAGGTGAGCTACTCCATAGTTGTGATCATCTAGGACATGCTTGAAATATATGAATAGAGATGGAAACTTGACCTTAATGGGAAGGATGGATTTTATACCATAAACAAGTGAATATGGAGTGGCTCCTGTGGGTGTATGGTGATTGGTGTAGTATTTCCAAAAGGCACAAAATATCTAAAGGTGTCAATCATGATTGACATTATTGAAAATATTTTTGAGAATGTTGACAATGGTTTTATTTGATGCTTTAGCCTAGTCAGTACCCTGAGGGTAATATGCTATAGAAAAATGTTGTGTGATGTTATATTTGGAACATAGCTTGTCAACATCCTTTTTATTGAATGATATTCCATTATCAGATATAATTTTAGATGGGATACTATAGTGGAAATGAGATGGTTTAAGATGAACTTGAAAATTTTCTTTCTAGTCACATAAGTGAGGGGTATAGCTTCAACCCACTTAGTGAAATATTTGGTGGTGCTAAGGATATGTTTATGGCCATCAGATGAGGTGGGATTGATCTTCCAAATGAGGTCAAGGACCTATATATAAAATGGCCATGGTGTCAACATTAGTTTCAATGTCTTTATTTGGGCATGAATCAAATTAGCATGGCATGACATTTGTCACACTTTTTTACCTTATGTAGCCACATTTGCATCCATCATGGACCAATAATAACTAGTACACAAGAGATTTTTGGATAGGATGGCTCTACTGGCATGGGCCACATAATCCTTCATGAACTTCCTGTAATGCTAGCATAGATTCTTCCAAAGTTAAATAATGAAGTAGAGTTATATTAAAACTATGATGGCAAAGGGTTGATCCAAGTAAGGTATAATGAGTGGCTTGGTGGATGAAGCCTTTGGTTTTTTTTCAAGAGAGGTTAGGTGGTAAAACTTGGTTATGAAGGTAGTTGTAAAGGTCTTAGTACTAGGTAGAACTAGGACCAATAATATCACAAATCATCATGATGGTTGAAGGCTCATAAGATGGTGTTATCAAGTTCTCAACAAGGAACTAATAATATTTATCTATGTGTATTTGTTGAATCAAAGATCCAATAGTGGCCATAACATTTGTAGTTTTATTGCTAGCCCTTGGTATATGCTCAAATTAAATGTTAACACTCTGTTGTTTAAGAGTGTCGATCATGGCCTTATATAGAACCAACTTGTCATCTTTGGTCTAAAAATGGTCTATAGCTTAATTGATTAATAATTGAGAATCACCATAAACCTTGAAATGAGATATGTTCCATTATACCACTTGGTGAACCCCTACAACAAATGCTTTATATTCAGCCATGTTGTTGGTATACGAAAAAATGATCCTAAATGATTTAGGGATTAGATACCCCTATGTTGTAATAAATAAAAAGCCTACCCTTGATCCATGTGCTATAAATGATCTATAAAAATATAGCTTCTAGTTCTACTCCTCAAAGGTATGTCCATGATGGTCATTATGGATTCATTAAGAAATTGGAACATGAGTGGCTCTATATTTGCAAGGGGTGTTTCAACAAGTTGATCTATAATAACTTACCCCTTAATAGATTTTTAATTGACATATTCTATGTCAAACTAACTTAGGAATATGATCTGCTTGGCCATGTGTCCTTTTAAAGCTATTTTAGATAGTAGATACTTGAGCAGATCTACTTTTAAAATAACCATGGTCTTATTATTTAACATGTAATGGCCCAACTTCTGAGCTATGAAGACCATGTCTAAATAGGATATTTCTATGGGCATATAATTATGTTTATATGTAACTAGTGTAAAACTTAAATAGTACAAAACATGATCCTTTCCATTATCATCATGCTGAGCCAAAAGTGCCCCTAGGGCATTGCTAGTAGCTGATAGATACAAAAAGAATGGCTTTCCTGGCATAGGAGGCAACAAAATAGGTGGATTTGCTAGATAGTCCTTTAGTTGTTGAAAAGTTGTTTGGAAATGATAATCACAATGAAAAGTGACTCCTTTCTTCAAAATATTCATAAAAGGATGGCATTTTTTGTCTAATTAAGATATGAAGCATTAGATAGATTAGATATTGTCTTACAAATTTCAAAACCACTTCGAAGTAATTGGTGGTTTCATATCTATTATAGCTTAGACTTTGGCCAGATCAACTTCAATGCCTCGATGAGACATAATGAAGCCAATTAATTTTCTTGATTTTAATCTAAATACTCATTTCTTTGTATTTAGTCAGACTTTGTACTCATGTAGTCTTTCAAATATTTTATGTAGCACTACTGGATGGTCGGCCCTAGTTTTTGATTTACCTAGTATGTCATTGACATAATCTTTAGTAATATCATGCATCATATCATGGAATATGATGGTCATAGATATTTTATATGTAGCTTTGACATTATTAAAATGAAATGGCATTACCTGATAATAGAATATGCCCCATGGAGTGGTGAATGTTGTCTTGTGTTGGTCTTTTGGTGTTATTCTGATATGGTTGTATCTTGAAAAGACATCCATGAGTGAAAGCATCTCATAACCCACCATGGAATCAAAGATCATGTAAATATTAGGTAATATAAAGTCATCTTTAGGTAAATCTTTGTTTATGTCTTGAAAATATGTTTATGTCTTGAAAATAGTATAGATTCTAATTCCTTTAATCTTTTTTCTAACAATTACAACATTAGATATCCATTATAAGTAGTCAATGGATCGAATACATCCTAATTCTAAGAGTTTTTCTAACTCTTTATTTACTAATACAAAAATGTGAGGGTGCATAGTATGTATCTTTTATTTTAATGGTTTGGCATCAGGATTGACCATAAGGTGGTGCAAAAATAAGGTTAGGTCTAGACCTGGCATGTCAGAATATGCCCATACAAAAATATCTACAAACTCCCTCAAAAGGGTTGTAAGGACTTCACACTCTTTCTCAATAAGGGAAACACCTAGCTTGATCCACTCTAGGTCATCTAGGGACCTGATGTTAACCTCTATCATATATTTCACTAGAAAGGTCAAACTATCTTCAATGATATTAGGCAAATATTTGAATTGGTTGGCAATATTAGAGTCCTCTATTGGGAATGGATCTTTAAGCTCCCCTAGGCACAATGAATCAGAGTCCCCTAATGGAAGGTTTGGACATATAATTAAAACTATTCAAAACTCCTAAATAATTCCATCAAAAGCTTGTTGTTCTTCAAAACTAAACTCAAACTCATATACAAGTTCATCATTGGTACTCTTCTGAGCTATAATTGATTAAGGTTGAACACCCCCATCTAATGGAAATTGAAATAGGTTTTCACTACTATACTGGCCTTTTTATTTAATTTTACCCTAGTCAGAAAGTGCCTCAAAGAGGTTTTCACTTTGGGACCTCAATGTTTTAATTATTTGCTTTTGGCTAAGGGTGTTTACCCACTCTCCAAAATATGTTACAGGATCCAACTTGATTGAGAACCCCGATTAATGGTCCCCAAATAGAAAATTGTCTCTAAGGCCTAAAAAATCATAAAAAGCCTCATCATTTTGAAACACATCAATCAGTATGTTAGACTATTGCTAGTCTCAATCTATCAATTAGGGATGATACAATGGTAGTGGGTTATGATGAATGACTAGGGTAAGGGCAAAAATAGAATTAGGGTTAAATAGGTTGGTTTTAGCCAGGTCATCAAAAAGGCTATGATCAATCTTTTCTTCATTTTTGACATCTTCATCATGAGTTGATGGTGATAGAACATGATTAAAGTATATGGAGTCACCCCCAGACAATTTAAATCCAAGTCCATAGGGTCTTTTATATTTGGTCATGGAAATTGGCTTGAGTGTTCTTTGTTGATTAGGTCTGAGGCCTCCCCTTGATAGTCTTGATTCTCCATGATCCTATTGGGAATAAGATACTTTGCACTCTTATAACAATCAACTTGGTTATCATTATATAACCATGATTCATCTCCCTCAAGAGGGTCTAGTTTTAGACTAGATATTGGTAAAAACATTATAGGTCCATTATTTATGCTCTTTTATTGACATTTTGGATGAAGTGACTTAGATTTAGGTCCTCTAAAGGACTTTAGATCTTGTGTAAGGTTCACAATATGAAAGGTATCATGGGTGGGCCATTAGGTGAGATAGTAAAATGATTGGATACTTTAAGAGGTGGCATATGGGAAAGGGAATCAAGGGTATAAATATCAATGTAGTTTTCCTCTAATGGATTAGGGAGTCTTACTTTTCCCTTATCCTTCTTGGCCATTGGATTCATGCTGAAGTGATAGTTATAACTCTTGATTGTGGCCTCTAGGTGCTTACAGTGCTAATATGGATATGAATATCCTAATATACAAAATTTCATCCCTGAATGGGAGAAATTGATACATTGGTGAAATGTTGATGGGATTGCATGAATTTCATGTAACAAAGGCCTTCCCAAAAGCATATTGTATGATAAATAAAGATTGAGCACATGGAAAAGTGTATCATGGGTTAAAGGCCCAAGGATAATAGGTAAATAGATGGTTCTTTATGATTCTCTACCCTAATTATCATAGGTTTTGATAGTTATTATTTTTAGTTAGAGATCTACCATTATGTACCCACGAAGCTTGATAAGCTTTAGAGACACTATGTTGAGGCCTGATCCATTATCTATAAGGACACATTTCACTTTATGCCTCTTTATATAAACTTATATGTATAATGGATTATTATGGAGTGGGCCAAGGGAAGACATATCGCTTTGGTTGAATGTGACTTGTTGGGCAAGAGCTAGGTGTCTAACCAAAGCTTGAAATTTATTAGGGGATATGTCACTTAAAATAGTGGATTGGCTTAGGAAGTCATTCAAAATGTTTTTGTGGATTATTGATGTATGGAACAAATCTAAAATGGAAATTTGTGTAGTTATCTTTTGTAATTATTCCACAATGTCAAATTTATTCTCTTGTTTAGTGTTAAATGGCTTATTCTAAGGCTAAATGGCTGGTTGGATAATGGGTGAAGTGGCAGATGGATATGGGCCTAGGATGGTGATATTTGACCTCTGAGTTGTGATTGCACATTTGATATTAAACATAAGACCATGATTACTAATAAATGATGGTGATGGTGTGGGACTAGATAAGATAAGTATTAATTGTTGGTGCACTTGTGTGTGGTCATGAGGCAAGGTCAAGTTATTAGTATAAGGTCCAAAAGTGGTAATCCCTATTTATTGGTTTGGCTGTGTGTAGTCCCAGGTCAAATAAGGATTGACGAATTGATTAGATTGGTTTGGTATGGTTAAAAATGGTCTCATCTGATTAAAATTTGGTCTAGGATTAATGGAGATGGTATTAATGTTACCTCCTACAATATGGCCTACAACTCTAGTCTAGTCATGTGTAAATGCGTGGTAGGTTTGTTGGTTATTACCATTCTAACCTTGGTTCTATCAATTATTCTATTATTGTTGATTTTATTATTGGTTTTACTGGTTTTGTTAGTTCAACCTTTGATTTTGATACTATTAATTTTATTGTTTCACTGGTTGGTGTTGTTGTTACTACTGGTTGTTATGTTATGAAAAAGGGTTTTGATAAATACCAAGCATATGATTAGAGGTGGAATCACCACCATCCAATGTGATCCCCCCATTATCTAACATATTCTCAATAAAATACTTGATTTACACACATCTTCATAATTTGTGCCTATGGACTTGGTGATATTCACAAAATTCATTTTCATGGTACTAATCAAGATAAGGAATACCTTATGGATAATGCTTTGGTATAGGCCAATTAATCAAATTAGCAATATAAATTTTATGAAACATATATTTAATAGGCTCTCTAAGGTCACTAAAAACATGGTGAGTAGGTATTGTTCTCCTTGGAGGAAGAACTTGCAATGGCAATGGTGGTTGCATTTTTTGTGTAGGCCTAGGCTATTTTGCTTGGTGTGTTGGCTGAAGAGGTTATCAGGTAGGAGTAAGTTGAAAAGGTGGCATAGGTTGAGCAAATGGTATTTTCACTATTTGGATAAGGCATGGCTCAATTATTCCATTTCCCACAACATTCTTATTGCAGTTAAATTGCTTTGGTCTATCTTGGTTATTGGCCTATGCTAGTTGTGATGCTTGTATTTGGAATTGATTTTGATTTTGGAGATTTACCTAATTGATACCTTACTTATGATTAGTTTAAGTGAGCTTGATGATTATTTTATTAATAAGGGCTGACTCAATCAATAAACCTTTATCAATGATGTCTTTGAAAGTATGCACACATTATAGTTTCAAATGATAAGCTATCTCACTATGAATTTTTTTAGTAAACACAGTGGTTAATTGTTTATCTAGTAAACTATGGGTGAATCAGCTTGCAAGGGCTCTCTTTCACTGTATATAACTCACAAAACTCTCACCAACTTTTTGTTTTGCTTTCATCAAGTTGACTAATGAAATATCATGTTCAAGATTGTAAGAAAAGTGCTGCATAAACTCTTTTGAAAGGTCATTAAAATCTGTTACTGAATTGTTAGGCAACTTTAAAAACCACTCCAAAGCTTGTCTTGTTAGACTCCTTGAGAACAACAATAACATATATATGTCAATATATGCCACTAGATAGAATGCGACAAATAATTATGTTAAATGGGCTTTGGGGTCACCTTTCCCCTCGTATATATTAAAATTTGGGGGCTCATATCCTGGAGGAAATGAAATCTATAAGTAGTCCATGTTAAAAGGATAGGAACACACATCGTCCAACTTAAATTTTTACCTTGTTTCCTAGTTTGGATGGTAGTGATTACATCTTTCATCTATTATAATTATTGCTCTAAGAAACTTCTAGGAATATTGGACTGGGTAGATGGTTGGGCAATCATGAGTGGAACACTTAGAGTAGGGTATAATGGAGATATTTTTTGGGGTATGATGCATTGGTTAGGAAATGGACCAAGAATATGCATACATGGATTAGGGTTTGATTATTGGAGTTGTGTGTGTTATAATGGAATATTTTATTTAAGGTTAATTATGAAAGTTTGATGTTGAGGATTTTATGGTTGGGATGGAGGGATATAACCATACTATGCTAGTTGTGGTTGAAAAAGGACATGCTATCAACTAATCAAATCTTATTATTGAGTGGGAACTTGTGAACGAAAAACTTATTTCTAAGTGAGTGGCACATTTTGAATGTTAAGAAATTATTGCATAGTAGGTGCTTGAGAAATATTGGAGCCTCCTTGTTGCTTGAATCCTTATTAGGAAGTGGATGCATATCAAAGATTCAACATTTTGCATTGAACATTTTTTATACATTGTTGGTTAAACATTATTTGGTTTTGAATTGGTAGACTAACATGTGATTGAAGAGGTATGTTTTCTACTACATAAGGTGGTGGAACATTAGTTGACCCTATTGAGGTAGTGAAATATTTAGCCTCTATTGCATTGGTACACTAGATTGCACCTGCTATTATGGAATACCACTCATCACTTATTGAGGAAGATTAGGATTCTTCACATTTTACTGTTGAGGCACAATATTGGTTACTAGCTGGCTACCTAATCCTATTGGTTGTGTGCTTGAAGAAGTGGCTAGTTGAGGATTAGAAGTAGATGGTTGATATTGGGATATAAAAACTCCTACTCCCTAATTTTGAGAAACAATTATGGTGTTAACTAAAGGCACACTTTGTTGACTAGTTATTTGCATATTAACACCACTTTGGTTTAGATGGGATGTTTCTTGTACATTATCCACTATGTTTTGGTCTCTATTATATAAAGAAGTAGAATATACTTCTTCAATGGTTGGTGTATTAAATAATATATTGATTAAAGTATTCTACATGAATGGGTCTATACCTTGATTGTCTTGACTAATCAACTCTATTAACACTCTAGTTGAGGGGACTAAATCTATGAGAGGCTTACTTGACATGGTTATTTAGTTAAAATTACATGCTAGGTTCAAGTAGTTTTGGTATGTATTCTAAATCTATACAAAGTTATCCTCCATGGGGTCCTTTCCTTTGAAAATCATAATAGGGTCTTGATACATTATTTGGACTAGAGCTAAAGGATTGCTAGAAGAAGCATGTTGACTATACAATATGTTATGAAGCATTCTTACTAGACTTAGTAAATTCTCATGGGGTAATTCTACTACAAACTTGGCCACTACCTCTATGGCTCTAACCAAAATCTCTTCTTTATTCTCCAATAAATGATTCTCAAACACATAAGGATCATATGTGGAAGGTGTATTAACAAAGTATAGTTGTTGAGGAAAATATTCCTCAATAGTGGGTACCATAACTAGTATTGATCTGTTTGTGCTTGATCTTGCTCCAAGTATGGTGGTGTATTAACCAAATAGCTATAGACACCTAAATTTGGCCACCAATGACCTCTAACTAGGCTTTTGACCAATTTCCACCTAAAGTGCATAATTTGGCCTAAAAACACTAAATCACATTAAAAGCTTTAAACCTAACATATTAAAGTGTTGATTTTTGCTAGAGTGTCATTAAATGGGGCAATGAAATTTATGGGAAAGCTAACTTTGATCAGATCATTTTGATCCAAAATGACAATTTCACACCTGGGTGCTTTAGAGTGCTCTTTCTTATCAATTTTTTTTCACAAGATGCATGCCTTTGTTATTTACTATTGATAACATCCTAAATGGGATAATGATTCTAACACATCTACCATTGACTTCAAATTATAATCTAGTTGAATTTTGGACCAATAACAAGGCATTCTGATCAATTTGAGTAATTTGTGCATAAAGTGCTTAAACATGCTTAAGAGCTAATTAAACTAAATTAGAGCCTAATCAAGAATTCCAAGGAAACTTGTTGAATAAGTTTTTTTGGAAATGAATATTGAATAACTGCATCATTAGGTGAACTCATTTCTTTAGAAGACATCCTTAGGCCATAAATACCACAAATATCAAGTATCATGCCGTCCATGCCTCATCAATGCCCTCCATACATCTTAATTGTTCCTCTATCCCAAATATTGATGAGCCTATTTATCAATTTTAATTATAAATTTAGAATAATCCTTAAACACACATCTTAATCTTAAGATGGATGGTTCATGTTGATTCTAGATATTTGTAAAAATCTATAAATAGGAAGCCTTACCACATCATTTATAAGCTTAATTTGTGCAAAGTTATAATGTAGGATTAGTTCCAAAAGATTCATGTAAATTAGTGTTACCATGCCAAATTGATTCCAAGACAAGCCAAATCCAAAGGTGCCAAGGAGAGGTGGAGGATAGCCAAACTTTCATTGATAAGGACTTCATGAGCACAAATCAAGCAAGGCAATTGAAGAATACATTTGGAGCATCAAGGAAGGTAAGAAATGTGTGTTTTATTACTTTTTTAGTTGTGATTTGTTCATTTGTCTTTCTTCCCAAGCTCACCCTAGTAACTAATCATGAAGATGTTTGTTTAGTGTGTTTTTTGTCAATTGATTTTTTTTATTTTATCACTAACACAACACTAATCTCCTCTTCTTAGTCAAATTACTAATTCACATAATGGCACGCCCAATGGGACCAATCAACTAATAATAATCAATGCACCAATATCACAACTGACACATGCCAATAGCCAAGAAAGACCAAAGCAGCTTAACCATAATAAGAATGTTGTAGGTAATGGAGTAACTGACTTACGTCATGTATAAATGGTGCAAAAATCATCTTCACCACCTTCTCAGCTTACTCATACTCAACAACCTCTCTAATAAATTACACAAGCACAACAACCAAGACCTACACAATAAATAAAATAACCTTTACCATTGGAAACCCCTCCTCCAAGGAGAAACGTGCCCACGCATCATGTCTTTAGTGACCTAGGAGAGCCTATTGAATATATATTTTACAAACTTTCCATCATCATTATAATTAGTTGGCTTATACCAAGGCATTATCTGTAAAGCATTCCTTATCTTGATTGGTACCATGAAAATGAATTCTCTAAATATCATTAGGTTAATGGGCGTAATCTATGAAATGTGTTCAAATCAAGTATTTGATTGAGAATATGTTGGAGAATGGGGAGATAAAATTGCATAATGGTGCTTCCACTTCCAATAAAACTCTTGGGATTTATTAAAACCCCTTTCCCTAAAATAATAATCAACAATAATAGTAACAACATCAGCCAGTGCAACAACAAAATCAATAGTATCAAAATCAAAGGCCAAACCAACAGAACCAATAGAATCAAAAAAATAAATAACAAAACCTATAATGATAGAACAATGGACAAAAATAAGGTCATAATGGTAACAACCAACAAACCTACCATTTAGTTTCACATGACTAAAATAGGGTTGTAGGTCATATTATAGGGGTTAGCATTAACATTATCTCCATTAATCCTAGACTAAGTGCTAATCAATCTAGGTCATTGCTAAATAAAAACACTCCATAAAATCACATGGATAATCCTTATTTAACCTTGGATAACATATAGGCAAATTAAAAAATTAGGAATGCCAATTTTATACCTTATATCAACAACTCATCCTTGCCACATGACCACATACAAGTGCACTGGTAACTGAGACTTGTCTTATATGGTCCCACACCATTTCCACCATTTGTTAGCAATCATGGTCTAGTATCTAATCTTGATTGTGAAATTAAAACTTAGAGGTTAAAGATTACCATCCCAAGCCCAAAACCATCTACCACTTTACCTATTATCCATCCAACCAACCATTCAACCTCAAAATAAACCATTCAATACTAACCAAAATGTTTTTTTTGATATTGTGGAACAATCATAGAAGATACTAGCATAAATTTCTATTTTAGATTTGTTGTAAACATAAATAATCCACAAGAACATATTGAATGAGTTTTTAACCCAATCCACTATTGTTAGTGACATATCCCTTGATAAATTTCAAGCTTTGGTTGGACACCTAGCTCCAACCTAACAAGGCACATTCAACCAAAGTGATATGTCTTCCCTTGGCCACTCCATAATAATCCATTATACATAGAAGTTTATATAAAGTGGCATAAAGTGAAATATGTCCTTATAGACAATGGATTAGGCCTCAACATAGTGTCTTTAAATCTCATCAAGCTTTTTGGGTACATACTAGCAGATATCTAGTTAGAAATGATAACTATCAAAGCCTATGACAATTAAGAAAGAGAATCATAAGGCACCATTAGCTTAACAATTATAATTGGGCCTTTGTCCCATGATACACTTTTCCATGTGCTTGATCTTGAGTTGACATACAATATGCTTCTAGGTAGGCCTTGGTGACATGAGATTCATGTAGTCCCATCAATGTTGAACCAATGTATCAAGTTTTCCCACTCAGGGATGGAAGTGAATATTCCAAGAGATTTACACCCATATGAACACTACAAACATCTTGAGGCTGAGTTTCAAATCTAAAATTACTAGTATGACATGAATCCAAGTTCCATGTAGGATAAAATAAAGCCTATACTTATTGACCCTTCACAAGATAATTGCATAGATCATAATACCTTGGATTTCTTTTCCCATGTTCTACCTCCTAAAGCTTCTAATCATTTCAATATTTTAGATAATGGACCAAAAGAGTATGTGACCCATTATACCTTCCATATTGCCAATCTTCCTTAGAATTTGAAGACATTTGGCAAACCTAAATTCACCCTACACATGCATTGGAAACAAAAGAACAAAGATAAGGGACCTGCTATATTTGTACTAGCATCTGACCTAGAACTAGATCTTTTTGAAGGGGTTGAATCATGATTATATAATGACAACCAAGATAATTTTTATAAAAGTACAAAGTATCCTATTCCCAATAGGATCATGAAGCATCAAGATTATGAAGGAAGAGGCCTTAGACCGAATCAACAAGGAACCATCGAGCCAATTTACATGACTAAGTATAAAAGGCCCTATGGACTTAGATTTAAACTACCTAGGGCTAACCCCACATATCTTATTTGAATTCCATCACTAGAGGCTAGTGATGATGATGCCAATAATGAAGTAGAGTCTAATCATAGCCTCAAGTTTGATGACCTATCTAAGACTAACCTATTTGATAATAATGTCATTTGTACCCTTACCCTAGTTATTCATCACAACCCATTGCCATTATACTAACTCTAATTAATAGATTGGGACCAAAAAGAATCTAATTTTTTGATTGATTAGTTTCAAAATGATGAGGCATTATGTGGCTTTTTAGGCCTTAAGGACAAAATTTTGTTGGGGTATCACAAGTCAAGATTCTCAATTACATTAGATCTTGAGGCCTATTTTAGAGAGTGGGTGAACACCCTTAGCCAAAAACAAATAAATAAAACATTGAGGTCCCAAAGTGAAAACCTCTTTGAGGAGCTTTTTGACCAAGGAAAAAGTAAAGATAAAGGCTAGTCTAGTGGTGAAAGCCTATTTTAGGTGCCATTAGAAGGGGGTGTTCATTCTTCTTCAAATTTAGACTAGGAGACCACCAATGATGAAATTTACTATGGATTTAAGTTTAGTTTTACACAACAATAAGTATTTGATTAAATTCTTCAAGAGTTTTTCACTATTTTTTTCACATGGCTAGATATCCCATTAGGGGACTCAGATTCATCATGCCTATGAGAAGTTGAAGAGCAAGTTCTAGTAGAGGACCTTGATATAGTCGAATAGTTCAAGTCTTTGCCTATTATCCTAGAAGATGGTTTGACCCTTATAGTCAAAGATACAATAGAGGTAAACATCAAGACTCCATCAGACCTAAAATGGATAAAATTAGGTGCATCCCTCACTAAGGAATAACATGAAGTATTTATAGCTCTATTAAGAGAATTTGTAGATATCTTTGCTTGGGCTTATTCTGACATGCTATGTTTAGACCTAACCTTGGTTATACACCATTTTGTGGTCAATCCTAATGCCAAACCAATAAAACAAAAGCTATGTAATATGCATCCTTGCATTTCTATCTTTGTAAAGAAAGAGTTGGAAAAACTCTTAGAAATAAGATGTATCCAATCTATTAACTACTCAAAATGGATATCTAATGTTGTATTAGCAAATAGCCTAAAGGAATCATAATCTATACCAAATTTCAAGACATCAACAAAACTTGTCCTAAATATGAATTTTCATTTCCTAATATTGACATGATCATCAACTCCATGGTATGCTATGAAATGCTTTCACTCATGGATGACTTTTTCAGGATATAACCATATTAGAATAGCACCAGAAGACCAACATAAAACAATGTTCACCACTCCATGGGAAACATTTTGTTATCAAGTAATGCCATTTGGTATTAATAATGCTAGAGCTAAATATCAAAGGTCCATGTTTGTCATATTCAATGATATAATGCATGATATTGCTGAAGACTATGTTGACACCATATTAGGAAAATCCAAGACCAGGGCTAATAATCTAGTAGTGTTGCATAAGATATTTGAATGATTGTGGGAGTATAAAGTCAGACTCAACCCAAATAAATGTGTGTTTGGTGTAACCTCAAACAAATTACTTGGCTTCATGATGTCTCATCGAGGTATTGAAGTTGAATTGTCTAAAGTCCATGCTATAACCAAAATTTTGCCACCAACCAATTTGAAACAACTCCATAGTTTACAGGGTAAGATCAAATCAATTTGATGCTTTATCTCTTAGTTAGTAGACAAGTGTCATCCATTTACACATCTTATAAATAAGGGAGTTGCATTTCACTGGGATGACCATTGCCAAATAACTTTTCAACAACTCAAGGACTATTTAGTTAATCTACCAGTTTTGTTACCTCCTATACCATGAAGGCTATTCTTGTTATATCTATTAGTTATTGACAATGTCCTGGGGGCACTCTTGGCTCAACATGATGACAATGGAAAATAGCATGACATATACTATCTCAGTCATACATTGGTCACATATGAACATAACTATGCACCTATTAAAAAAGCTTATTTGGTCATGGTCTTTATAGCTCAAAAATTGTGCCATTACATGTTGAATAATATGACCATGGTCATTTCAAAAATATATCCACTCAAGTATCTACTATCTATAATAGATTTACAAGGTATATTGGCTAAATGGATCATGCTTCTTATTGAGTTTGACATAGCGTATGTCAATCATAAGGCAATCAAGGGACAAGTTCTTGCAGATCAACTTGTTGAAGCACCTCTTAAAGACACATCCACTCACATTTCATTTCCCTGATGAATCCATAATGACCGTCATTAAAACACCTCTTGAGGAGTAGCACCAAAATATATTTTTTGATGGTTCATTTACTACACATGGATTGGGTACAAGCCTATTATTTATTACACCATAAAGGGATATAATCCCTAAAACATTCAAACTCAATTTTCCTTGTATGAACAACATGGCTGAATATGAAACACTTGTTGTAGGGATTCACCAAGTAGTACAATGGAATGTATCTCATCTCAAGGTTTATGGTGATTCTTAGTTAATCATCAATCAGGTCACAAACCATTTTTAGACCAAAGATGACAAGTTGGTTCCATATAAAACCATGGTTGATGCACTTTAGCAACAAATTACCAACATTCAATTTGAGCACATATCAAGGGATAATAATAGAATTTCAAATGCCATGGATACTATTGGCTCTTTGATTTGAAAAATAGATAAAGCTAGAGAGTATCAATTCCTCATCAAGAATTTGTTAGCACTAACTCATGAACCTTCAACCATTGCAATGATTTTTGATATTGTTGGTCCTAATTCTATCTAGTACTCAAACCTTTACAAATACCTTCATAACCAAGTTATACCACCTAAACTATCTCAAAAACAAACCAAATCCTTTATTCATCATTCCACTCATTATACTCTACTTGGATCTACCCTTTACCACTATAGTTTTGATGGAACTCTACTTCATTGTTTAACTTTAATAGAGTCTACACTAGCATTAAAAGAAGTTCACAAAGGAGTATGTGGAGCTCATTCTAGTAGGGTATTCCTATCCAAAAATCTCTTGCACATGTGTTATTATTGGCCCATGATGGATGTAGATACAACTACATATGTAAAGAAGTGTGACAAATGTTAATGATATGCTTATCTAATTCATGCCCCAACCCAAACTCTAAAACTGATGTTAACACCATGACCATTTGCTACATGGGGACTTGACCTCATTGGGAAGATCAACCCCACTTCATCTGACGACCATAAGCATATCTTTATTGCCATAAAGTATTTCACTAAGTGGGTTGAAACTATACCCCTCACTTACGTAACTAGAAAGCAAATTTCCAAATTCATCTTCAAATATTTCATTTACCACTATGGTATCCCATCTAACATTATATCTGATAATGGAGGATCATTCAAGAACAAATATTTAGACTATGTACCAAATATAACATCATATAACAATTTTCTATAGCATATTACCCTCAAGGTAATGGCCAGGCTGAAGCATCAAATAAAACCATAGTCAATATTCTCAAAAACATTATCAATGATGCTAGTCATGATTGGCACCTATAGATATTCCTTTCCCTTTAAACATACTATACTAATCATCATACCCCCATATGAGCCACTCCATACTCACTTGTTTATGGTACTAAATCCATCCTTCCCATTGAGGTCAAATTGCCTTCACTACACATCTCTTTCAAGCATGTCCTAGATGATCACAACTATCAAGTAGCTCACTTGCAAGAGCTAAACCTACTTGATGAGAAATGCATAACTATACTCAACAATCTTTAGGCATATCAGAATTGACTCAAAGTCCACTTAATAGATGTGTCAAAAATAGAAACTTTGAACTTGGTGATCTTGTTCTTAAAGAAAACCAAAAGAATACCATGGTTGAGAAAAATCATAAATGCAAATTTAAACCAAACTAGATAGAGCCTTTCATCATTACTATATATTATGGATCAGAGGCATACAGGCTTACCACACTAGATGGAGATGAACTTCCTGAGCTAATGAATATTATTCACCTCAAGTGGTACTATGATTAAGTGCTAAGGTGTATTATCTATCAGGACCAATTTAGTTATGCAATTTTATCACTATTCTTCTTTATACAAATATCATTCTTAACCATTCTATTAATCGTATCCATTTTGCCATTTACCAATCTATCAACTAACCATGTTATAGAACCTAGCCTATTTGACCTTGGTTTTTTCCATTTGTTACACATATTTAGCATTAAGAAATCTGATCAGTTTCATCAATTGGTTTAGGTACTTTAGATAGAGATTGTATTTTAGAGTAGTATGATAGAAATTTTAGTATTTGCATCTTTCGTTTATTATTCCTTTCTTATTACCAGTCTTGCTACTAATTATAACTACCTTTGGGAAAATTAGTATCATTGATCTATGTCGTTGCATCCTAGTTATAACTTCTTATGGTTAAAGTAAGAGAAACATTTGTTTCTTGAGCCTTGACATACCAACTTATCATTTCTTATGTCATACTATGCCTTTTTACCAAATATGCCTATTTTGTTTGAATCGATTGCTACACTAGTCAAATTCCTCTACTGTAAAGGTGGAACTATAGTGACTTGAGGTCCTACTCTAGGACTATGTAGGTAGCACTTGATACTTTTTGAGGTTAGCTTAGTCACCCTTTTCATAATATTCTTACCATTTTGAAAGTAACCTAAGTTTGAATGCTCTCACCTTTTTATGAGCAACCTAAGTTTGAACGCTCTCACCATTTTTTGAGCTTGAACCATTTAGTGTCTCATCATTCTTTATCAAGTTGATATACTTACAAAATTCCAAAAACATTTGTCAAATCATTAGAAAAAACCAAAAACATTGACCACTTCTTTGCCTTAAGGATTCTTGGAACCCTTACTAAGTTGTAAGAAAATCACTTGTCACTTAGTTTCCCCATTTTTTTGGCCTTTTATCTCATGAACTTATCATTTTTCAAGACTATTCATATTCTTCCATCACATCCATTCTCTTTTGTTTTCATCAGTTATCATATTCTTCCCATTCCTTGGGATAACTACATTTGGCCTAAATTTTTTGTTGGATATTACATCCATAGAACTATGTAGGTATTATCCACTTGCATAGTGCATATGAAGATAGCTCAACCACCCCCTTCCTTTTATTTTATTCTTTGATTTTGTTTATTTGTTAAGTTGTAACCTATTTTTTAGGGGTAATGTTCATATGGTTTCTATTGAATGTTTCTTTGTTATTTTGTTTGTGTGTTTGTTTGTTTGCTTTCATAACTATTGCCTTGATTTAGTTTATGTGTGTCCATTAGGTGATTCTTTGTCCACACTTACGCTTGAATCCATCCATATTCATATGTTTACATTGTCATCATGGTTTCTATTATAGGTGCATTATTTTCTATTGAATATTAGAATATGAGAGTTAGTTCTTCTACATATTCTGGCTAAGTCCTCATGATGTTATACCATGATGCCTACCAATATGTGCTACAACAAACCTTAGCTTCAAGAATTCTATTTAGCAATGGTGGCATCAACATCTCTCTAACACTGACATCTTGATTCACTCCCAATCATATCCCAAACAAAGTAATTAACCATGAAAAAATTTCAAACTCTATTAGTTTAGATGAGCATCTCCCTACCAGTAGGTTATTCTAAATCAACATCCTCTATGTTAAGTTAATATCATCATCGACCAAGTTTATCATGTTTGCCATAATTGGGGTACAATGCTTATAACCACCTTTGGAAAAACCATTATACACCATCCGACTTACATTTCTCAATGATTATAACCATCTTTGGGAAAATCATTGTGTTGTAACCACATTACTTTTTCTACCCATACATGGGCATGTTATTATCTTGTTTGTCTATTCTAACTAGGGCATCTCCATCTTCTCAATGATTCTAATCACCTTTGGGAAAATCATTGTGTTATCATAACACATTGCCACTATCGATGTACAATGCTTATAATTGTGTTTAGCCAAACCATTATACACCATCCCACTTGTATTCTTAATGATTTTGACTATTTTTTCAATATCATTATGTTTTCACCCCATCATCTTTCCTTTCTTTGGTCCCCTCATTTTGCTTCTTTCTTTTCAAGGGACTATTTGCTGACTTACTTATGCCAACCATTCCCTCAAGGGGGCATCATGCAATTAGTTTATCATCATTAAAGATGTAGGCATACATGAAATTTTTATTCTTTGATAAGACATTACTATGATTATAGCTTACAATGCCTTCCCAAATAAGGGCAAACTATAAACTCCTAAATATAGGCACCAATGACCTCCAACCGGGCTTTTTACCAATTTCCACATAAAGTGCACAATTTGGCCTAAAAACACTAAATCACATTAAAAGCTTTGAACCTAACATATTCAAGTTTTGATTTGGGCTAGAGTATCATTAAATGAGGCAATGTAATTTATGGGTAAGCTAACTTTGATCAGATCATTTTGAGCCAAAATGACAATTTTGCACCTGGATGCTCTAGAGCGCTCTTTCTTATAAAATATTTTGCACAAGATGCATGCCTTTGTTATTTTTTTATTGATAACATCCTAAATGGGATAATGGTTCTAATGCATTTTACATTGACTTCTAATTCTAATCTAGTCAAAATTTGGACCAATAAAAAGGAATTTTGATCGATTTGAGTAATTTATGCACAAAGTGCTTAAACATGCTTAAGAGCTAATCAAACCAAATTAGATCCTAATCAAGAATTCCATGGAAAATTTTTAAATAATTTGTTTTGGAAATGAATATTGAATATTTGCATCATTAGGTGACCTCATTTCTTGATAAGACATCCATAGGCCATAAATGCCATAAATATTAGGATTCATGCCCTTCATGCCTTATCAATGCGCTCCATGCCTCTTAATTGTTCCTATATCATAAATATTGATAAGCCTATTTATCAATTTTAATTGTAAAATTAGAATAATCCTTATCCACACATTTAAATCTTGAGATGGATGGTTTAGGTTGATTCTAGACATTTTTAAAAATCTATAAATAAGAGGCCTTACCACATCATTTCTAAGCTTAATTTGTGAAAAATTATAATGCAGGATTGGTTCAAAAAGCTTCATGAAAACTAGTGCTACCATGAAAAATTAATTCCAACCCAAACCAAAGCCAAAGGTGCTAAGGAGAGATGGAGGATATCCAAGCTTTCATTGGAAAGGACTTCATGAGCACAAACTAAGTAAGCCAATAGAAGAATACTTTTGGAGCATCAAGGAAGCTAAGGAATGTGTGTTTTCTTGCATTTTTAGTTGTGCTTTGTTCATTTGTATTTCTTCACCAAGATCACCCTAGTAACTAGGCATAAATATGCTAGTTTAGTGTATTTTTTATCAATTGGTTTTGTTCATTTTGTCACTAACACAACTCTAATCTCTTCTTCTTAGTCAAATTGCTAGTTCACAATAACTAGCCAATAGATCTTGGTTTTATGTCCCTATTTGAGTGTTATGAGGGATATAAGGATCCATATTATAAATAAAATTATCTATTTAGGGGTCTTTCACCATTTATTCTTGTGTAACCACATTACTAATCCCTAGATTGTACATGGGTCCACTATGAGTGTAGGAATACATGTTGGGATCTATAGTGAAGTTTTTGTGATAGAAAGGGAAGAAAGTTATACAAACTCTTAAAAGATAATGTCTAAAAGATGATGTTCAAACTTGGTCTAGATTCATCAAAAGGATGGAAATATATATGCAATGATTTATGATAATAAAGTTAATGTTAAGTACCTAACATTACATGTCTTATACAAAAAAGATTAAGTAAATGGATTAAAAATAAAAATTCCAAACTCAAAGGTCAAAGTGTTTCAAATCAATCTAATCTAGGAAATAAACCATTGCTAGGTATTTTGGCCAAATGTAATGTAAAAATCTAGGCTTAAACAAGGCATGTTATAGGACTCTTGGTAAAATGATGTCAAAAGATAGACTTTGACATATATGAGATTTTAATCTAATAGATTTGAAACACTTCTAATAAAAACTAGGCATTTGAATCTTGGACATGAAATCGATCAAATAGGTATAAGGTATGAAATAAATGGCACTTTAGAGATACTTTGTTTTCTCACAAATAATGGTATAAAACTTGGTTCTTTTGAAAAATAGGCTAAATATATGTGAATGGCGTAACTGTGATAGAGAAAGATTCACAAAGGTATACTTGGATTGGATTGAAAAATGTGTACAAACTTGAACTCTATGCAAAAAGGTCTATGAAACAATGTTTTAAAATTTTTGTGTATTGTAACAATGCTAGATTACTCAAAATATGTGACAAAATGTTTGTTTCAAAAACTCTCTAAGGCAAAGATGGTTTCTCACAAATTTGGTAGCATAACACTACCTTCTTAAGTCAACTGAAATACATACCTTCAAATTTTTGAAAATATCTCTAAGGAAAAAAATTATGTATTCAAATGATCTTTAAGGATATATGAGGTAACACAAAAAATTTTTGGTGCATAAACTCAATGTGCAAGTGTTTAACACAAAATGACTTAAGACTACCAAGTGGTGATAATGATTATGAGTCTTAAATGGCCTTCAACCCAAATTGGAAATTGAACTTAAGTTTCCTTAAGTTTAGTGCAAATGGAAAACCCACTTAACACATCAATCTTATGAACTTATGAAGATGAAATTTTAAATTTAGATCATAAATGAAGGACTTTAAACAATGTTTGGTAAAAGTTTAGACTCAATTGGACAACATAACTATGCCAAAGTGGATGATATGACTCCAAGTTTTGATAAACTTTGAACAAGGAAAATTGATGATTTATGTGGTGAGCATAATGCCTCTTTGTTCAAAATAAAATGATGACTATGTGTTTTGGTTTGTAATGTTTGTTCACACCAAGTTTTGACTTCAAACAAGACTTTAATCTAATATAAAACCAATTATTTAATTGCTCTTAGGTCCTAAAATGATAAGGTTGCTTGATATTTTTGGAATCCATCAATATACATCATTTGAGAGGATTTTTTAGTGTTCATACAAAAAGTAAAATGCACATTATATAGTAGGGTTTTTACACCCCTCTTCTCTCAAATGACAATACTGCAATATAGAACTTGAGGCGCACCTTGCACCAAAAACACTTCCATGGTAAGTGGGTATTTGTCTAAGATCTATTAGTTTTTGAAAATCTAAATGGATAAATTTCCCAATAAATTTCATATCATGTTTTAAAAGAAACACACTTAAATTAAGTATCTGTGGCACTTGGCTTGCTACAAAAAGGTATTGTATTTTTTAAACCACTACATCCATCACTTGCTTAGTATAGTGCAATGTCTAAAGTGCATATACATCCTATGTGAAACTCCAATACTAGAAGGTGGTTTAACCTCTTAAACCTCCAATCCTAGTGGGAATGGTTGAAGTCAGTACTAGGAGATGAGACCCCAGGTCAAAGCTTCCTTAAAGAAGTTTTGGGAGGTAATGAAGTCCCCCTTGTAAGCCAAGTTTTATAAAAATAAATGACTTAATAGAAATAATTTAGGGTCATTTCAAGGTCACCCAAACTATTTCAAGTTTTTGGGGAGTTCTTTAGATGACATTATTTCTATGCCTTAGACTAGGCATGTTTTCAATAAGGATGGCTCTTTTGATTCTAAAATTTCCCTAAAGGGGATGGATGGAAGAGCATACACGTAATGTACCTCTTTTTTCCAATCAAATTATAAGTTTAAATAACTATTGAAGACAAAATTTGATAAGTGAGTTAAATTTTAAGCACCAAATAAAATATTAGGTGGTGTTATTTTGACCCCTTAGTCTTAAGTTGTAACTTTGAAAGCATAATTTTTCAAAACATTTAACTAAACATCTAAATTGTTTAATGAGCACAAAAACAAGGTTCCTAGTCAATTTTAAACTTTCAAAGAAGGTCTTAAAAGCATGTTTTAATAAATTTCAAGCTGGCCCTATAATGAAAAAGTTAGTATGTCTTTATTTGAAGAACATTTACTAATGAGAGAAACAACTTCCTAAAATGAGCTCTCTATTTTGAAATCACAATTACACACTCAATCCCAATGTTTCCCTATAAAATGACTATTTTAGACAACAATATCACTATTATGGGTCAGATTTGATAGAAAACATAATATCGCTAGTTAGATGACAAAATTACTAGACAAATCAATAAAATATCTATTTTGAATATGAAATATCTACATATGGGAAAAATATTATTGTTTTGTGAAATCACTGCTCTGATAAATACAATCATTGCTCTAGTCGATAAAATCATTGCTCTAGTCTACAAAATTGCTATTTTGTGAAATTTTTGCTCTGATGAATAATATCACTACTTCGGTAGACAAAATCACTACTCTAGTCTATAAAATCATTATTTAGCAAACAATTATTTCATCACAAAATCAATACTATGTGAGCAACAATATCATAATCGAGAGTAAAACCAAGGTTTCTAAAAACAAAAATGCAATTATCAAAAAAATAAAATTTTAACTTAAATTTTTATTCTTTTTGGTTTCCAACTCCTATATCCTACATGGAAAATATTAATAGGTTTCTTGTAGGAGATTTGTGACCAAATTTGTTGGGCTAGGGTCCCACTAGGCATGTCATTATGTAAATTAGGAATTTGACTCAAGAGAGGTGGTTAGTATTGTGTTAGCTCTAAAATGAAAAAAAATTGACAAAAATATACTAACTAGCATAACATCTCTAGGCCTAGTTACTAGGAGGAGCTTAGTTAATAAAACTAGAATGGAAAACACAACTAAAATGAAAAATAAACCTTATTTCACCTTCTTTGGATGCTCCAAATATCTTGTTGAATCAACTTACTCAGTTTATGCTCATGAAGTCTTCATCAATGAAGTGTGGCTACCTCCATCTCTCCTTAGCATCATGTTTGGCTTTGGATTGGCTTGGATTGACTCAATATTTGGGAATTATAACACTAAAATTTAATTATTTTGAATGCATTTTGGCATTATAAGTTTTTCATAAAATAGATTTAAAATTCCATAGGTAAGGCCTCATATTTACAGATTTTTGGAATGATTTTAGGATCAACCATGATCATCCATCTCAAGATTGAGATGTGTGGTTATGAATAAATTCAATTATGAAATTCAATCTACAAATATACCTATTAATATTTGGGATAGAGGGGCAATTAGTAGGCATGGAGGGTCTTAATGAGGCATGGGAGGCATGAATCTTGATATTTTATGCATTTATGGCTTGTGGATGCCACCCCATAGGATGTTGTCATTTGATGATGCAATTAATGATAATAAATCTCCAATAAAGATCTATTCAACAAGTTCCATGTAATTTTTAATTAGGCTCATGATTTTAATTAATTATCTTTAAGCATGATTAGTCACTTTAGTGTAAACCTTGTCTCTTTGGTGCACAAATTAATCATATTGGTTAGAATGTCTAGTTATTAGCTCAAAATTTGATTGGATTAGAATTAGGATGTAATGTCAGATGTATTGGATTTTTTTATCCATTTAGGATTTTTCCAACACTAAATAACAAAATCATGTGTCTTGTGTAAGAAATTTGATATAAAAGAGCAATTTAGGGCACCTAGGTTTAAAATTGGCATTTTAACTCAAAATAATTTGATCAAAGTTAGCTAGTTGATAAATTGAATTGACCCATTTAATAATACCCTAGATAAAATCAATACTTGAATATGCCAATTCAAATGCTTTTAATGTGTTTTAGTTGTTTAGGCCAAATTGTGCACTTTGGTAGAAATTGGTCAAAACCCTAATTAATGGTCATTGGTGGCCAGATTTAAGTGTCTACACAACCTAGAAAATATGATTTATTGTCCAAGATTATTTGTCTTCCTTATTTTCTCCTCTGTGCTACCTTTTCTCCTCTGTCCTATGCCCCTCTTCTCTCTTGTGCCCCTTTCTTCTTTATTTTTTTCCTCTCATGAGAAAGGCATAGCTTTCTCTCTTTTTTTTAGTTTTTTCCTTTTTTTGTTTATTTTTCATTTTTATTCCACATCTTTATTTTGTTTTTATCTAAATTTAACCCTTTCCACTTTATCTTTATTTATTATCATTTTTTTAATTTTCTTTCCTTTTTATTTAGTTTAATAATTCCTTCTCTTTTTTCTCTTAATTAGAAATTATTATATTTATTTTATTTTCTAATTTTAAGAATTCATATATTTGATAAATAAAATGGCACCTCTAATGTCATAAAGAACTAATGATATTTCATTAATCAATAAATCCAAATTTATTCTAATTAGGAAAATAAAAAAGCATTAATGGTTTTGAATATGAAAAGAACATAAACACATAAGGCACATTCAATATAACAAATAAACTAAACTAATAATGTGCAATTTTTTTTGAATATAAGCAACATTAAACACACTATGCCAGTTTTTCCATTATACATATAACATGTGCTAGTTTATATAGTGTGTGTAGGGTTCTATCTAATTTCTCTATCATCTCCCAATAACTCCAACTATGTCACCCTCTCTGATGATCCTTTCTCTCTGTCACTCTCTGAAGGATGAGTTCTCTTGCATCAAACTCACAATAAATAGGTAGTTAGACCATAACATCATTATATATATATATATATATATATATATATATATATATATCATAAAATATAGCTAAAATAATAAATCAACATGATCATAATGTAAATATATACACTACATCTGATTCATATCAATGTAATCATGTAACCTAAGCAATATTCAATTATCTCATAACAAAATATATCTCAAAGTTTAGTTAATAAGTACCAAATTAAAATTTTCAACTATAAATATCCATGGATAATCAAGTAAGTTTACTTAATGAGGAATTAGGATGTAACATCCTTAGCCCCTAAAGCTAGTCATCTTCCTGTATGACTCTTATTCAAATATAAATTTTGAATTAAAAACACTGTTCAATAAGAAAATAACATGGTATAAAGTATTAAATCAAGAAAATAAATATGGAAATCACCTTTAGAACTCATCATAGTCCTCTCAAGTAACACTATCTTCATAGTATTGGTACCACATGAGCTTACACTATGACATCTATTTATTATGCAAACAAAGTTTATGAGTGTCAATTACTTTGATTGGTTATATCATGGCCACCCCAGGATCTAAAATCTATAAAGCATTCTAATCCAACACATGTGTAAGATCATATATATAATTTTAAAGATAAAAAACATGGAAGACATTATGTAATAAAGCTGCAAATGGTGGTAATATAAGCCTATCTACTACAAGATTGACCACTTCTAACACCTTAAAGGGTCCCACATATCTCAATGATAATTTTGATGACTTCCTGAATTTAATTGAGCTCTTCTGTGGCCTAACCTACAAAAACACTTTATCACTTACTAAAAATTGCCTATCTATCCTCTTCAAATAAACATAACTCTTCTACCTATAATTGGCCTTGACCAATATTTGCCTTATTAATTTGACTTTTTCTTCCATTTTTGAAAGCATCTCAAGTTTAATGACTACCTTGTCCTCCAACTTGTCCCAACTTATTGGTGTCCTGCACCTTCTTCTATATAGTGGCTCAAATGGTGCCATATTCAAAGATGATTGGTATAAGTTATTGTATGAAAAACCACTAATTGAATATAATCTTCCCACTTATATTATTTATCTATGTAATACATACAAAGAATATATTCTAACACTTGATTAACTCACTCAATTTGACCATCAATCTCTAGGTGATATGAAGTGATGAAATATTTAGTTACATACCCAAAGTTGAATTTAGAATTACCCAAAATTTAGAAGTCATCTTTGGATCATGATCCAAAATGATCTTCTTGGGGAATCTATGAAATCGATACACTTCCTTCATAAACCTCTTCAAGAGTAGGTGCATCATCTGTCAAATTTCTTGGTATAAAATGAGCCACCTTTTCTAGTTTGTCTACTATTACCAAGATCATATCATGCTTATTTTATGACATTGGTAAACCTTGGACAAAGTCCATACTAATCAAATTCCACTTCTATTTTGGTATATCATATGGATATAGAAACCCAACCAAATGCACATTCTTAGCTTTCACTCATTGACATTCTAGATAATGTGACATATGGTCTATTACATCTTTCTTGATTCCCTTCCAAAAATATAGTAGTCTAAGCTTTGCCATGAGCTTGGTTACTCTTGGATGTCTTAAATATGGGGCATTGTGAAATTTATTTAGCACTATGTTTTATAGATTCTATCGATCTAGAACCTACATCTTTCCATTGTAATGCAAAAGACCATCACTCTCCAATCTGAATCATTTATATAAAGGATTTTGAGAATTCTTAAATAATGTTTTTTTGACCTGATCATAATATTCATCTCTAGGTGTGAATTCAATCACTCAATCCCTAAAAGTACTTTTGATATTAGCCATAATTTATATGTACCTTATATGACTTAAGGAATTAGTTACTTTGTTTTCCTTGTCTTTGATATAATTAATATCAAAATCATAATAAAATGAGAAATCAATCTAGTGTCTTTTATGATCATTCAAATTTGGCTGGGTGAAGATATACTTAAATTCCAAGTTATCTATCTTGATTTCAAATGGTTTTTCCAACAAGTAATGCTACCAAATTTGCAAATCATGCATAATTACTACAAGTTCTAGATCATTAGGGGCATAGTTTACCTCATAAGGATTTAGCTTCCTTGGTTCATAAGTTATCACTACACCATCCTATATAAATAATCCTCCTAATATATCTCCAAATGCATCTGTGATCACTAAAAATTGACCATCGGGGTTAGGAAATATTAACACTAGTGTTGAAGTAAGCCTTCTTTTTAATTCTTGGAAAGCTACTTCACATTTTTCTATCCAAACAAAATTTGGTTCTTACATTGTAAAGAATTAATTAGATTAGCTATCTTGGAAAAATTTAGAATGAAATTCCTATAATAGCCTACTAATCCCATAAAAATTCTTATCTCATGCATATTCTTTGGTGATAAACATTCTATAATGGATCTTATCTTTGTTGGATCTACTAAGATATTTTTTAAAGAGATAATAATTTCTAAATAATGCACTCTCACTTAGAAAAAATGCACACTTAGATAAATTACCATATAGTTTTTGCTTCCACAACCATTGCATAACCAGTTATAGATGTTGAAGATGATCCTCTTCATTATTAGAGTATATAATAATGTCATAAAAAAAAACCAAAACAAAGTGTTCTACATAATCTCTAAACACACTATTCATAAGGTTCATGAATGCTGCCAGAGCATTTGTAAACCTAAATGGTAACATTGTGAACTTATAGTGCCCATAACAAGTTTTGAATGCTATCTTTAGAATATCCTCTTCCCTTATCCTCAGTTGATGGTATCCTTCTCTAATATCAATATTAGAAAAGACTATTTCTCCCTATATTTGATCAAAAATATCATCTATATGAGGAAGTGGATACCTATTTTTGATAGTTTCTTTATTAAACATTCTATAGTCAATTCAAAGTCAATGAGTACCATCGTTCTTCTTGATAAAGACAATTGGTGCACCCCATGGTGACAAATTTGGCCTAATCAACCCCTTTACCAATAATTCTTGGAGTTGAGCCTTAAATTCAACTAACTCAGTGGTTGTCATCATGTATGGTGCCTTAGACTATGGTTCTAATCCTGATATGATATCAATAGAGAAATTGAACTCATGTCTAGATGGTAAACCTTATAATTCTTCCATAAATGCATCATGAAAATTATTAAGGAATGGATAGTCTTTAAGAGATTGCTCCTTAGGTTCATTCATTTAATTTATATTGAATATAAATGCTTAGATCTATTTTCCTTGGGCCCTCTTAGGTTACATTATATAAATATGTCTAAACCTTAACTCTCTTTTCTCACTTTGAATTTGTGTTTTATTTCCAAAATCATTTGAAAACTCAACCTTCTTTAGGTAGCAATCAACATTGGCCTTATATTTCATAATCCAATCAACTCTTAGGATCACACCATATGAACCTAATGGTACTACATATATATCCACTACTACTATGAATTTAGTCAACCTAATCTCTGGTTAACTAAACACTTGTCAACCATGACTTTTGAATCATTCCCATACTATATTGATCATGCATTTGCCATTACTCCAACTCTTCTAGATAATTTACTAAGCATTTTAAGAGTTATAAAACATTTTGTAGTCTTTATATCTATCAAAATGGAAACTATATTTTTAAATAAAGTACCTAATATTTTTATGGGTAATGCCTAAAATTCATCTTGCTAATTATCAACTACTACATGAATACGTAGTTGAAAACTATCTTGCTAAAGAGTAAGGCCTTTGTTATTTGAATTGTCTTGAGTATGATGATGATCATAATGGTCATATACATAAATGAAAACTCTAGGTGGTCATTTCCTATCAACCTACTAGTTTCCTTTGAAAGCATTTCCCAGTTTATTATTGCTTGAAATTTTGTTGAATTTGGCATTTTAACTTTTAAACTACTTTTTGGAGTTTCCACTCCTCTGTTTCCAATTATTGTTCTTGAAAGTTGACTTAGAGTTTTAATTTTTTTTCTTAAACTTATCCTTGGCCTATGAAAGAGACTTCAACTTTTATTTCTATTTGAATTCCTTCTTGAAGACCTAGTCCATGGTAGAAGGTCTATGGACATCCACCTCTCCACCGATCTGGGGTCCCAATCTCATGATAATTTTTTTGATCCTAAACATCTCATTTGCCTAGTACTAAGGTATGTACTTTATAAATTTGGTGAACTACTCCTAGTACTCATTCATCGACAAGGCTCCCTACCTCAAATTATATAAATCTATGAGATTCTATTTAAAATAAATTTATAGAAGCTACTATGATCTGAACAAAGTCATAAACAAATCCTAGATAGTGGTGGTTAGTTAATATTCATTTCCAACCTCTTTTGTTGGACCACCATGTAGCTACCTCACTAGCTAATTGGTATACTACCCATATTGCTTTAGTAACCTTGATGTAGTTTCAAATCTCGAAATACTTCTCCATCTTAGTCAGCCATGATTTAGCTGTCACCCAAAATAGTTCCATCAAACTTAGGTGGGTTTACCTTTTTCATATCTTTATCCAAATCCATAGTTACCTAAGCTCTCACATCCTAAGGATTTTCTTACTTAGTAAGATGCTATTAAGGTACATCCTAATGTTCTTCCTCTTTATGGACATGAACCACCTACTTTGAGGATGTAACCTAGTCCCTAGTCTCATTCATGGCAATAATAATCTGATCCAACTTTATTGCTTATTCAATGACAAATTGGTTAGGATCAAATAGAGGGTTAATATCATTGACATTCAACAACCCTCTCTAGATACTCTAGCTTTCACCATCCTCCTTTCTATCAACATAATCATATGAAAATTTTAGTGGACTCATTAGGTCCTATAAATTGAGCCATAGCTCTGATACCACATGTAACATCCCCATTGAGATCTACCTAGAAATATGTAAAATTGTTTTTTAATTTAAAATGATATATATGTTCATTAGATTATAATACAAGAATATAATTAGTGACCACATAAAATAATATAATTATAATAATTATAAATAAAGTATACTACATCATACATCACTGATCACTATCATCATAAAAAACACATTGTAATTGATTATAGAAGGTAATTACAAATATCCAACCATGGCTGGTAAAAACATACAACCATTACTATCAATGTATAATAAGTAAGTAATTACAACTCATAATGATAATTTTTCAATAATAAATACAATATAATGTACATATATAAGATACATGATTTCATAGAGTAGAGGTTCCCTAAATTATAGTATCTATGGCAATCTCAAGTGTCATCTCAAAAGCAATATTGTTACAGGGAGGGAGAGCATCATTCATGCACTTTTCCATACCAACCACGAGCCATTAATCCCATAAACTTATACCAAAAGGGAATGAACCTATTTTTAGAGATGAGTAGATATTAATGGCATGGGAATATAGAGAGGCAAGCTAGTACCCATGTGTTAAATACTTTATAAACTAAACATGTAGTGTATCATAAAGAAACCTAATCTAATCAAGATATTTCATAAACATGTAAATAATATCTATGAAATGATAATATCTCACTAACATTAATTTGGTAAAACTTTTCAATTAGTTAATGATATATATGATTATTCAATTTCATACACACCACTTGATCAGATTACCTTCATCTGGCATTGTAATGCTAGTAAGCTAGTGGAACCTGTATCAATTCTCACTCGATATCAATAATACAAGATTTGGTTAACATAGTAAAACCAATAGAGTCATACAGATTACATCTTATTAGTAATCACAAAATATGCTAAGCATAGGAATAATCTAAATTCATACATTTATTCCATTAACATATGAATGAATCTCACAATATTATCTATCACATAAATAATAAACATAATAAATATAGTTTATACCATCTGAGCATAATATACATATAACTTTAATTTATACTTACTATAAGTAGTTTCCAAATATATTGCACCTTATGATAACCCATATTATCATAGTCTAATGTTAGTAAGCACAATTACTAAATACCACAACGAGTCATAATAAAATAATTATAAATCAATGAATAGATAAGCTTCTATTCAAACAACTAGTTATAACAAGGAAAGTCTTAGTTCTCATGAAACACATAATATTCCATTCTAGCATTTGTTATACTTTTATGGGTGGTATGCACACATAAATAAGATTCTAATATACAAAAATCTACAATATAGTTTAAAACCACCAATGAAACTATAATTAGAGGTACACACCCTAATGTATATGTATAAACTATTTAGGGATAAGTATACCTATATTATCTTAAGCATACTAGTAATTAATTCATTAATACATATCATATTATAGTAATATATCCACATTATGTGTTTTATTTCACATGCTACATATATTAAGTGATCTCATGCATATCGTAAAGCTTATCATAATATAATGAAAGACTACACTTTTTCTTTATATGCTTCATATGCTTTATCAAGGGTATTTTATGATTTTTGATATACTATAACTACCTTTATACATGTATAAAGAAACTTAACCATTTTAATATCTATATGATAATCCACAAGTCATATGCCCATAAATTCAGTTTAAAATCTATATAGCATACCTAACATTATGATTTCTATAGGTTAGAGGATATAACCAATCCCTACTCATATATATAAGAATAGGCAATGATGGGGGTAGATTTATTAAGTTTATATTTAATAACAATGATAATAGCCTTCCTTTTCCTTTTTTCTAGCATAATACCCATTATTTTATTCTCATATTATATTATATAAACAATGCATTAACTTATATTGGTGATTAAAGGGTTATGAGTTGAAAACTTAAGACTAGGAATAATGTAATGTTTATCCATTATCCTAGACCAATCCACGAAGCTCTATTTTATTTTGAGTTTGTTAAGATCATTGTTACAAAATCATCTAGAAACATTTATGTTATATTACTATTATTAGTAACTACATGATACTAAAAGTTAAATCCCCATTCTAAAATATATGGTTTATGTAACATGATGCCATAACCACAATTGCATACTACTAGTGTAAATATTACAAGGGAATTAAAAGAATTAAAACATATGAAACCACTATATATCACCCTAACGCTACTCTAAAATACATATCATCATGGTTCGAACACTATATATCATATTAAACCACTATATATATGGATCAAAATTCAAATATATATTTTAAATAATTATATATATATATATATATATATATATATATATATATATATATATATATAAAACTATATAACTATATCTTATAGATTATAATTCAGATATATAGTTACATGTTGTTTCAGGATTTAAAGTCAATTTCTTTTCCACTTAATTAAAGATATAACCCTATATTACATATAAAATATTAAAAAGGGAATTGTCACTTTCAAATCGCCTCCTCAAAATCCAATAACTAGGCATTATATAAATCTATTAGTATGTTTTCTAATGTATCCCTTGTATAAAATTTGACTATATAAATTACTTAGTGTTCTATATATAGTGACTAATCTTTCTAAAAATAGTTCATTGACCACTTTATTTTGTAATTATTATTATATTTGTATATGAGTCACCAATTATGGACTGCTATTTTTAGATAACATAAGCAATAGATAACACTTAAGACCTATAGTACATATATAAACCAATAACATAGAAGTATGGAGCTATAAATTTGCAAATCTAAGGATTTTCTTAAAATTTAAACTACAACTTATAGATCACTACTCTCTACCATATTTAGACTAGTGTATAATTGGTTCATTGTTTAAATAGTTTTATATATCTTATACTTCATAATTTAAATTAGTTTCTGATTAAGGGAGCACTAAATATATAGATAGTAGTTTTCTAAGCTTCTAATGCCAGATACAGTTTGAATTATCTTATATGTATTGCTTATATATTAAATTAACAATTTAGATTATCCTTTATATTGTAGTTCACTGATCACTTTGTATATAGGTAAATGTATGTAAGTTTTTAATAAAGGGAACACTAAATCTTATATATCTTACATTCTATTTATATAAATTCACATATATGATGCATAGATTCACAAGTTTTATAACTCTTATTTCACCCAAATTTCCACAATGTTCAGCATGAATGTACTAAAAATTAATTACATAACTAACCTAGAAAATTTGATCTATTGTCTAAGCTTCCTTATCTTCCTTCTTCTCTCCTTTATGTCGCCTTTTCTCCTCTATCCTATGCCCCTCTTCTCTCCTACACCCCTTTATTATTCATCTTTCTCCTCTCATGAGAAAGGCACAACTTTCTCTTTCTTTTTAGTTTTTCCCCTTTTTATATTTTTCTCTTTTTATTCCATATATTTCTTTTGTTTTTCTCTAAATCTAACCCTTTCCACTTTCCCTTTATTTATTATTATTTTTTATTTTCTTTCCTTTTTATTTATTATAAGAATTTGTTCTCTTTTTTTCTCTTTTTTCCTCTTAATTAGAAATTATTATATTTTATTTATAATTTCAAGAATCCACATATTTTCTAATGAAATTAATACCTCTAATGTCATAAGAACCTAATGACAATTTCATTAATCAATACATCCAAGTTTACTCTAATTATGAAAATCATAAAACATTAATGGTTATTAATATGACAAGAATGTAAACACATAAGGTGAGTTGAATATAACCATTAAAAACTAAAATAACCATGTGAAAACAATTTTAAATGCAAACAACATTAAACACACTATGCTAACCATTTCATTATGCATATAACATGTGCTAGCTAATGTGGTGTGTGTAGAGTTCTAGACAATTTATCTATTGTCCCCCAATAACTCCATATATGTCACCCTCTCTGATGATGCTCTCCCTCCATCATGCTCTAAGGGTTGAGTTATCCTCTGTCAAACTCACAACAAGTAGGCAGTTAAACCATAACATCATGATATACATACACCATAAAATATAACTGAAATAAAAAATCAACGTGATCATAATGTAAACATATACACTACAACTAACTTATAAAAATGTGATCATGTAACCTAAGAAATATCCAAATATCCCATAAAAACGTATATCTCAAAGCTTAGTTAATAAATATTAAATAATAATTTTCAACTATAAATATCCATGGATAATCAAGTAAGTTTTCTTAATGAGGATTTAGGATGTAACAAACCTCTTTGTAGTGTTATAATGCTCATTTGTTGAGAGAGATCCAAGCCAAGCCAAAGAAAGATCTAAGCCCAACATTTCCAAGGTGACAAGGAGAAATGATGCAAGGAGAACCATTACCAAAGATTATTTGATCACACAACTGAACACATTTTTCCATGGCCAACATACAACTCTTGCTCTCAAGGAAGGTAAATAATGGTTGTTTTGTCTTCTATTGATACTTGTATTTTTATCTTGCTCCTTAAGTGTTTAGGCTTGAGGTGTTAGTTTTATTAATGTGTTTTTTTTGGTTTTTATCATACTAACATAATACTAATATCCCCTCTTAAATTCCTATTGATCACATAATGACACGTCTGGTGGGACATACACCCATCAAATCTTTTATTAGCTACTTTTTAGGGCATTTTACTAACCATTTTATGCTAGTTTTTTATTTAATTGCCAAAAAAATAAATAAGTTTGAATTATTGATCGAGCCATAAGGACTGACAATGATTATAAAAAATTGGGATTGATAATGGGAATAACTATCAATTAGGGGAATCAACAAAAATCTCTACTTTAAAAACATAGTCAAACTAAAAGATAGAAAGGTAGTAAAAGTCAAGTTTTAATGCTTTTTTGGGGCCTAACAACCTATTTATTGATTTTTAAAAATTCTTCTTGAAAGGTAGTGAGAAGTTTTGAGTTTAAAACATTATTTTTTCAACATTTTTCTATTAAAACACATTTGTTTTTAGTGTGGTTTCAACAATCAACAATGATTAAATAAAATTGATGTCAATTACTAGAATCAACAACAATCGTAATAGAATTGGCATCAATCATAGGAATGAACCATGATCCCTATGGATTATTGATGATTACTCCATGTTTTTATTATTTATAAACCTGAGATTTAAAAGTTTATATTTATAGTAGGCTGACTTGTAGGAATATAATATTGGCTCAAACACAAATTAATCCACTAACTTATTTGTAGGGAATTAAACCAAGAAGGAAGAAGTTTGGGTGGTTTTTAATCAAATTAACATTAAGCACATTAAAAATTTTACAAAGGTTAAAAAATCATTCACAATTAGTTAATGTGTTTTAAAATTTACTTAATAATTTATCTTTTTTGAATTTTCACAAGCTTTCATAAATGCAAACATGACCTAGGGACCAAAAATTTCAAACACATTTCATTTTGGTTTTAGTAAAAAGCATCTACATCTTTTAGTTAGAGATCCTAAGATATTTTTTTATTCTTTTTTGTTCTTTAGCTAGTTTATATTGTTTAGATTAGATTCTTTGATTTTGTAAAATAAAAAATTTAGCATGTATGCACTCCCCCCATCCCCTTTAGGGAACTCAGGTGACCAAAAAACTTAGTTTATTACCATTGTTTATAAAAATTATGTCAAAAAGAATGTCATGTATACTCTTTCCAAGCTCCAAGCGCCTTGGGTTATTCAAAATCAACCTCCAAAGTCTTTCCATTCTTTAATATTTTATGTACTTGGCTTGTGGGTGGGAATTCATCACCTCCCAATGAGTTCTTTAGGGGTGCATTGACCTGAGGCTTCATCTACTAACATCATACCATCCTCAATCCATGGTGGGGTATATAAATTGGGCAAACAATTGGATGGGATAGTGGTGAGAATTTAGCTTAACCATACCAATAGGTACCCAAGCCATGTGGTAGCTAGGCATTGAACTCCACTAAGAAGTACATGGCTAGAGTTGCTATATAAGGGATTAAACCCTTGCATAGTAAGCTAGGTAATTTGGATTTAACTAACGTGTTTATACCCTTATGTTAGACACAATTGGGATCATATAGAATGTGTAAAAATTATAGATTTTAGTCAAAACCTACTTACCATGGAATTTTATGCTAAATAATGAGTGATCCCCACTCTAAGTTCGTACCACATAACAATGCTTGAGAGATAGAGGGGACATAAAAACTCTATCTACACTTGTATTTAAATTTTTATATTAACACTTGATTCCTCATAAGCATTGGTATATTGGTGGAAAATTTGGCTAAATCTATGTACACCCATGTCAGCTATAGGGAATAAGACAAGCCATTTGTGCTAATTCTATTTTTATTTGATTTACATGCATGTTTTTATATTAAAACTATTTATTTATATTATCATGTCAAAACAAGTCCAAAACCAATAACATGTTTTTACACTAATTTAACTTTAGAGGTGTTATTCTATTTGTTTGATACTACACTTTTGCAATAGACTTATTTGTAAAACATTTATGTGTGTATGTGTCACTTGTTTAAATGGGGCATTTTTATGTTTCCCATTTTTTCCCAAATATTTACCTTGAAGTTTTGAAACAAAAACCATTGTCATACCTTTTGAGCAAAGTAGTGTCATTATGTTGCTCATGTTATTTCAAAACATTTTCCTTGTACCAAACTGAGTTTGAAAACATATATGCCTTTGGTCCATAATTGGTGCCATTATACTGTCCATTTAGGTATAAAATGTTATATATTTGAGAGATATAAATTATTTTAAATAAGTTTTAAATTTGTCTTGTGAAGTTTATATTTAAAATTTAGTGGTTTATGAATATACCTTGCTTAATTTTGGATTGGGTATTTACCTTTCACCTTTTAATTGTGTAGCTTAGACTAATTCCTTGCTTTCTTTGGAGACTCCTTTTTTCTAGATATAGGAATTGGTATATTTTCTATATGACTCATGTTTATTTTTTGCCTTAAACTAAAGTAAAAACTCTCTTTTCAAGTATAACCTTAATCACAGTTAGTTTACATTAGAGTCTTGTTTATCACTTGAGCTTGAATGCTTTACTCATCACTCTTATTTTTTCCTACTTGATATTAAATTTATCGAATAGTTGTAGGCATGTGCCTAGGGTGAATGTCTTCTACCAAGGTTAAGTTTGTTTTTGAATTCATGCACCTAGATTGAGTCCAAATGTTTCAAACTATTTGCCTTAGAGATTAGATTAAATTACAAGTTTTTACTATGACCTAGTTATTTTAAAGTTTAGATTTTTGCTTTATTTCCAAAGATCTAGCATTTGCCTTTCATTTTTTAGATCTATTTTGTTTCAAAGTCTAGATTTGTGCATTGTTACCAAATACCTAGCACCATTTTCATTTTAGACATAGATTAGATTTGTTCAAAACACTTTTCCAAGACAAGGATTCAAAATTTACCTTTTATTTGACCATTTGTGTAAAGACATTAAACCTTGGAGGTATTTGAGACCAAGTTTACCATTGATGATTTTGAAAAAGAGCTCTATTATTAGGATAAGTTTAGATTGTTTGCAAAAAATAGATCGAGTTTGAAATTTAGAATAAGTTTCAAGGCATACCAAGCATCAACCAATTATTTTAGACCATATTTTATGAGTTTTTTGAACTCTAGACCTTTTTATTCATGAGACATTAATTGTGGGTTCTGATATGCCTCACTACACATGTCATGAAACCATGCATAATCTGGATTATGAAAACATAGTTAAGAATGATGCCTTTTTTTAAGACCCATATGGTGATGACATTGTTTATGAGATGGATCTATATCATCCTTACACTAATAAATATGTAAAATAAGGCCAAGATCCATTAACACACTACCTGGTCAATACACCTTCTTATTTAGGTTAAGAACACAAATAAATAACTCAATTTCTTGTTAGTATGCCATAAGTCACCAAATTTTTTTAATAATAACCTTATTATGTTACCATTCCATAAACCTATGACCCATAATTTATTGATCACCACTTTATTATAAACAAGGATGAGGTTTTATTTAAATTCGCAGTGGTATGGGCCAAGTTTTTGTAAAACTATCCCTACAAAAATATACCTAATCTAGTTAGAGTGCCTAAAAACATGCCTTATACCCAAAATATAAAAATTCCTAGTGTAAATATCACACCAAGGGTCCAATATGATTGCAAATGGAGAGGGACACATAGAGGACCAATTCATGCAAATGCAATAAACATATTAGACTTATCTTAATTTATCACATGATTTCAACACTATGGCCATAACGAATGCTCCACTAATAGAGCTAATTTATTTAACATGAGTGTTAGTTTATTTTTTAGGTCATGATAATTTGGGTGTGGACCCATTTTCCTAAATTACTTTATTAGGTGACATGTTTAATGTCCCATTTATTGAGGATGTTATTATGGCCTCTACTCAAGACTGTATGCCCAATACAGTAGATAACACACAAGTGTCTTCTAATTTAGGAAAAGGTGAGGTAAATACACCACCAAATACCCCTAAAAAATAAGTAACTATTGATAATACCATGAATGGTTCAAAATATTGGGGGGAGGTAATACCTAATTCTAAACCATAATAGGTTACTCCAACTCCTTAACTAGCTACTTACTATAGCACACAATAGTAGGGGATAAGTGATTAGGTACCAACTAATGTTTTGACTTAACACGTGATGAATTATATCCTAACTTAATAGGTGATGGATAATATTCTATGATCACAAGCACAAACTAATTTACCACCTCTATATAGGTAGAACACTATGCCACCTCAACATAGGGCAATAAATAGTCCACCTCAATAGGTAGTGATGAATGTACCTCAATAATTAGAGACCAATGTACCTCAATAATCATAAACATTTCTAATCAATAACATATTTATATTGGTCAATTTTTTTTCCGAAAACCCAACAAGCATCTAGTTCAAAATAAGTGTTTATTCAATAAAGAGGTGGAAATGTCCAACAAGTACCCATCAAGTAACCATTACATTTTACCCATCATGTGCCACATATTTAAAGACATAACCTTGGTCAACAATAAGTACCCTTTATTCAATTGGGTTTAGCTAGTTGATAATAAGTCCTTACTCAAACTCACTAGGCACAATACCTTCCACAAAGTCACATACTCCCATCACAACCTCAAATCCCTCAAACCCAAGGCCATATTTTAAATATAAACCAAAATATTTACCAATAATGCATATAATATTAGAAACCTCATCCTAATGCATGGATGCATATTATTGGTTGAATGGTGTATCAAACTAATGTTCCACAATACTCTATACCTCCATTATATATCAATCAAGGTAATCCACCTTTGACCACCTAACCAAAACTAAAACCAAATGTGCCATCAATTTTCTTGGCCCAAAAGATGCAATAACTAATGTAATTATATCTGTTCAGATGGGAAAGTAGACCAAGAAGTTCAAATTAGATGATGTATGTTCATACCTATTTAACATGGAGTATATTTAGGTACCATTTCCTCCAGGTTATGATCCACCAAAATTTGACAAATAAAAGAGTCAAGGAAACCCTATATAGCATCTAAAAGTGTTTTTTATCACCTTCCAATTAGTGGCTTATAGTGACATCTACCTACATCTTATTTTTACTCTAAGTCTATCTAGATAGGCATTGTAGTGGATCCTTAATTTAACAAAGAATTTGGTATCTAACTTTGATTATCTATTAGATAAGTTTGTGCTAAATTTCTCTTAATATCTTGAGTACAAGATTTTAGTAGTGGATTTGAGTTAGGACAAGCATAAAGTTGGTGAGAGATTTGTGATTACTTACAGTGATGGAGATCACTTGAGAGTCAATCCACCCATAATCTACTAGATAAAAAATTAGTAGTTGTGTTTATAAAAATATTATTCAACTAAATATATTATCACTTGGATCTTTAGTGTGCTCCAACATTCAAGGAGATCATTGAAAAAGGCATATAGATCAAAAATCCATTGTTAACAAATGGATTAACAAGTTGTCTTCTTTAAACTAGAATTAGAGACAAAACCAAAACTCAAGACCAAGTTAGAACCCTAGCATAGTCCAAGCACAAACATCTTCAACCACTCAAGCCAATATGTATGAAAAACCCAAGCCATATAATTGTAATAGTAATGTTGTAGGTAATGGAGTAACTAAGTCACATCATGTCCAAATGGTGTAAACACCATCTACTCAATGTATACCATAAATGTAACTTTTCCCAAAAATACAACCTATTTAGAAATCATAATCTATACCTCAACCCAAACCAACTCTCAAAAGCTACAACCACCACCTTTACAAACCCCTCCTCTAAGAAGAAGACCCACTTCTAGAGTCTTTAGTGACCTTGGTCAGCCTATTTAAGTAGTGTTTCACAAATTATCCATGACCAATATAATTAGTTGGTCGATTCTAAAACACTTTTTTTAGGGAATATCTTATCCATATTGGTATAAAGAGCATGAGTTATATGAATATCATCATGTTCATAGAAATTATATATGATGTTGTGTGTAGTTGAAGCACCTCATTGAGAATATGTTAGAAAATAGAGAAATTCAATTAAATAATAGAGCATCTAATTCCAATCAAAACTTGGGTATCTACCAAAAAATGTTTCCACAACATAACAATGTTAATCAACAATAGTATCATTAAAGACCATAGTAACAACAACAACCACAACAATATCCACAACAATAATAATATTAGTAGCAATAATAATGTCAACCTATGAATGGAAGGAACCAAGGCCAAAATGACCCCAACAACCAACAAACATACCACATAGTTGAATATGACTAAAATAAAATTGTAGCTCATATTTTGGGTGGTCATGTTTCTACCATTATCATATATCCTTGACCAAATTCCAATAGACTAGGGCCATTGACTCACATGCCTATCAACCTACCAATTTTGGTAATCTTTCATTGACCTGTGATCATAGCCAAGTGAAATATCAACCAAGGATTACCATTTTATGACACTATGTCGATAACTCTTGATTGCCCCATGACCATATACAAGTGTACTAGCAATAAAAAATTATCCTCTTTAGCCCATATTTATCATTTTATAGTTATGATAGTCTTGTATCTAATCCAAATTGTGCAATCATAACTTGGTAGTCTAAAATCACCATACTAGGCCCACAACCCCCTACTAATGAATAGATCCAAGCCACTATGCTGACTAAGAACAAGTCAATTACCACTATTAAGGAAAATATGTATGATATTAAGGAATAACTCTAAAATACACCTACATAAATCTCCATTTTATATTTGTTGCATATGTCTACCATCTACAAGAATATCATTATATAACTCTTAGGCCAATCCCAAGTACCAAATGACATTACACCAAATAAATTTCAAGATTTGATTAGACACTTAGCCCTAGGCCAACAATTGACCTTTGACCAAAGTGATATGTCATTCAGTGGCCCTTTACATAATAAGCTATTATACATTGAAGTTATCATCACACAACGCAAGGTCAATTGTGTCCTCATAAAAAAGGATTAAGCCTAAATATTGTGTCTCTAAACCTAATCAAGCATCTAGGATATACAATAACTGGCCTTCAGCTTAAGACTATTACTATCAAGGCCTATGACAATGAAGAGAGGGAATCACATTGAACCATAAGTTTTTCATTGATCATTAGGCATTTGACCCACATACACTTGGCCATGTGCTAGACCTATATATTTCATACAATTTACTTTTGGGAAGACCATGGATACACGAAATTTGTGTAATCCATTCAACATTGCACTATTGTATCAAGTTTACTCACTTAGGGATGAAGGTAACTATTCATGGGGATTTATAGCCATATGAACACTACAAGTATTTAGAGGCTGACTATGAAAGTTACAATTACCATTTTGGTCTAGACCTAGTGCCAAAAAAATGATAAAGATAAAGAGATACTTGTTAAATTTATAGAAGCCAATTGTATAGACCCTTATATCTTTGCCTTATCTTCACATACACCTCCTATTAAAATGTATAATCATTTGACCATCTCAAACAACATTCTAAGAGAGTATGTTACCCATGACACATTTAATATAACTAAACTTCCATAGAATCTCAAGACCTATGAAAGGCCCAAACCTAAGCCAATTTGTATGGAATGGTGATAAAAGGGAAAAGGAAAGATTCATATCCCCACACCTATTATTTTCACACCTACCACTAGCCAAAAATAAGATCCACTTGCCAATGATGATTCCTAGTTATACAATGAAAATTTCACTAATTACTACTATAGTACAAATTATCCCATCCCTAACATGATCATGGATAACCAAATGTATGAAGGTGAGTCTTATGGAAAAATCAATAGGGTACTCTTGAGCCCATTTATATGACTATATATAAAAGAACTCATGATCTCTGATTTAAACTACCTAGGGGTGACCCCACATATCTTATTTGTGTTCCAACACCAATGATTAGTGATAATTATGTCAATAACAAAGCATAGTTCAATCATAACATATATGAAGACCTTTCCCATACTTATTTGACCCATATACCATTTGTATCATTACACCAATAATCTGACATTCTTTGCTTCTTATTTATCACCCTCAAATTATATATTGGGACCAACAAGAATCCATAGTACCTTTAGATGATTTTGAGAATGATGAGGCCTTATGTGATTTTATAGGCCTAAGAGACAATGTTCCATTAAAAGTTAATATTCCATTAGGAGACCACAAATAAGGGTTATCTATCAAACTATATCTTTTAGCCTATTTTAGAGAGCAGTTGAACACCCTTAGCCAAAAATAAAATAATAAAACATTGAGCTCCTAAAGTGAAAACATCTTTGAGACACATTTGGATGAGGGTAAAAATAAATAAAAAGGCCAGTCTTTTGGTGAAAATCTATTTTAGGCACCACTAGATGAGGATGTTCACCATTATTTAAATAAACCTTAGGAGACCACCAATGATGAACTTGATTTTGGGTCTAAATTTAGTACAGAGGAAAAATATACCTTTGATCTCAATATTTGAGAATGTCTTACAATATTTGTTACATGGCTATTACTACCATTAGGAGATTCTAATTCATCTTATTTAGTAGAGCTTGAAGAACCAATCTGACCAGAGGACTTTGCTATTGTAGGATAATTTACATCCTTGTCAACTATTCTAGAAAATGGATTGACTCTCTTAGTAGAGGATACTATGGAAGTCAACATTGGGACTCTAGAAGACTTGAAGTAGATCAAATTAGGTGCATCCCTCACTAAGGAGTAACATGAAGTTTTTACAACCTTTTTGAAGGAGTTTTTTGACATATTTGCATGGGCCTATTTAGACATGCTAGGTTTGGACCCCACCTTATTTTTATACCATCATGTTGTACATATTGATGTTAAACCTATAAAGTATAAATTACATTAAATACATACTCATATTGTTGTGTTGGTTAAGAAAGAGTTGGATAACTCTTGAAAGTTAGATGCATCAAACCAATTGACTATTTAGAGTGGATCTCAAATATTGTACACATTAGTAAAAATATAAAAGGGATCAGAATCTGCACTAATTTTAGAGACGTTAGTAAAGCCTACCCCAATTATGACTTTCCTCTACCAAATATCGACATGATAGTTGACTCCATATCTAGGTATGGAATGATTTCCCTCATGGATGGCTTTTTATGATATAATTAGATCAAGATCACACTAGAAGACCAACACAAAACATCATTCACCACTCTTTGGGGAACATTTCACTATTAGGTTATGTCTTTTAGCCTCAAAAATGTTGGTTCCACATACCAAAGATATATGACCATCATAATTCATGACATGATGCATGATATTGTGAAATACTATGTTGATGACATATTGGGTAAATCTAAGACCCATGAAAATCATCCAACCATACTATGAAGGATATTTGAAAGGCTTTGTGAGTATAAATTTTGACTTAATCCCAAGAAGTGCATCTTTGGTGTCACTTAAAGTAAATTTTTAAGATTTATTGTCTCTCTTTGAGGATTTTAAGTTGATGTTTATAAGTTACAAACCATTACTGAGATGCCACCAACTTTTACTTTGAATCAACTTCATAGTTTATAGGGAAAATTTTAGTTTATTAGATGCTTAATTTCACAATTGGCTAATAAAATCTATCCCTTCACTCATTTATTAAAGAAAGGTATTAATTTTATTTGGGATGTATAATGTTAGAAATATTTTGATCACATAAAGTAATACCTAAATAACCCACCTATTTTATTACCACCAATATTAGGGAAACCATTTCTACTATACTTATTTGCCATTGATAATGCCCTAGGGATACTATCAGCTCAACATGATAAAAATGGGAAGAACATGCCATGTAATATCTAAGACACACACTATTATCATATGAGTATAACTATACACTAATATAAAAATCTTGTTTAGCTATGGTATTTACAACCTAGAAGCCGTGTTATTACATACTTTATAAAAAGACCATAATTATTGCCAAAGTAGATCCCCTTAGGTATATACTACCAAAAATATCATTATAGAGATGCATGGATAAATAAATCATGATTTGATTATCTAAATAAAAATGTCACAAATGGATAAGTACTTGTAGATTAGTTTATTGAATCTCCCCTTTTAGATATTGAACCACTCACTTTTGCATTCCCGGATGATTCTATCATAATATCATGGAAACACCTCCTAAGTAATAATATTGGAATATTTATTTTTATGGGTCATTCACATAACATGGATTAAGTTTAGTATTATTATTTATTACATGATAGGGAGATATTATTCCCAAATCATTTCATATCATCTTTTCTTGTGCTAGAAGTAATCATCACTCAAAAGTGCACCCTTACAAGAACATGTGCCTATTCTCACTCCTATTGATACAATGGAAACTATATAATGTGTGTGACATTATATTAGATATAATATATATATATATATATATTAAATATTGGTTCCATTTGGTACACTCACCTACTTCTATCTAAACTCTTTAATTATGTTTTTTTTTACCAGGAAAAGGGTAGAAAGGGCAATGCTAAAGCTAAAAATGGAAATGAAAAATAAAAATTGGGGTGATGCACCCATTTTAAGATGAATTATTAATATAATTTACACACTTTTTAAGCTAAATAACCTTAACACAATCATTTCATCTTCATACAATGGCTTTTTCAAAAGTATTTCACATAGAGGTCTAGACAAATACTCACACTAGCTTGGAAGGAATGAACAATGATTGAATTCACTTTAAAATTAGATAGAAATTAGATTTGGAAAATTTATATGACCTAAAATATTTATTATTTTATAAATAAATTTTAGATATTCAAGCATAAATATATGAAAATCAATCATTCACTATGTTACATCAATGAAACATGAACAATTTGAAAATGGAGGAAAAATTAGCTCTTTATTGTTTCAAAGGTGGCGTAGTAAATTTTTTGATAGAGTTTCATAAATATAAAGCATGATATCCTAATAATCATTAGAAAATTAATGTAAATATAAAAAGGAAGAAGAGATAGAGAAGACAAGAATCTCCAAACTAGGAATGAGTCTATGTCTAGTTATAGTTCACTTTTTACTTCAACTCTACTAACTGAAAACCAAGTCATGGTTAAATTCCATGAAATTAAAAATTATAATTTGATTTTAAACATATTTTAATTGGAATATTTCATGGAAATGAGAGAGATAAAAGGTAGTTTTAATGTTTGAAAAGTCCAATGTTGTTGCATGTGTTTGAATAGTCTTTAACTTAAAAGAGATCTTTGACTATCTTTAATAAACTCCTAATGAACAGTTTGAAATCCTTTTAATCTTCAATTAAATATTTTTGATCTTTCATGCATCTTCAATTTTGATTTATATTACCTTTATTCCATCTTGGAGTTTGACTTGACTTAACTTGACTTGTAATCAGGAGTTTGACTTGAGATATCTTGACTTGCATCTTGCATGCATGTTTGAATTCTTAACTTTTATAAAATTAGCCCAAGTGGGGAATAGTAAGAGAGATATTTAAATCTTATTATTTAATTATTACCTTGAATGAAAATATGGCCTCAAATCTTAATCAAGACTTCAACTCAACTTCTCCAATTTTGCATGTTTCAAACTCCACCTTTATAGGGCTAACTAAAGACTCTTTCTATTTGCCTTGACCTTGTCTAAAATTAGCCAAATGGGGGGGGGGGGGTGGAATATATATATAAATATTTTTTTAATGTTATTTAATTTTTAATAAAATACCTCTGCTCATAGTGCACTTGATTATGATAATAACATCTCTCCATACTGGTTCTTCTAGATATGCCCATCTTCTGTGGTTTTGGTAAGCTTCTTGAATGCAATATAAGAACCTAAAACTTGATTAATTTGAATTATTTTATCAATTAATGAGTATAAATATATTTTTAACATATAAACCATGGTGGAATATGCCTTTTAATAAAATTTAAGATCCAAAATCCATGCATAACTTCAACAAATGTTATTTTATGCTCTCTTGGACTAAAAAAACCCTGATTTAGATTAGGGAGTCTAATTTGAGTTCCAAGCATAAAAAAACACTCATAATATTCTAATTATATAGGTATAAATTATAAATACCTGGAAACTTTTGAAAATATCTAAAACTCTTTACCAAATTCCAAAATAAAAATTCAGAAAAAGTGCTTGCTTGTTGCCCTAAGGGAGACCTGGAGATGTTTTTATTTGGTCTGAACCTATTTTGAATTGGTTTTAATTGAATTAATATTTATACATTAATTAAATAAAATTTAAAATATTTTTTTTCCATTTTAAGGACCTGAAACACTCATTTCTAACTCCATTTATGAGAAAAAGGTGAAAAACCTTGATTTCTTTCATGAATAGACCTATATTTTGATATTTTATCTCTCTTTAGGTATATAAAGGACATGAGACCATTTTTAAACTTTAAATTATATTAAAAAATACCTCCATATAAAATTTTATGATATTTCATGTAATAAAACTCAAAATATGCACTTTTAATGTTTTCTAGCTTGCTCTTTCTCATTTATAAATGCCTTTAGGTCTGAGTTTTGTCATTTTATTGAGTTTTATGAGGCATAAATACCTAATTATTTTTTAATCATGAAACTTAATAATATTTATCAAAAATAAAATCACTGGATATTCTAAAATTATCTTTAAAACCTCTCAAAAAGTGTATTTTTTGACTCTCCCTCTTACTTGTTTGAAACCCTAATACCTGTATTTTTGCCTTTATCCATTAGTTTCCATAAAATTTTTTTTTGTTAAGGTTTATTAATATAATTTATCTCCCATAATATCTTACACAAATTTTTTTCATCAAATGAGTCAAAAAATATAATTATATCTCCTAAAACTGAGCCATTAGGGTTTAAGAAAGGTTTTAGAGCACTTGTTCTGATTAACGATTATTTATAAAATTAAGACACTATAAAATTAAAAAAATAAATCTAATATTGAGGTCATATGGGAAAAAAAATACCAATAAAACTTTTCAAACCAACTCTTTTTCATGTTCATATACCAAGTATTTGAAAATTTCCTTCACTAACCTACAACTAACTAGTTAGAGGAATAAAAAAAACCTCTATCAAAGTTTGGAATTGTGAGTTGTTATTGAGCATGATTTTTTAATGATTAATGTTTTATTATATTTTGATAAAATTTTTAATCTTCACTACATTAATTGATTTTTCTTGAAAACCTACACATAAGTAACTTAGACCAATGGTGGCAAATTTGTCAACATTCTTAGCAACTTTATTGAGATATTTGCCTGCTAAACACTCAAGACCAATAGCTATATCTATTGGGTTATATATTTATAAAAAAATAACCTTATATAAAATTGAAAATTCCCTGAATAACCTACAAAAATTGTGCATAATCACTTATTAAATTAAAAACTAGAACAACTACCAACTAAAAATTGTGCAAGATAGTAATTAGAGGAAAGTAGAAACTAAAACAACTACCAAAATATGTGCATAACAAAAATTAGAGGAAATTTAAATATAATATTAATAAATACAAAAATAAATATTGAATTAATTTAAAAAAAACCCCTCAAGTCCTCTCTAAATGGTTGATGATTATGACTAACAAACTATTATTTAAGTACCATTTTATTTGGATTAGGTCTTTTCCTACTTGTCAACCTCTTTGGATTGTCTCCAAGTGAATAAAAACACATCTAATATAAAAATTATATATATATTTTAATAATAACCTCATATTTATATTCACATTGATAAATCTCTCCAATGTAACCATATTCTAATTTGTAGGAAAAGTTGCAATTTCAGCCTCTAATGGTTCACTAGAACATTGTTCTTGGCCTTCTATGACATCTTGAGATATGTCAAATTTATATTCATCAGTATCTTCTTAAAAAATTCTTTGATTAACATCTTCTTGAGCATGTTTTCCAAATTTCACAACCACTTTATCAATGTCTTCACAAGTGGTGTAGGTTTACAAAGAATATCAAATTCTTGAATCAAATTGAAGTAATTTTGACATAAGTCATTAAAATATTCTTTATATTCACTCGTATCTTCTATTCTATTTTTATCTTCAAGGGTTATAATATGATATTATTCTATGCCAAATTAAAGCTCACTTAACCAACATAAGTCTTGATCATTCTCTCTTGACAAATTCTCCTCTTCACCTACATGTTATTGTTTTGAATTACATATAGTAGGTCCTCCTTCAAAAATGGATATGGTGGGAGGTAAATAAATTTCAATTTATGGCATAGGAATATATTTCATGATGGTTTGATCTTGAACATGAGGTAGTTGGTGAAGCTTGCTTGCTTCAACATGCTAATTTTTCTGAGCTAAAGGGGCAATAATCTAATCATTATTACTTTTATAAACCATATTAGGAACATTTTAATCATGGATTAAATCCTGGAGATCATCTATAGCTCTTTCCTTGGATATTTTAATGATCACAAATAGGTTATTTGATTTATTAGGCTGACCAATGTGATTTTATACTAAATGATCATCAACCTAAAAATTCACCAAGATTGCATCTAGTTCTACTTGTCCATGATTTGATTTCTCTTATATAATTTGAGGAATTGGAATAATCTATGCTAATAAAGGCTGATTATACACATCACTGGTATTAAAAGGATACCAACATGAATCTAGCATCAAATTATTTTGTACTGAAATAAGGGCCTTGGTTGAGGAAGGATCATTAGAATTGATTGTAACATATGGTTTGGCTAGTGTAATGAATCTTTGAGCTTGATATGCAGGCATATTATCTAGAAATCCTTGGTAGGGAGGTATTTGATCTCTATATGGATTATATGTGGGATGATTAGGTGCTTGATATGACATATTAGCTTGATATTGTTGCCTCTTCATATGAATTAACTCATTACCAAAATATTGAATCATACCCTTTAGTTCATCAATCTCACTAGATTGACTATGAAGAGATTGAAATTTACTTTGAGGGGATGGAATTTGGGCTATGAATGGGGTTTGAGGAGGTATAATAAGCTATAATTAAACAAAAAAATAAATTAAAGGCCTATACATAAGTTTACCAACTTAATTAAGACTATTTTCATTACTAATGGAAACCTCATAGGCATCTGGGAGTGTCCTACCACCCATGGATTGAATAAAAACTGAAATATCAAAATTCAAGGCCATCAAAAAGTATATGAAAGCATATTTAGGAGATAGCCTTATCATGGGAAGCATTCTATTACACATCTTCTAAAATCTAAGATTAAAATCAATCATAAATTCATGTGGTACTATTTTAATGGTAGAAATCTTCTTAACAAAGGAAATACAGTCTGATTTGTCTTCAAAATATCTATAGAATATTGCACCTAAAACATCTGAAGAGACAATGGAGTTTAAGGGAAGGTTCTTATACCATAACAATGCCTTTCCATTGAAGGATACAATAATTAATTGTATGGAAACATTATTTTAGGTAAAATGATGGAATGAACACAAGTTGGCCACTTATTTGACATGTTCTATGGGTGTAGTCTGATCTTCACCTATAAAATATGGTAGACTTTTGAGGGTTGAGGCTAGAATATCACCATATTAAGACAAATTGAGAAGAATTCCATCATTAAATGAAATAAATACCTGATTTCTTAGGATATCCATATTGATTTTTAGTGACTTTAGGAATGTAAATAATAATTTTTAATACTACAAATATCTTTTTCAGCATTAGTTTGTGTCCCACCTAGCATGCCAAAAATTGTTATCACTCAGAAATACACCCTTATAAGAAGGTGTGTCTATTCTAACTCTTGTTGATACAATGAAAACTTTACAAGGCATTGGACCTTATATTGAAGATAATATACAAATTAAGGGATATTTACCTTTGGTACACTCATCAAATTTTCTCTAAAATCTCTAATTCTATGCTTTCTTGACTAGGCAAAGGGTAGAAGGAGTAATGTTAAAGATGAAAATGGAAATGAAAATTAAAAATTAGGATGATGCACCAATGTTAAGGTAAATTGTGCTTATAATTTACACACCTTTTGAGTTAAATAAACTACAAACATTCACTACATCTTCATGCAATGACTCTTACATCAATATTTCACATAGAGGTCTAAAAAACCACTCACACTAGCTTGGAAGGAATGATCAATGATTGAATTCACTTCAAAATTAGGTAGAAATCAGATCGAGACACTTTATATGGCCTACAAAAGTTATTATTTTTTACATTAAAGTGATATTTTATACATAAATATATGAAAATTACTCATTCACTAAGTTATATCAATTAATATTAAAAACACACTTCATGAACAACTTAAAAATAGATGAAAAATCATCTTTTTATTGCTTCAAAAGTGAGGTAGTAAAAATTTTAGAAGAGTTTCAGTAATAAAAATTTATATTATCATAATAATTATTAAAAAATTAATGTAAATATATAAATTATGAATAGAGAGAGAAGACAAGAATATCTAAACTAGGAATGAGTCCCTGTCTAATCATAGTTCACTTTTTACTTCAACTCCACTAATTAAAAACCAACTCAATATTAAATTACAAAAAATTCAAACATATAATTTGAGTTTAAACATTTTTTCCCTAGAATATGGTGTGGAAATTATATATATAATGTAGTTTTAATGTTTAAAAAGTCAAAGTTTGTTTCATGTGTTTGAATAGTCTTCAACTTGAAGAGATCTTTGAATATCTTTAGTTGATTCATTGTGAATAGTTTGAACTCTTTTTGATCTTTACTAAAATCCTTTTTATATTTAATTAATATTAAATTATTAATTAAGCTAAATTTATTATATCTTGGATTTTGACTTGATTTGAATTGTAACCTGGAGTTTGACTTGAGCTATCTTGACTTGCATCTTGCATGCATGTTTGACTTATTAAATTTTCTAAAATTAGCCCAAATGGGGCATAGCAAGAAAAAGAATTAAAGTTAATTATTGAATTATTATCTTTAATTAAAATATGGAATTAAATATTAACCAATATTTCAACTCAACTTCTCCACTTTTGCATGTTTCAAACACCACCTTTCTAAGGCTAAATGAAGACTCTACCTGTTTGCCTTTACTTTGTCTAAAATTAGCCCAAATGGGAGCATAGTAGAGAGAAAAAGAATGATTTTTATTTTATTTAATTATTAATAAAATAAATATACTAATAATTAACTTTATGATGACAATAACAACTTTCCATATTGGTTCTTTTGGGTATGCTCATCTTCTATGGTTTTGACAAGCTTCTTAAATGCACTGTGAGAACATGAAACTTTATGAATTTTAATTATTTTATAAAAGAATGATCATAAATATTATTTAAAAATAATAATAATTTTTTAATATAATTTCAAAAAAAAAAAATCTCTAGACTCCATGTACAACTTTAATAATTACCTTTTTATGCTCTTTTGTGCTCTTTTAGACTCAATAAACCTTGATTTAGATTAGGCGGTCTAAAATGAATTATAAGACTTAAAAAATAATAATAATATACTAATTGGATATTTATAAATGGGTTATATCTATAAAATTTTTAACATCTCCAAAATTTTCACCAAACTCCCTAACAAAAATTCACAAAAAAGTGTCTGATTGTTGCCTTGAAGGTGACCTGGAGACGTTTTTCTTTGGTATGAGCTGATTTTAAATTATTTTTCATTACATAAATATTTATTCATACCTTTATATTAATTATAAACACTCTCAAATCATATTTTTCCATTGGAAGGATTTGAAACACTCATTTCTAACTCCATTTGTGAGAAAAGAGGTGAAAGCCCTAATTCCCTTCATGAATAAACTTATATTTTACCATTTTCTCTATTATAAATTAAATTAAATAATTTTTTTTTAAAACCTTAAATTACATTAAAATATACCTCCATGTAAAATTTAAATATATTTCATTTAATAAAACTCAAAATATGATTTTTTTGGTGTTTCTTATCTTGCTCTTTCTCATTTCTAAATGCCTATAGGTCTGAATTTTGACATTTTATTGAGTTTTATGAGGTATAAATACATAATTATTTTTTAGTTATGATATATAATAAATTTATTATAATTAAAATAATTTTATATGTTCAAAAAATCCTTTAAACCTCTCAAAAAGTGCATTTTCTGACTATCTCTCTTGTTTACTTGAAACCCTGATATCCGTATCTCTAAATTTCTCTATTATTTGCCATAAAATTTGATTTATGAAGGTTTAATAAGATAATATATGTCACATAATATCTCACATATTTTTTTTTCCATCAAATAACTCAAAAAATTCAATTATCTCTTAAAACTGAGCCATTTAGATTTAAGAAGGGTTTTAGAGCACCTATTCTTATTAAAAATTGTTAATAAAGTTAAGCCACTATAAAATATAAAAAATAAATGTAATATTTAGGTAATATGGTCCAATAAATACCCATTATATCTTATAATCAACTAATTTTCACCTTCTTGAATTGAGAGTTTGGAAATTACTTTCACAAGCTTACAACTAGCTAGTTAGATGAATAGAAGAAACCTCTATCAAAATTTGGACTAATGAGTTATTATTGAGTATGGTTTTAGTATGATTAATGTTTTATTATATTTTAGAGACATTTTTTAATCTTAAATCCATGAATGGAGTCTTCTTGAATACCTTCACATAAGTAATTTTGACTAATGGTGACAAAATTTGTCAACATTATTGATGACTTTACTAGGATGATTTCCTGATAAACTCTCAAGAATAGTATCTATATCCATTGGAATGTGGAGTTATAAAAAAATAATCAAAAATTTAACTTAAAATAACCTCAATAAATTTAAACACTTGTGCATAAGTACTTATTGAATTTAAAACTAGAACAACTACCAACTAAAAAATGTGCAAGATAACACTTAGAGGAAAGTAGAAACTAAAAACTAGTAGAACATGTGAATAATATCACTTGGAGGAAAGTTAAATATAACATTGATAAATAAAATACTCAATATCCACTTAGATTAAAATAAAAACTCCTTAGGTCCTCTCTATGTGTTTTATGAAGATGACTAACAAGCTATTGTTTAAGTGTCATTTTTATTGGATCAGCTCTTTTCCTTCTTATCAACCTCTTTGGATTATCTCCAAGTGAATCAATTGAATCAACATATCTAAAATATAAATAAAATATTCTCGTGGTTAAATAATCAACTCATATTTATATTCAACATTGATAAATATCTCTAATGCAATGATATTTTGATTTGTAGGATGAGATACAATTATAGACTCTAATGGCTCACGAGAACATTGTTCTTGGCCTTATATGACATATTGAGATATGTCATCTTGATTTTAAACTACTAAAAATTGTTCAAGATCTTTATATATGTAATCTTGATTTTGAAATTTATATTCATTAGTATCTTCTTGAAAAATGATTTGAATAACATCCTCTTGAACATGTTTTTCAGCTTTCACAACCACTTTATCAATGTCTTCAAAAGTAGATGTAGGTATACAAAGGTTATACAAGTATTGAATAAACTTGAATTAATGTTTCCATAATTCATTAAAACCTTATTGATTTTAACTTATAGCTTATATTTTATTTTGATCATCGAGGGATACAATATGATCTTGTTATATACCATATTGAAGCTCATTTAACCAACACAATTATTGATCATTCTATCTTGAAAAATTCTCCTCTTCAGTTGCATGTTAATATTTTTCCTTCCATATAATAGGTAATAATTGAAAATGAGAGATGGTGGGAGCATAATAGGTTACACTTGGTGGCATATAAATATATGTCATGATGGGTTGCTCTTGAACTTTAGGCATTTGGTGAAGCTTCCTTACTTTAACATGCAGATTTGTTTGAGCTAACGGGGAAAAAATATTATCATTATTAGTTTTAGAAACCATATTAGGAACATTTTAAGCATTTATTACCTCTTGGTTCTCATAAATATCCCTTATCTTAGATATTTTAATGGTTGTAACAAAATTCTTTGATTTTATAGGCTCTCCAATCTGATTTGCTACCACATGATCATAAAATTGAAAATTCACCAAGATTATATCTAATTGTACTTGTCCGTGTTTTGATTAATATTTTATCATTTGATGAATTTACATATTTCATCTTACCAAAGTTTGATTTTTTACATCATTAGTATTATAAGGCTACCAACTTGAATTTTTCATCAAATTATTTTGTACTAGAATAAGGGCCTTGGTTGAGGAAGGAGCATTAGGATTAATTAAAGCATATGGTTTAGTTAGTTTAATGACTCCTTGAGATTGATATAGAGGCCTATTATCTCTAAAGTATTGGTAGGGAGGTCTCTGATCTATATATCGATTATATTTGGGCTGATTAGGTGTTTGATATGGCCTATTAGCTTGATATTATTGCCTATTCATGTAAACTAACTCCTTACCAAAAGATTACAACATACCTTTTAGTTCACCAATATCACTAGATTGACTATGAGGAGATTGAACTTGAATTTTAGGGGATAGAATTTAGGCTATTAATGGTGCTTGAAGAGGTAGAATAGGATGTAATTCTAAAAAACATGGCATTAGAGGTCTAGGTACAAGTTTATGAACTTGAATTAGACTATTTTTATCACTAAGGGAAACTTCATAGGCATTTGGGAGTGTCCTAACACCCATGAACTAAATTATAACTGATATATCATAATTCAAGGCTCTTAAAAAGTATAGGAAATCATATTCAAGATATGGACTTATCATGGGAGGTATTCTATTCCATGTCTTCTAAAATCTAATGTTGAAATTAGTTATAAATTCATAGGGTACACTTTTGAATGATAACAATAACATGACTAACTATGAATCACTCATTAGAGGGATTTTTTAAGTACTACAATGGAACATTCAACATCTTGTGGTTCATAGTGATTCTCATCTAATCATCAACTAGGTTATAGACTAGTTCTAGTCTAAAGATGATAAGTTGGTACCATACAAGGCCATGATGGACACTCTCAAGTATAATATTACCCATATTAAATTTGAACACATAACTCAAGCCAATAATAGGACAACAAATGCCATGGATACCATTGGTTTTTTAATCTACAACACAAACAAGGTAAAATATCATCAATTCCTCATTAAACATATTCTAATTCCTGCTTATGAACCTTTAATCATTGAAATGATTTGTGACATTATTGGTCCTAGTTTTATTTGGTATTTAGACTTATATAACTACCTTCATGACAAAATCATTTCACTAGACCTTTCATGAACCAAAAATACCTTTAGAGTATATACTTACATCAGATGATGAGGGAGTGATTAAGGATGATGAAGGATGGTGAAGGTCAATTATGAAGTGATGAGGGATGGTGAGGGTTAATGAGGGAGTGATTAGGGATGATGAGGGAGGAAGAAAGAGTGATTAGGGATTATGAGAGATGAGGAGGGAGTGATTAGACATGATGAGGAATGGTGATAGTCAATGAAGGTGTGATTATGTATGATAATAGAATGATTAGAGATAAGTCTAATAACTTCTATGGGTACTTCTTAATTCACCAATTTCTCCTAGGGTTATGTCTATTTAGACACACCCAAGACACTTCTAGGTATGATAGATTATATGTGGCACTATTTCATTTAATGAGATCTCATAGTGTTATGACAAGTCTAACACCCCTAGGAGACTAGCAGGTCTAATAGCTTCCACATGATGCTCAATTCACTAGGTTATTCTAAGGTCATGATAAGTTGGACACCCCTAGGGGATTTAAATTCCTAATAGCTTCCACATGACACTCTTTTTATAAATGCTTAAAAACTGTGCAACATGGTTCTCGTAAGCTTTCATACACCCCTTAGGCCCTTGGCCCCCTTAGGTTAGGATTACCTATTAAAATCATTAAACCTACCCATTTACCCCCTTGGCTAAAATAATTAAGTTAATTAATTAAATAAATCCTATTTACAACTCACCTACCCAAACTCATGGCTAGTTTGTCGACACCTAGCCTAAAGACCATTTCTACCCTAAAAATTAATGACCATAACCTCTTAGACTTGTTCTTCATATGTCCCCATGCTTATTTTATTACCCCTAAACCACTTATCAATGACTTAACCACTACTCATTAGTGGAATTTTCTAAAATGACTATGTCACCCTAACCATCAATGGTCACCCCTCGATTGTCAGTGGTTTACTAAGACCACCGATGATTATATAAATCTAGCTAAAAACATTTTCAAGAAAGTTAAAATCACGCTTGTGTATGATATTCTTATTTATAAATAAATTAAAAGATTCCCAGTGAACTAAGAACCATGCTAGAGACTTAAGGTACTTATGCAACTCATTATCAAGAGCCAAGGTACCATTACTCTACCAAAATTACTCCAAGATCCACAATAGCTTTCAACTAACTTCAACATTCTCCTAAACTAGCAACACCTAAAAGCTAAGTATCTATGTTTTTCATCAATATTCAGTAACTAGATTTTATTTATTTATTTACTTGTGTCATTACCATTATTTTTACTTAATTCCTTGTGTTGGAGTCATACAACTCTAGACACTTCACCCTCTACCCAAACCACCCATAAACAATTCTTACACCCAATCTCTAAACCAAGTACCTTTGAGAATTGATTTTTATATCACAACCAAAATTCAAACCAAACACCAACCCCAGAACCTCTCTATAACTCTCCCTAATAGACTTATTTTCCCAAACCAAATTCCATAGTAACCATTGATGGTTAGCCCTAGCCATTGATGGTCACACCTAACTATTTATGGTCACTATGTGTCCATTTTTAAAATAGTAAGATGATTTGACCAATCAATCCATACCCATATACTAATTTTTGAGTTTCTATTTTATCACAAAGTTTCAACTTATTTTATGAATCGATTTTGAATAATTTAACATTATTATTCAACCATTTATTGTTATTTTTAGTCAAAATCACTTGTTTCTTTTAAAGCATTTCTTGTATTTAATTTCAGTACCTTTTATTATTTCATGCAAGTATCAATTTTTAGTTTATCAAAAATTAAGTGTTTTAAAAGTGTGGATTGATAGACTCCAAGGAAGTTTGTGCTTCTTGGATCTAGCTCATGCTAGGTAGTCTACCCTACTATCTCATTAATCCACCATTTTTATAGCAGTTTCTTATCTACAGGTCAACCTCCCTAGATAAAGAGGAGTATCAAAAATAATCTAGATTCACATGTGCATAACACACTAAGTTTTTCTACCATATCCCTCTCAATTTTCTTCATGGTTTCTTCTTAGAAAATAAAATATAAAACATAGTGAAACACTCTAGCACGCTCGATGGGATCCTTGAGCTTTTTATTGGGTTCCTAGTTCTAGGACATTTAGTTGCACTAGAGAAGAGTCATTCATTTATTATTTTTTGAAAATTAAATGTTCCTTATTTTCTTTTCTTCTCTTCAAAAATTAAAAGTTCTAGTTTCTTTTATATTCTTAGGAAAAAGTAAACAAAAATTGTCATTTTTTTCTTTCATTTTTAAAAATGAAAAGTATTCATCCTAGGCTTAGGATTCACATTATCATATCGCATTTAGATGCATATTAGTTATTTTGTATTCATTTGAAAAAACACCAAATTTTTTCCTTTGGATTAAAATTAACATTACATTCATGGTTTTCTTGTATTGATTAGCTCACATAGCTTTATGTAATCAAGTAAATTAATCATAGTCTCACTTCCTATCACACACATAATACCAAACCACACATTTAATCAAACATCAAAACATTGACATAAGGCCTGACTGGGATTTCATAACCTAGTGGTATCCTTTCCTTGGCTATCCTACTTAGATTTCATCACCAAGGAGAGAACTAACTCAATATGTTATTTGATTATAATTTTTAGCAACTTAGTATATTCTAGCTAAACACTCGACACCCTTATCACTATGATGTGTGAAGTGAGGGGGTAGGCCCCAATATAAAGCCATGTACCAAGTTTTAGTATAGATATTGAGAGCCTTTAACTACCTGAAACCATCCTTAGACATCTTCTAGGACCCACTCTACAAGCCTAAGTTGATCTTCATAAACTCCTTAAAATTGAAGCATAAGCCTAAAGAGAGATAAAAGGTATTATAAGATTTAAACATACTTTAGTGTGTGCTTATTTTATTTGAGCTATTTTTATTTTGATTCCTTCTCTTTTGAGTTTGTGAGATCACTTTTTTATTTATTTGTTCCTCTTTTATATGGATTTGATAAGACAACTAAGAAACTAAGAAAATCAGGATCCACCTCCCAACCACCCATCTTCCTCTTCATCCTCATCCATGGAGTACCATTCAGATGTGAAAAGTTCACCCCACCATTCTAGAAGTCCTATTATACCTCAAATAGTTGTCCAAGGAGAAATAGATTTCACCACCTTTCTAGATAACAATCCCATAGCCCTCTAACATTACCTTAATACTATGTCTTATCTTACCCCTGATTTGGTTCCACCCATTGAGCCACCCTATGACATGCCAACCCATATTATGGGTAGTACCTCTATTTCCATCATTTCCACCCAACCTTTAATCACCCAAGAATCCTATTCTACCAACAAACCTTCCAACAACTCCATTCAAAACCAACCCACTCTACTAAGAAACACCCAAACATCTTCCACCCTAACCAATAACTCTTCTAGTATAGGAATAACCCAACCTTTGGTAGCCTATACTCCACTTACCATTGGATTGACCTCTAGCAGTGTCACTACCTTTCCACTTGTCATTTCCAACCCACTAATTTCCACTCCATTCCAAAGATTTGTATTTTATATACCTTCTAACCTTTCACCCATTAGTACTAAGGTTACCACCTACCCTCAAATTATCAACACAACCATTTTTTCAACCCAACCAATGTGTATCCCTCAACAAGTTCCCATTTCACCTAACCTAGGCTACATCCCTAACCCATAAGGGCATGTGCCTCCACCTTCTACCCAACCTCCTATGTCCACTTATCCATATATGGAATTATCCTAACCACCCATGTACATGTACCAATACATGGTATCTTCCCAACCTTCCACTAGCTTCCCTTATGTTTCAACTACCCAACCCTAACATAATTTACCTTAAAACTATGGGAGTGTACAACCACAAATTGATCTAATCAAAATGATAATGGATAAGATGACCAAATTAGATTCATTTGTTACCAATGCCTATAACTTCTTATCTTACAATAAAATTTACAAAGATCCAATTCACCCATCCGTCCTCATCTGACCATACCCTCCTTAATGGGAGCTTCTAAAATTTTCTAAATTTTTGAGCAAGGAGGACCCCCAATAACATCTTAGATCATTTAGTCACTCTTGTTATCTAATTACTTATGATGATGCTCTCCTTATTCACACCTTCCTCATGTCCTTAGGTGGTTTATAATTAAACTGGTATAGTGTTATTACCAAGAACTCTATTTTATCTTTTGCCTAATTATCCCAAACCTTTTTAGATCATTTCTCCATAAACATCTCTAAGAATGTTTCCATTACCAACCTTTACTCTATCAAGCAATTTGAAGATGATTCAATTGTCAACTTCATAGTCCATTCGAGAAGTTTGATTAACCAACTCTCTTTCTCTTTACCCCAACCTGAGCTTATTTATCTATTTTCTCAAGCTTGTGCCAAACATATTTCCTCCACCTTATAGGTTTAGAATTTTAGGACCTTTGATGAGGTTTTTACTATGGCACATAAATTAGAGATTAGAGCCATTTGTGAGGGGAAGCTAAAATTAGGAAACAAGAACTCTAGTTTCAAATAAAATGAGGATTCCTCCTCCAAAGCCAACAATTAAACCAACACCAACACCAAAACTAAGGGAACTATAAATGTAGTAGTGCTAAAAATGGCTCCTCCACTAGTTGTTAACCAATGCAACTCTTCTAATTCTTCTAACTAAAATACCCAAAACTAAAACCACAATAACCAAAAGTAACACACTCTATTAGGGGAGTCATATGATTCTATTTTGGAAAAGTTTATGAAAGCAAATATCATAAAACTTTCTCTAATTAAACCCACATAGTAATTTGATTCCTCTCATCTTATACCTATTTGGTATAAGGAGAATGAATTGTGTGCCTTCCACCATGTCATTAGTAGACGTAATACATTCAAAATAATTGTCTAAGGGTTGATTAAAAAAGGGAACTTGTGCTAGATAATACCAATGCACCCTTAAATTAGTCACTTGACATATTTAGACAACCTTTTCCCAACCATTCACCTTATACCAATAACAAAAATAACAAATTGAAATCCTCTCACAACCATTAAGTTCACACAATCAATGCGGTTCTAAGTGAAATCATAGTTGAGGAATCTATAGCCCAAACCACTTATTCTTCCCCTCCACTTATTGAGGTAGTTGAGTTACCTTCTATTCCTTTGGAAATTAAAATAAAGGAAGCCATTATCCTCCCTTATCCACTTATTAAGGTAGTGGAAACCACCATCCCCTCTCATTTAGAATGCATGACAAAAGAGATCACCATCACTTCCCTTCCCTTTTCTTCCATGACTAAGCTCTCCACTCTTCCTTTGGAAAACCTTACTAAAGAAGAGGTTGATTCATCTACCCCTCTAATGGAGGAATCACCTTCCAAAACCTTGGATCCTTTGATTAATGAAAATGATAAGGAAACTAGTTCCCTTTCTCAACCCATGGGTTTGTCCTTCAAGTCCAATACTAAAGGAACCAAACCTGTCTATAAGTCATTCAATAGATTGGTTCAAAACTTGGAGTTCTTATCCTAACCCAACATAGATTATGCCATATTTTGGAATCATATTGGGCTCCCTTATCCAACCAATAAATATCCCTCAACCATATCATTTTAAAACCAACCTTCCACTTCTACTAGTGAACCCACCATCATCCCAACCAAACCATTGAAAATATCTACCTCCCAAACCATAGGCAAACCTTCCAACCTAAATCCACCCAAAGTAGTCCAAGCACCTTCTAACATCCCAAAAAATCCCATAAAAAACATATTCATGCTCCACACTTAACACCTTACTCACCTTCCATTAAATTTGGATTTAGCACCATCTAGCCTAATAAATAAACCCCAAGTTAAACCAACCAAGAAAGTGGAGATACCTAGGATCTCAAAAAATAAGATATTACGACCCATTTCTACCTCACCTTCCATTATAGAACCACATCCTTCTTCCATATTCTGACCTCACCCCTATACTTTGGTTAATAGGAATAATCTTCCAAAAAAAGCCCAAACCCAATCTCTTCTTTTAGTTACACCTCCACCTATTTCCACAAAACCATTCACAACCAAACCTTCCACTTCTAAACTATCTACCGCTAAACCTTAAAATTATAAAATATATACTTATAAGCCATTAAACACTAAAAAATTTACCCCAAAACCATTAATTTATAAGCCAACTATTCTAAAACCAACCACTAAGAAAATTTCACTTCCAAAAATTCCCTTTACGAAGCCTATTCCTAAGAAGGCTTCCACCCCAACTACCAAAGACAAAACCTCCACTCCCTTTATAAATTTTCTTGAGTCTTACTCAAAAATATTGTAAATATTATTGAAATCTTCTTTTTTTCCTTAACACCCATCAAACAATTTGACCCCCATAGTCTTAAGCCATCCTAGTTTAATGACAATTTTATCTGCTCATACCATAGAATGTCTGGGCATAATACAAAGAACTACAAAGATCTCCAAGTTATAGTCCACCAAATATATGATGAGGATGACCTATTATTATAAGAGCCTCCCATGATCCTACAACTAATCCAAGAACCAAAATCAACTACCCAATGCCTACCTACTCCTACACTCTCATCTAAGAGTGAGGAGGAACCAAAGTAATTTGTTAGCCCAACTTTTCCCCAAATCCATAGTATTCATGTGGTAACTTGATAAATATTCCAACACATGGATAAAAGGAAAGATAAAGTGTAAATTACATAGACATACCCCTCTTCTACCACCAACTCACCCAACCAAAAGCAAACACCTTTTCCCAAACCCAAAGTTTCTATCCTGGGTGTTTTCCAATCTAACCCCTCTGAATTAATCCAAAGAGTAGTTATAAAGTATATTCACAAAACACTAGTCAATATGATTATATATGAGATAATCAATACCTCACCCCATCACTATTAGGTGATGATGGAGGCCTTGTAGTCTTTAGAGGTCCAACTAGAATATCTTCAACCTCTAGCAGCCTTCATTAGAGCCCTTCAGCTTTCTACCCTCATTACCTTTAAGGATTTGTAAATACCCTCCATTCATCCTAATGATCTATATAATCCACTTTTCATTACCACATACATCAACCAAAACCACATCAAGAGAGTTATGATGTATGGAGGGGTTAGCATCAAAATTATCTCCTCCCATGTGTATGACTAGCTAAAATTGCCAGAGAACATTATGTTAGAAACCACAACAGTGTTTTGTTACTTTAATGACACTATAACCACAACCTTAGGGATATACATCCTCCACATTCATTTAGGACCTCAAACTCTTCCCAAGCTCTTATACTTGGTAAAAGGTGAGTTCCAATATAACATTTTACTTGGACACCCTTGGATCCATTCTTGGATTTTATGCCATCTACCCTACATCGATGCATCAAGTTTGATCACGAAGGTCAAGTAGTTACCATAAAAGCTAACCCAAGTCATTTTACATCATGAAACATGATGTACCAACTAAATGGTGTTTTACTTATTCAATCAACCAAACCTTCACCAACCAAATATTACTCCACCTCTTCCATCAACCAAGCCTCGACTAGATCATCCATCCCTTATACCCAAATCCTCATGGAGGACCCCTTGAAATTAAAATTTTAACATCTCTCACTTGGGGAGTATCACCCTTTAACCTTGGATTATTTCCCTACTCCCCAAGAGTATGGGAACCTTGACCAAAATCTTGGTTACAATTCCAATATCAAAACTATTATTCCTTTTAGGCCTCCCAATCTCCAAACTAATCTTGTCTATGGGGGACTTGATCAACCAATTTCTACCTCCTTTACCTCCTCTTCTCCTTAACCATTCACCTCTAATTTCTCCTATCTAGATAAATTTGAGCTTTTTAATACATACCTCTATAGGTGTGGTTGGAAGGGATTCGGTTTAGGATGTTATGAACGTGGACCACATGAGTTGTTTCCATGTAAGAACCAAAATACTCATAAGAGATTTGGTCTCAAATTCATTCCACTTGAATATCCAACCAATTCACCTCTCATTACAATCATTGATGAGGAAGTTTCATCCTCACTAACCCCTCTACCATCGAAATATAAGGATCTTGAAATCATTCCCCCTAACTCTTTTTTTCATCAACATAATTATATTGGGACCCTTGACTTATCAAAAGGATGGGGAGACTTTAACCATTCCTCTAACTCATTTTGATATGGTAGAATATGAATCTCCTACTATTAATACCATTTGGTGTCAAGATGATGATTCCATTCTCACCTATCTTAGTGAAAAATATTCCTCTATCCACAAATCTCTCCCTCTCGAGACTTTAACCATGTTAAATGAATATAACATGGATGTCAAATTGGGTACTTAGGATAGCCCATGAATTTTCAAAATTGGACAATCACTAGATTCATCAAAGCATCAGGATTTCCCCTCCCTCTTACAAGATCATAGTATATAATTTTCTTGGTCTTAAAATTACATACCAGGAATTGACCCTTCCATCACCACCCATAATATCATTACTACATGTGATGTTAAGTCTGTCAGGTAGAAGCTTCATCAGATGCACCCTCATATATCCCTTCTTTTCAAAGAAGAGATTCAATTCCTCCTATTTATAACTTTCATCCAACCCATTGATTATCCATAATGGGTCTTGAATGTCATCCATATTACCAAAATAATGGGGGAATTTGAATTTTCATGGACTTCCATGATCTAAACCTTACTTGTCCAAAAGATGACTTCGATTTACCAAGCATCGACTAACTTATTGATCTTATATCCAGCCATGAGATGCTATCTTTAATGGATAGTTTCTTGGGATATAATCATATCTTGATTGCCCTTGAAGGCCAACATAAAAATAATTTTATCACCCCATGGGGAACTTTATGCTATAGGGTCATGCCCTTTGGTCTAAAAAATGTTGGGGTAACCTACCAATGTGCTATGACTTAACATATTCTAGGACCTTATTCATAAAACTATAGAGGATTACATAGATGACCTTTTTAGGAGAGCTAAATGTCATAAATATAATTTGGTAGTTCTCAAGGTTATCTTCAAATGCCTCATCCATTACCATGTTTGCTTTAACCCTAATAAATGTATTTTGTGGGTCTTATCAGTAAATCTCCCTAGATTTATCATCTCTCTATAAGAAATCAAATTTGATCTTTCCAAAGTCAAAGCAATCCTTGACATGCCTCCTCTGACCAACCTCAAGCAACTCTAAAATTTGTAAGGGAAGATCCAATCCATTAGTCACTTCATCTCTCAGCTATTTGATAGATTCCAACCTTTTCATCACCTTTTTAAGAAAGATATATGTTTTGAGTGGAATAAAGACTATCAAAAGGCCTCTGACTCACTTAAAGAATACCTTCTTTCTCCACCCTTTCTTGTTCTTCCCAAAGAGGATCAAAATTTATACCTTTATATTTCTACCACTAACCACTTCTTAGGGGCAATGATTGTGCATCATGATGATAAACATAAAGATAAATCCATTTACTATATAAGTTTAATGCTTATAGAGTACAGAAATTAGTACACCCATACCAAAAAACTTTACCTCACCTTAGTCTTCATGGCTTCTAAACTTTGCCACTACCTTCTCAACCATAAGACCTATGTCATAAATAATATCGACCCACTTAATTATGTGCATTCCAAGACATACTAAAACTAGTGTATGGCCAAATAGCTCATTATTTTAGCTGATTTTGATCTTGAGTTCCTAAAACAAAAGTCAATTAAAGGGAAAGTCATTGCTAACCAATTGTTTGAATCACCTTTAATGGATCCAACCTTCTCCTCTTGAGTTTCTTGATGAGTCCATCATGACTCTTTCTCAAGAGGATGTCACCTATAAAATGACTATATTATTTGATGGATCAAAATACCAATGAGGTGGCGGTACTAGTATCATTCTCATCCCCCTTGTGGTGAATCCTTTCCTTTATATTTCAAGCTTGATTTTGATTATACCAATAACATGGTTGAGTATGAAGCCATAGTTATAGGTCTCTAAATTTATTTAGCCTTAGGATTCAAGATGATAATTATTTTTGGTGACTCTCAACTCATGGCCAATCAAATCAATGGATCTTATTAATACAAAAATGACATCTTGAAATAGTATAAATAGCTAGTTGATGTACTCTTAGCATCATTTCAACATCACCTTATCCAAGCCACTCCATGATATATAAATAAGTTTCTTGATATAATGGCTTACCTTGCTTCCTAGATCTCATACATACCTTCTGATTCTAGGATTTTTGTCACTATACATCATTTACCAAGACTTATTATACCAAATCGGACCTCCTTTCCATTTTTAGTTTGGAAGAGGGCCCATCTAATATTTGTTATAAGTGTATATTTGACTATCTCAACCTAGGCATCATTTCCTCTAATCTTTCTAGGAATGGTTAAAGAGAATTTATTCAGAGTACCTCTCATTATACCATAGTAATGGGAATTCTTTATAAGTGTGGCTTTAATGGTCTCCTTTTTCATTGCCTATGTATTTAATGAAATTTCTCATGCTATCAGGGAAATACATGATGGGATTTTTGGGGGACACTTTAGTGGCATAGATATCACTAAACATATCCTTCACCTTGGATACTATTATCCCACCCTTAACTAGGACTATTAAGATTATGTGAAGAAGTGTGTTAAATGTCAGCAATACACCAATTTACATCATGCACCTAGTCATAACATCCAAGTATCCAAAGGTAATGGGGATTGGATCTTATTGGTGAAATAAACCTCCATTATTCATAGAGACATCATTGTATCATCATTGCAACTGAATATTTCACCAAATGGAGGTGGAGGTTATTCCTCTCATTTCAACCAAAGCCAAAAATATTATCAATTTTATTAACCATAAAATTATCTATCATTTTAGTGTTTCTCATAAAATAATCATCGATAATGGTAAATATTTTAAAAATAAAAAAGTCCAAGGTCTTTATGACACATTTGGAATTAAGTTAAGTTTCTCCTTGCCTTATCATCCATAAGCTAATGGATAGGATGAAGCTTATAATAAAAACCTTAACAAAATGCTAACTAAAATGGTTAATGTATCTAGTCAGGATTGGCATTTACACATACCTTTCTCATTATGGGCATATCATACTAGCATTTGAACCCGTACAGGTGCTAACCCTTTCTCTCTTGTCTTTATAGTAGAGGTTTTCTTGCCTCTTGAAGTCCAAATTCCATCTCTTTGCATATCCTTACAAGATATCATTTTTGAGGGTGATTATCATCAGGTATGTTTATCCCAACTTGAGCTAATTGATGAGTATCATTTGGCTATGCTTAATCATATTTATGTCTATCAAGAATGAATCAAGTGTACCTATAAATAAAACATAAGAGAATGAGAATTCAACATCAAAAACCTCATCTTAAAGGAGAATCAACATGTAACCGATATGGAAAAAAGGAAGTGAGGTAAGTTTGCTTTCAATTGTCTTGGAACTTATATCATAATGCACAAGTATGGATCAAGAGCTTATCTATTATCCTCTTTTAAAGGGAGACTAGAACCTAAACCTCTCAATGCTTTACATCTACATCCTTTCTTTTGTTAAATAATATCAAACTCACCTTTTGTCCAAGTTAAATATCATCCCTTATTTTACAATATTTTCACCTTCATCCCCTCACTTTTAAGATAATTAATTAAAACATAGAATCATGTGATTATCCATCATAGTTGTAGCCTTAATCCTAAATATGGGTACCATGGATTTACCCAAGACATGGTTCTAATGGATACTTTTTATCCCTAATAGCATGGAATCCCATGGTCATTGTCTCTCAAATAATCCTCTCACCCACTATTTTAATCTTCTTGTGCTTTAGTTTTGCCTTCATAAAGGTAAGCCTTTAAGCTTATATAAGAAAGTCTATGTTTAAACAACAAAAAAAACAAAATCATATATCTTATGGGTCATTCCTAGAATTCATATATTACTCCATTGAAGGACAATTACAAAAATAAATCAAAATTTCTTCATATAAGGTAAACTTCTCCCTTAAAGGACAACTATTAAAAAACTTAACACAAGTCTCCAAAAAAGGTTAGACCAGAAGGATGGCTAAATAAAAGCATTTATCAAAGTAAGATATTTATTGGAGGCTTCTCATATTGATCAGATTCCCTAAACCTTTCAAAGCAATATAAAACATAGCAAAAAACCCATTAAAAAAAAGAAACATAAATTTGGAAGCCATAATCGACTTTCATGAGTAGACTTCCCGCATCGATCAGTCTACACCATCTATGACATAGATTTGCTTATACTGGCTCTTTGACAACTTACAGAAGAGGAAAAATAACCTCACATGAAGGTTCCTTTATCATCTATCTCCCCTTTATACCATTTATAAAACAAGGGATTTTGATCTTACTTGACATTATGTGATCAAGAAAATTTTTAACCAACAAATGATTGCTGATGCAAAACATGTGAAGGGCTTATGTTCATAAGTTGATATAGCTTCCTTTTATTTTGGTCCTCGTTAATGAAAGATAATTGTGTCTACTTAATCTTTCTTGTACCTACTTGTTGCTACATTCATTAAGATGTTTATGTTTTGATTGTTTTATCTTGTCTTGTCTTTTCTCACATATAGTTTTGTTATCCAAACTTAATCTATGTGTTTTTAAGATTAATCAACCTTCATCTAATTAAATTAAATTCATTAAAAAAAACATTTAAATAAAATTTTTATGTTTTATTTAGTGATTTATTTTTTATGTTATTTTTTAAAGTGTTTTAACCATAATTTTTTTTAATAAATTAACCATCTCGTATGTCAAAAATCATCTCATCTATGTAAGTAACTAACCACATCTCATTAATAATCATCATTTATCACATTTATAACCATTTATAAAATAATGAGTCATCACATATGTTATCCATCACATGTATATATAGATAAAGGAGAACATAGATTCATTAATTTAAAACATCCACATTTATAACATCTAATTAAGCATGTATCTAATAATAAGAAAAATGATAATCACAACATCATGATCATATCATAAACAACATCATCACATCATGAACATAAAATAACTAACCATAACCATAAACAACATCCATAACCCATAATCATGTCAATGAGCTCATAATCATAAATAATCATATAAGGTCTTGTCACACCACTACCTCATCAATCCTATTCATATTTGGGACTTATTTGTGTACCCACAGATGCTACCCATTAACCTGATGTAGCCTCCCCCAGTAACCATTCCTCTATACTTAGCATATTGGGGCCCATCTAGAATTTTTTTAAAGACAAATGCCTCGTATCATCTAAGCTCCTTGACCATGGATACATACCTCACCATAGAGATGGTCTTCAATGGTCCTATTAGTGTATTTATTTTCTCTCCTACCTATCTAAGGGCATCCCTCTCTTGTGTAATCAAGTCTAGTTGTGCTCATGTTGTATCCCTCTCCTACGTAAGGATAACGACCTGGACCTATGTCATATCTCTCTAGAGTCATCGCTACTAGAGTTACCTATGCCATGACTTGTGCTTCCCTCACCTGATCCCTCTCTATGATGAGTGCCTACCTATCAAGGGAATCCATGTCCATCTAGTCCCCATCCCCTTCTTGTCTACATTAGGAGCATGTTGTACACCATCTCCCACAAACACTACCACTACATAGTGACCCTTAAAACATACAAGGTAATCCAAAATCACACCTACATCATCAATATCTACTACCATTGTTAGTAACTCATGGTCAAAATGTATCTCCTCTAGCTATGGAAGAGGTAGTGGTGCATTAATATCCTCTCTCCTATACCTTGAAAAAGTACCTGGGACACCCTAAACTAGCCCAAACTATCTCCTCACCCTTTCAAATGGGATAAGCTCTACCTCATGATCCCATCTCCCATAAATCCACCTATCATTATATAATGATAAGGTCTACCTAGCATAACTTACATATGATGGGAATCTAGTATACAACCTCTAGATAACCTCCCCATCAACTAGTGCCTCTAACCTATCCCTAGACCACTCTAGATCTCATGCCACTCCCCATAGTTATATAAGTGTGTATTCACCTCTCCACCTCATGAATTCAACTTTGAAGTTCACTTGGTCCCATGTATAGCATGGTAATTCACTTGGTTATAACACCTTGATGTACTCATATACCTAATAGTGAAGCATAAATTTGCCACTAATGTCATATTTCCTATGTACCTAGTATCTCATAGATCTCCTAATAGATCTAAACTAGTACAACTGAGGCCCATGCAAACACTATCTAATCCATCATCATGTCTACAAGAATTCTTAGAAAAATAAAAGGGCATCAACCATTACTAGAGTTAGGTAGTACATAATAGGTCATGGCTATCATCATCATCATCATGACAAGCCATATCCCTACCCTATCTATGTGGTACATAGCTACATAATGGAATCATTTAATGTGCTACCTCATGTGAATGAATTTCTCTCCAAACAACTAATCTGTATATGCATCTTGATCCTCACTATCAATATGCTCTATCAACTCCCCTATATTGGTTAGCCTCAAAATATGATGTATATCCTCTGAAAAAATAGTAATCTCCCTAGTTGATAATAATAAAGTGTTGGTAGAAGGATCCCATCTCTTGATGAGGGCTACCAACATAGTGGCATATTTCAATACATATTGATAGAACCTCATGCCACCTAGGCCCACTACTACCATATGCTCTCACTCCTATTATGTTATAGCCCTACATACGTCCTCGATCAAACCCACTTCACTCAACTCACCAAGAGTAAATCATGATCATTTTTGCACATAACAAATAGAAATGCCACGGGTTGATTTTTAAATGACCAAAATGAAACCTAATGTGACCTTTTACAATCAATTTTTAGGGATTATTTATGACTTCTAATAGTCTCTATGTGACCACTGATGGTCAACCCTAACCATCAATGGTCATTAATTTTAGGGTTTTATCACCCTCATCCTATCTTTTTCCCCAAAGACCCCCTAGTCAAACTTTCTCTTTACCTACTTGGCATAACTTTAGGCCATTTATACCCCTTTTTCATATCCTTTTGTGATGGCAAAACCTTTTGTTATCATCAACCTCCACATTGTTTTCATAACCCTTACCATATTTCATATTATTACATTCAACCTCACCCCTTGTTTTGAATGTTTAACTTATAGCTACCCTTGATTGAGCCTATTTGGCACCTTTAACACCTATGACCTTTTTTGTGTTCTCAAGATTACCCATTTTTTGCACCCTTAATCACATGAGAACCTTTGCTCAGATGAATTATGTTTATGAGTTCCCCCATATCTTCTACACCTAAATGTGGTGGCCTTGTTGATTTGTCACTTTTCCTCCTTATAGTGACCTATTTGTACCCTCCTACCCATTTTACAACCCATTTACACTTATCAAATCCATACCTAGCTCCATTTTCACCTTATCACATCCTATTTTAAGGGGGAACACATTCTACCATACTCAAGGCATTTATCCAACTTGCCATTGCACCTGTTATTTTGGTTTTGCGACTTGAGGATGTAAACTATGCAACAAAAAGGGAAAAATGTAGATGCCTGAAAACCACACAATATGGTTTTAGTCAGTTTATACACACCCCTTGGCCCCTTATCCCCCTTAGGTTAGGATTACCTATTAAAATTCTTAAACCTACCCATTTACCCCTTTGGATAAGATAATTAAGTTAATTAATTAAATAAAGCCTATTTATAACTCACCTACCCAAACCCATGGCTAGTTGGTTGACACCTAGCCTAGAGACCATTTTTACCTTAAAAATTAATGACCCTAACTTCCTAGACTTGTTTTTCATGTATCCCCATGCTTCTTTTATTACCCTCAGACCACTTCTTAATGACTTAACCATTAGTCATTAGTGGAATTGGCTAAAATTAACCAATTTTAACTATGTCACCCTAACTATTGGTGGTTACCCCTTGACCATTGGTAGTTTACTAAGACCACTATTAGTTACATAATCTTGGACAAAAACATTTTCCATAAATTTTTAATCACTCTTGTGTGAGATATTCTTTTTCTCAGGTAAATCAAAAGCTTTCCAATGAACTAGGAACTAGGCCAAAGACTTAAGGTACTTATGCAACTCATTATCAAGAGATAAGTTACCATTAATCTACCTAAATTACTCTAAGATCTACGATAGCTTTCAACCAACTTCAATATTCTCCCAGACTAGCATCACCTAAAAGTTAAATATCTATGTTTTTCATCAAGATTCAATTGCTAGCTTTTTTTGGTTTCATTACTTGTGTTATTCCCATTCTCTATACTCTATTCCCTATTTTGGAGTTCTATAACTCTAGATGCTTCACCCTCTACCCCATACCACCCATAAACCATTCTTACACCTAATCTCTAAACCAAATACCTTTGAGAATCAATTTTTATCTCATAAACAACATTCAACCCAAACACCACCCCTAAAACCTCTCTGTAACTCTCCCCAACATAGTTATTTTCCCAAACCAAATACCTTAACCTATAGTGTATTTAGGGATATGTGTGGCTAACTTGTGGCTTACACACCTTCATATTATCTTGTTGCATTTATCTATTTTATTAATATGATCAAACTATGGAATAACCTTGGATATGTAGAGTATATATAGGAGTTAGTTGTTAGTATTTTATCATCATATTGTAAATTATGTTCTTAATACATTATTGTGGAGGTTACCCCCTCAAAGTGGTTCAGTCATAATATTTAAGTATTCTTCTCTTTCAATAATTATTATTGTGGATCTATTTATTTGGCTCTTAATTATGTGATATATAATTCTATTTTAGCGAATCATCTAACTAATTTCATTATAAGTGGTATCAAAGTTTTGATTTGGGAAAGTTTTTGTTATGTAATGTTTTTGGATTTACCATCTTAAGCACTAGAAGGCTGAAAAACATAACTTGTGATCTAGGAGGAATTGATTTTCTTATAACTACACGCATTAGATTCATCTCTATGAGATGATAAAAATAGTATATTCTACTGGTACACTTTTTTCGGCCTAATATTTTCACCCTTGTGCACATTAATAGTTATTAGATTCACCTTGGTGAGGTGATCATAATGGTATCATCTACCAATACATTATTTTTGGGTTATGACCCTACTAGGGGTTTTACATGGTAAGAATTAATAATCATAGTCTTAGAAAAGCCTTAAACTCCTCATAAAGACAACATGGAGTCAAAAACATCTGATCCAAGTATTTTGGAGGTAGTTCAACAACCTAAGTTAGAGTTTTAGGGTATGGTGTAAAAACATAATATTCATGTCATTAAAGGGGACCTCACAAGGCTAAGAGGGGACCTAAACAACTTACAATATCAATTGTAATATATTACTAGGAAGTTGGCCAACTTTTTAACTTAAAAATTACAAAATAACCCTCCACCACTATAGTTTAGTTCTTCTCCTCCAAACAATCATAACACTAACCATGGTATGAAGTTGTTATTACCAAAAGTGGACCTATACAAAATTGATGGTAATGATACACTCACATGGATTACTCAAATTTAAAATTTATTAATCTACATTAGTCTCCCTATTCACATTAGGTGGTCATAGTCTCTCTATATTTGGAACTTGAGTAGTTTATTTGGTATTGCTAGTTGTGTACTCAAAATAAAAAGAAGGGTCTCTTGGTTACCTGGTATATATTTTATAAAGAGCTAAAGCTCCACTATCACAAAAATGTATCAAAAAACTAATTCATCCAAATAGATAAGTTGTGCCAAATTGGGATGGTAAAGGATTACATTCATCAATTTTAGAATCTTTCTTTACATGTGGAAGACATCACTAAGGAACTAACCTATTTTTGGGTGGCCTCAAAGATAGCATCTGATTGTAGGTTCACATGTTTCATACTAGTAATGTATCTGAATCCATACCAAAGGCACATCTGGATAAGGACTTTTTTTGATCAAATGAAGATCTTTCACTAATGTGTGTGAACACACCTTCCCAACACCATCATTTCCATAACCTATCATATTGACACTATAACAAGTTAAAAGAAAGAATGCAAAACATTTGTGCTTTAAATGTGATAACAAAGGGAACAAAGAATATAGATATTCTAAAAATAAGTTGTTTTACATTAAATGCACCAATGAGGAAGAAGAAGAAGAAGAGGCTTTAAGGGCAAGTTTGGAAGAACTTGAGGATGAATATGAAGATTCTCAACCTACAACAACCTGTCATGCACTTTCAAGTATTATTACTACCAAAACTATTAAGGTAGTGGTTTCTTAAAGAAATAGAAGATAACTATGTCAATTTAATCTAGAAGTACACATAGCTTCATCAATATTAAGTTGGCTACTCATTTGAACTATTTCATTTACCTAGCTCTAGAATTTTAGGTCATGATTGCAGATGGTGGTATAGTCAACTATTCTAGAGAATTCCATTGTATTAAGCTTGTTATGGTAGATGAATTTTTATATTACCATATGTTTTCTATTACCATGAGAGGAGAATACATTGTTTTGGGAGTGCAGTGGCTCACCATTTTGGGCAATATTGAGATGAATTTCTAAGAATTATCCATGAGGTTTCATTTAGAAGGTAGAACCTTTAAATTATGTGGATTATGAGTTACGTCTCTGCAACTAGTTAGTTCCCATCAAATGATGAATATCCTTAGAAAAGGTGCAAAAGGATTTTTGGAGTGCTTATTTTACATAAAGGTTTAACCAAAAAATGAGTATACACATCTTGATTCGTAAAGGGTGCTAGATGACCATTATGTTATTTTTGGTGACAGGCCAAAAGGACTTCCTCTTAGTCATGCACATGATGATGCCATCAGGATCATTATAAGAAGTACACCACCCAACATTAGACCCTATAGGTATACCTATCCCCATAAGAGTGAAATTGAAAATATGGTACATGAGATGTTGGAGGTAGGAATCATTTGACATAGTTAAAGTGAATATTCCTCCCTAGTGGTCATGGTGTAGAATAAGGATGATAGTTGGAGGATGTGCCTAGACTATAGAGAACTCAATAATTAAACCATCAAAGATACATCTCCTATTTTAGTAATTGATGATTTTATAGATTAATTTCATGGTGTTATTTATTTTACCAAGTTAGATCTTCACTGTGGGTATCATCAAATTCATATTCATGATGAGGACATACCTAAAACAACTTTTAGATCTCATAAAGGCCATTATGAATTTATGGTCATGCCTTTTGGCATAAAAAATGTACCATATACATTTAAAAGTTTAATGAATACTATATTTATGCCATTTTTGAACAAGTTTGTATTAGTATTTTTTGATGATATCCTCATCTACAACAAAAATTAGGAAGACCATTTGAAGCATGTGATTCATGTACTTTCAATTTTGGAACAACATTTTCCTTATGAAAAAAATTCTAAATGTAATTTTGGTGTCTAAGATGTGGATTAATTGGTTCATATTGTTTCACATGGAGTGAAAATTGATCCTAAAAAAATCCAATTGATGATGGAGTGGCAGGTTCCCAAGACCCCCAAAAAACTTCAAGTATTTTTGGGGCTAACTGATTACTATTGTAGGTTTGTCAAAAATTATGGTAGAATTATAGCCCCACTCACCTCTTTGTTTAATAATGACTCCTTCTAGTGGACTAATTTAGCTACCAAGACATTTGAATAGTTGAAAATGTTTATGTGCATAACTCCAAATTTGGCTATTCCTATTTTTAAAAAAACCTTTGTTGTGGAGTATGACGCATCAAGATATGGTATGGGGGTTGTACTCATGCAATAAGGAAAATGATTGGCACTTGAGAATTTCAAATTTAAAGGAAAAAATAGGATCAATCAATTTTATGAGAAAGAGATGATGGTCATTCTACATGTAGTGAAACAATGGAGACCTTATCTAATGGCTTATCACTTTCAGGTAAAGACTGATCATGATAGCCTCAAATATTTTTTGAAAAAATGATTGTCATATGAATAATAATATAAATGGGTGACTAAAATTTTAGGACATGATTTTGAAATTGTTTATAAGAAAGGAGAATATAATATTGTGGTAGATGCCCTCTCTTAAAGGGATGAATTAGTTGAGGCATAGTTATGCACAATGACCATGTGGTATGCAGATTGGATAGAGGAATTAATATTTGAATGGGAGAATAAAAATGATACTAAGGATTTGATTCAAAATATCCATTAGGGTTATGATGAATCTGAAAAAAACTACATTAAAGGGGAATATATTTTGGTATAAAGTTAGATTATACCTATGTAAGTATTTTCTCATAAAACATAAAATTCTTGAAGAACTTCACGCCTCTCCACTTGGAGGTCATTCTAAATTTTTGAAAACATATCATAGAATCAAATAGGATTTATTTTGGGAAGGACTCAAGGGGATGTCCATAAATATGTGGTTGAATTTATTGTATGTCATCAAAATAAAGGTGAAACCATTAAGACCCCAAGTCTTTTGCAGCCTTTATTCATCCATAGCCAATGTTAGGAGGAGGTTTCCATGGATTTAATTATGGGGTTACCATGGTATAAGGGTAAATTTTTTTAGTCATGATATTTTTGGATAGACTCACCAAATATTCTCATTTTTATTCTTTATCATAGCTAGTTTTTGATAGTAAAATAGCTTTTTTTCTCTTAATACAATTTAAAAATTGCATGGTAATACAAAGATCATTGTAAGTACATGAGATCCCATTTTTACCAATAATTTTTGGACTAAATTAATTGAATGTTTGGTCACCTAGTTGGATCATATCTCATCCTATCATCCTTAATCTAATGTACAAATAGAGGTAGTTAAAAAATGTCTATATGGGTATCTTCATTATTTTGTTTCTAACAAATAAAACAAATGGGTTCATTGGATTCCACTTGATGAATGGTGGTATAACACTTATTTTCTCACTTCTTCCAAGATTTATAAATTTTTGTAATTTTATGGATATAACCCCCCATCCATCACTTCATATTTGAAAGTACATCCTAAGGTTTGAGATATTGAGGAACACATTCACCATCAATAAGAGGTGCTAGTCAGTTTGTGCAAGCATTTAGTAATGGTAAAAAATAGAATAAAGAAACAAGGATATTAAAAATGTAGTGAGAGACACTTTGTCATAGGTGATTAGGTATTTGTGTGTTTTAATCCATATAAATAAATGTCTTTAAAGTAACATAAAAAGGACAAAAACCTATCACCTAAGTATTATGGCCCTTATCAGATCTTGTAGAAAATTTGTAGTGTGGATTACAAGTTATAATAACCTCCATCCACTCACATACATCCTAATTTACATGTATCTTACTTGAATAAGTTAATTGGACATAGAATTTCCACTTGGATTGATTTACCTAAATTGGATGAATAAGGATGAGTCATTTTGGATCCTAAAGAGATCATTCACATGTGTATTAAAAAACTATAGATCAAAGCCATTAAGGAGTATTTTATCAAATAAAAGAACTTAAATTCTAAAGATGAAACATGGGAATATGAAACATTCTTGTAAAAACATCTTGGTTTGATTCAATATTGAGGACAATGTTTTTTTAAATGGGAGGGGCATGCTATGCCCTTAACCCATAGTGCATCTAAAGATATGTATGGTTGACATGTGAATTACACACCTTCATATTATCTTATTGCATTTATCTATGTTATTAATATGGTTGGCCTATGGAATAACCATAGATAATTAGAGTATATATAGGAGGTAGTGGTTAGTATTTTATCATCATATTATGAATTCTGTTCTTATTGCATTATTGTTAAAGTTACCCCTTTAAAGTAGATTAGTCATAATATTCAAGTATTCTACTCTTTTGATAATTATTATTGTGAATATATTTATTATAATCTTAATTCTATGATATATAATTCTATTATTGTGAATCATATAAGTAATTTCATTACACTCTTAGGTGTCTAATAATTCTAACACCCTTGGGAGATTGGTAGGTTTGAGAGATTCCACACTACACTCCTTCATTCATCAGTCTCTCTACATTTTTTTATATAAAATGACTAAGTTAAAATAAATACCACATAAGTACTAAAAATATCACCTATTTATTGTCAAATACTGATGTAACTCTAGGTAAGACTCTAGGATAATGTGGATCTAGGATGTCATGTAGATTTTAGCTCTGCAAAGCAATAATTAACACAAAAAAATCTACATAAAAGGAGGCCTATAATTTAAAACATAGAAGGGAAAAGTGGATAGTATATAACACTAGAGTGATTTTAATGGTGACTAAATAAACATTATATAAATTGTGAAACACTTAGTAGCATAAAGTGAAATAACACTCAAAAGTTTCACATAGTTTGAGACCAAGGGAAAGTTGATTAGAGATACAAAGACTTCAAGATGATAATTTTTAGAGGGGACCCCCACCTCTCCTAAAAATGGGTGGGGTTTATTTTGGCCACAAAACCAATCAAAAATTACACTGGTAAAACTAAATGACCTGAATATTTATTATAGTAAGTTTATTATGTGAATATCAAAGCATATTTTTTATAATCCCCTTATATGGAACATCTTGCATTAATCAACAAATTTTTATAGTTAACCATGACCTTGTAGACTAATACCTTAATGAATTTGTTACATATCATACCTCCTTTCAATATAGGCAAAAAGGAAAAGGGGAAATTCTCATTATTTTAACCTTTCTTCCCATATTTTCCACTTAGAGTTGGTGTGTTATGCCAAATGGACCAACAATAAATTGGCACTAAAAGGAGGGCCCATTGAGATATTATTTGATATTAATTTTTTAATGTGTCTAATGTATTTCAAGATTTGTTTAGATAAGAATATTCTAGGTTTCTAAAAATAAAAAAATAAGATTTGTCACAAAGTTGAAGTTTATTGAGGGTGATTTTGAACTATTACAACTCTCAGGACATAGGATAACTAGGAATAACAAAGTTAAGTCTAATGCAAAAAAAACTTTCTCAACCAATCACTCCCCCACTACTATAGTTATTTTCATTACCCCCTTTTCTCTCCATTAAAATCCAAGAACGGTTAATCCTACCTAGTTAGGAGGAGGTAGTTGTCTTGTGAACATTTCAAGACTTTCCCATGAACTTCCCAAAATTACTAATAATTTATTCCCAAGATATGTTCATGGTGGGGTAATAACAATAGAGGAATATAAACAAACCTTCAAGGATTCCTTAATTAGAAGTTAAGTTCATCATGAAGATGTAGCTTACAAATTGTTCCCTTACAATCTATATGAATCAACATATGGTTGGTATTTAGGTCTCCCAAATGGATCCATCACCTCTTTTATTAACCTTTAGTATATGTTCATTAACTACTTTTGGATACCAATATACCCTTATATACTCTATCCCTAGTTTTTAGATGCCCACATAGAGGCCAACGAGCCCATGGGTATTTTCAGTACTAGGTTTCAAAATCTATACAAAAGGTTAAAGGACTCTTATATGTAGATAAATATTTATGCTATACAAATATACTTGAGATCCCTAAACCCCTTGAATTTTATTTTACTTAAGAGGACTCCATAAACTCTTACATCTTTATCATTGGCCTATATTTAAGCATTCAATATTGAGTAATAGATGGTACCTCAAAGAAATGGTGCTAGTCCATTGACCTCTTTATGAAACCTAACCAAATTTTAATGGTCAACCAAATTCTTATCTAGAACAATCCATTAATTATTTCAATCCCATGAACTATGTATTCAATTCAAAATTCAATTTATAATATGATTCTCTTGAACCATATACTTAGGAATCAACCCTATGCTCTCACAAATCACATATTATCATAGATTATGAGTCAAAAAATCACTCTAGTTACCTATAATAATAATAATAATAATAATAATAATAATAATAATAATAATAATAATAATAATAATAATAATAATAATAATAATAATACCATGCCTAGTTCAAGCAGTTATGCTACCCATAACAATAACCAATAGACTATCCCTTCATTTTTAAATAATTAGATTCCTACTAGGAATACCCATAATGTAGTGCATCCTATTGTCTATGCATATTTAAATTATACAACACTGATGGATATCCCACCATCTCAATTATGAAGTAACCAAAGTGCCTCTATGAACCTCAAGTTAGTTAATTGCAATAGATGGTCTAGTTATTGACTAATGATATGGTAAATTTGCATATACATGTGCCTCAAAATACCAACCAATCTATGAATAACCTACCTCAAAATAGAAACTATAACTTTTATAAGAGTAATAGGTAGTGGAAAACTAGGCCAAATAATGTAAATTTACCTAATACCCTTCATAATACCAATCAAAATATAATAATACCTCCAATTCAGTAAACATGGTAGACCTACCCTTAGCCACTTGGAGTAGACTACATAATATAGTAGACCATGATGAAACATGTTGTGCTTAATTTACATTAGCCTCAAATATATTTAAATAGGATATTGATAACCTTGATATAGTGCCTATTATAACAAAATAATTCACCCTAGAGGTGGTTGTTCAAGCCTACTCTAATATTTGTGCAACATGGGAATATGTCTAGTCTTGTGGGTTGCCTATAATAGAGGTAGACCTCTAGGTTTAAGGGATAGCTCCCTAAATTGATCTTGAAGTGATTAACACCTATACCAACTAATTGCTTGTGTTAAAATGGGAGGAATTATGCATGGAAATAAAATATTCTAAGAGGGTGATATACCATAATATCTCCACAAGATCATTTTACTTCTTGCACTAGAGACAAGACCTATAACACTAGCTTCAAGGTCTTAGAATATCCTAACATTAGTATTTCAATATAGAGGTGATATGAATGAGAAAACTCAATGTAAGTTAATCATAGGTCATATTTCAGATTCTAAGAACACTTTCACACTTTAAGTGAGCCAAACACACTAGATACACTCTATATGACCTATTAGAATGAAAACTTCTTGCACCAAATATGAAAAGACAAAGAGAAGAGAAGGATAATTATTTATCACTAAACCTCACTATACATCACTTTGCACACTTATAAAATATGTTTATGAAATTAAATAAATATTTAATATATTATTAAAAGGAAAATTACAACATGAAACTAGTAGGGCTTTGCCATAAATGGTGTGAAATTAGTCTACAAGAGCCAAAACGGCTAGTACTTATAGAATATGAGAAAGGAGAGAGAAGAATTAAGATCAAGAGTCAAAATAATAAGTGTCAAGCTAATAGGAGTTATGTTTATAGGATAATGGATTATGAAATACACCATGAAATTTATCTTTGGATAAATATCCCTTAGAACCATCAAACTTCCTAAACTTGGCATAGAGGTTTCTTAGTCAGCTTCTTGAAAATTTTATTCATCATTAGATTCTCTGGAGTGATCTAAGGTATACTAGGGATAGTTTACACATATTAAATATGGTGAGGGGGTTAATAATAATCTCAAACATGCATTTTATGTGCCCATAATCATTGATCATATTATAGACAAATGTTCTCACTGTCTACAGTCACTATCATCCTTCTTTCACTCATTCCTCACACTTGTCACCAAGATGATCATCGGTTATTCAATAAAATACACAAAGGAGATGGTATGAAAATTTTAAATAGTCATCCTATCCATAAATCCATTAGGTAGACCTTAAAAGGCATCCCAATTGGAGTTATCACTTTTTCACTTGGTGATCACCTTCCATTCACCATACTAGTTTGGACTGCTTGAAGTGAAGGTGTTTGCAAAGGTACCTTGTGTTTTATTGAAGTAATAAATGAGAATGAGGAGTTATATTAGTTCTAACTATCTCTAAAAATTATCCTCATTATTTTAAACTCTGTTTTACCTATAAAACATTAAAATTTATCAATAAAACTATTTTTATACCCTATCTATATAAAGAGGGTAGAAGCCAAATTGATGGGAAGGATCTTAGTGGAGTCCTATGCAATTTAAAATCAATTTACAAGGAATAATATATCATTTGGATGAATTTATATTAACTTCTTTCCCATTGGGTCATTAAAAGAGTTTTTGAATATTTTAAGTGGTTTTACCCCTTAAGGATTGTTCATAAAAGTTTGACATTGAACCTATAACAAAATTCCACAAAATTCAAGCTTAAGACCATCTATAACATATACTAACTAATTAGGATCCAGTTATAAGAATACATAAAAATGTGAGCTTTGAAAATTATCCTCTCGAGTGTAGACATCCAATTCATAACACCATTTGTGTTTAAATTGTCAATCTTACTTGAATTGCACTCAAATACACATTTTAGGTCAAAATCCATAAAACACCCTAAATGGTTTAAACTTGTCACTTAAAATTGCCAGTTTAGGTCAAAGTATCCATAAATATGGAAATTAATTTTATGTAGTAGATAAACTTAATCATATCATTTTGATTAAAAATGACAAATTAACCATTTAGTGCTCTGGACCACTCTTTTCTTCTAATTCATTGGTACACATCACATACCTTTGTTATTTAGTATTGACAACATCCTAAATGGGAATATAGCTCCAATGCATCTAACATCACCTTCCAATTCCTCTCCATTCAAATTATGATCCAATAATATGACTTTTTGACCATTTTGATTAATTGTGCACCAGTTTCCAAAGAATTGCACTAAACTTGATTAAACTTACTTAAGCTAATTAATCCAATTTAAGAGCTTAAGTAAGAATTACATAGATATTTTTGAATATACCATTATTGGAAATTGATTTGAATATCTACATCATCTATGGGGTGGCATCCATCAAGCCATAAGTGCATAAAATATGAGGATTATGGGTCACCCATGCCTCTTTAATGCTTGTTTATCTTGAGGTTATTTATGAGTTTAATTCCAAATATTCTAATTATACATGGCCACACATATCAATATTGAGATGGATGGTCACAGTTGATCCTGACCAATATCAAAAATATATAAATAGAGAGGCCATGGACATGAATAAAAAAGCTTGATTTATGCAAAGTTATTATGCATAATTGTCTCCACAATCCTTTGCAATAGACCATTAATATTTGTTAAAAGCTTCATTTATAGGCTATTTTAGTGATTTGGAATAATTAACCTAGGTTTTATGGAGTTTTATTGAGATATTTGAGGAGTTTTTCACCTTTGTTGACAAAGACAAGGATGCTTGATCAAGGGAGAACATGCTTTTGAGCCACATGGGTATGGTGAATCCATTTGGGAAGGTAATATGATGTTGTTTTCTTTCATTTGTTTCTTTATATATTTTTTAATTCCCATAGGAATATATAGGATTATTTATTTAGTTATTTATGAATTTTCATGATTTATGGATTAATTTTTGACTAACTTGCTTTGTAATCCTCTCTACAATGAGTTCTTCCTTGTATTCTATGCACCCTGTCATGTTTCTAAGACAAAAAATGACTCATTCATGGATTTATTTTAAAAATAAAAGATTTTAATAACCTTATAACTCACCATGGATTTTATCTAATTATTTATAATTTTCAATAGACCCTATAAGTGGTATTAGATCCTTTTTAGGCATTAGGCCTAGTCTAGGCCAAATAGGTCTAACTGCACCTATGTGGGTTTAGGACATCATGTTTGGCCTCTAGCACATATTAATTATTTTACATGTTGGTTCATGTTAACCTAAACTCCTTACATCCTTATGCAAGGTTTTCATAGTCATCAACTCATCTCCCAACCTTTTCATACTAAGCTTGTAGGGTGTATCCTTCTAGGAGTTCCCTCTATTTGAGATAGAATAGAGGGAAATTTCCCAATTAAATTAGAAAAATAAATGATATTATGAGATTAAATAGGTCATGGGGACATTATTAAAAAAACTTTAGGCTTGAATTATACTCCTGACACCTCCAAACCTCATAAACCCCAAGGTATAGATCTGTGTAATACTCATTATGTGCAAGGTTTGTGTGTTGACTGCAAGTGTACCTTGAAGATGGTTTTTTAAATTATTAATTATTATGATCATGATGTGAAATGGTAATTATCATTGTTAATGTATCATCTTCAAGTATAAATACCAGTCCTCTTTTCCAACTCTTCAATATGTACTCATGTCCACTAGACTAGGTTAGCCTACAGTCAACTATGACAATGTTATTTGCTCAAGAGGGAGACCTAAATATAGGTGTACATTGAAAAATTAGACCTATTTTATGGAATTAATATCTTATTTAATTCATAAAGGTCACTTAATGATTTAAATTGTATATACTATGCCTTGATTCAAACCAACACATAAACTGTTGGGTTTAATTTGCATTGTGACTCTACAATCAACTATAGATGACCATTATTAAATGAAAAAAGGTCTTGAAGATTGAATTTAAACTATTTGACCTTGTTTTACACCTCATAATATCTCTTTAAATTCTTGTAACCAACTCTAATTGGCAAATGTTTGTGTTTTTAGGCTTCTAATCTCCAAATTTCATCTCATGAACTTGTAGTTACCTACAGTCAGGCTATAGGTGACCTTTTTGGGAGTAAGGTTATACCTTTAGGTGATGGTATAGATTAATACATTTTACTTTCACTCCTCTTGATGTTATTTGAAACACTAATGTCTTTCATAATTTAATAGGGTCATTTTCCATGGATATATGATTTTATTATTTTGATTTGGACTATTAGATCATTTGATGTTCAAAGCACTATAGATAACACTAAAAACATGTAGTGAAAGAATGTATAGAATGGAGGATTCCTCTACATCACTTATTGGATTCAAAAATTCACTCTCTATGGTCAAGGAATCACTCCTATTATATGTATTCATGATGGAGTCATTTGAACCTATCTAGACCTCATGTCATACTATTTTATGATGGCACCAAGAATAAACGAGGCCCTATTTCAAAGTTTTTAAGGTAATGGATCCCTAAAAATATTTATCCACATATGAACATGACTCCTCAAGTTTCCCTACCACTCTATGGATTCATCATCGATTTCTAGTACATTATTCAAATTTTCAACCTCTATGAAGGTCTCCAACATGCTCAAGCTCCTTCATGCAACACCTTTAGGCCTAAATAAAAGCCACTTATAGGTGCATATGTAAGATATAGGGCAATAAATAGAGATATATATATATATATATATAATATGCATAGTGTATGGTTGCCTAATCAGTTATAGACATTACCAAAGTATTGAAATGAATCCTTTCTACCTTTAAATAATTCAAACTAACTCAAATTCTTCATTTCAATGTGATTATTCTCTTGTAAGGTACATGCAGGTGTTTATCAATAGTACATGCCTATGTATAGAGTTTGAATTGGTTATAAAAGTTTATCATATGTCATTTGAATAAATTAGACCAAGTTTTAATTATTCAAGATTGTGTTTAGTTTCTTGAAACTCTTCATTACACCTCCATGATTGCTATGCAAGCTTCAAAAACTCTCATTGATCTAACTCTATATGATAATCATGCAAAAAGTTGACTGTGTTGGCCTTTCATGACTAAAACCTCATTAATGTTAGCTATTGAGACTAATATTGGAAGGAGAGGGTGATTTTCATGACTTCTTAGAGGTATAAACATCATATCCACTTTTTTTGAGAACCACTACATGAAAGGAAAACCTCTGTAGGTGATGATCATGGTTGTAACCTAGCAATGGAGTCCCTACTTGATAAATTGAGATGTTTTAATCATAAAATCAACTCCACACATGAAATAAAAGATGAAAACCATGAGATGAATAAGTGCATACCTTATAGAAGCATTTTAATCCATTATTTTCTATAGACTAGTTCAAACAAGGAGAAAACTTGCAAGGTACAGGGATTAACATGTAAAAAGTAGTCAAATTCTTATCATAATGGGAAATAAATATTTAAAATTATAAAATTAAATGGAATTGGAATATGTGTGATAACATCCCTTAGAGGTATTTGACTTGAAATAACTCCTGTTGTTTTTACCATGAGAAAACCTATTGACCAATTCTACATACCAAGAAAAGTGATGAAGGAGTAGAATGGTTTCAACCCAATTTTAAGACTTCTAAAGTAGATAAAATTAGGAAGTGAAATTAGGGATGCTAAAGAGTAATTTAAAAACCTTTCACATGTGCCACAATACTTGCATAGGCCATACAACTACCAAAACTTCCTCTTTTCTAACTATTTTGTTGATCTGACTTAATACCTACAAGTGTTTTCATTAATACTAACATGAATGATACTAATATGACATGAGGGAAGTTTAGGAATATTTTTTAACACCTATCCTATATGAAAAACCATACAACCTTCATTAATGGCTCACATATGACCCTATAGTAACATAGAATGACTTAGGATTAAAATTGACTATGACCAAGGTTAATAGCATATAAAATGACATCAAAAAGACCATGAAACACCCTATGATATCTTATAATACCCCTATATAAAGTTTTTTACTATATTAGGTTGGCTTATTTTAACTTGTGGTCAAAATAGTTAACAATGCTTATACTTAACAATGGAAAACTAGGTGCAAGTGGAGATAACTCAAATATTGCCATGGTCTTATAGACCTATGAGTTTCCATTTGAAAGGGAAAACTAACCTAAATTCAACCTAGATGAGGTCCATGATTTTAAACAACTTCAAAGAGGGAAAAACTACTAGTTTGAGAAGTAAATTATATAATATTTTGACTAACTCTATCCCTTTAAACAACATTCATGTCTCACTTGATGAACAATTAAATAATAACCATACTCCCCTAGAGGACCTACTACCTCATATCAGCCTAAGAATAGTTTTTTAGCACCCCAAGATGATAAGCTAATAAAATAAAGATAACATGGATATAACATTATATAAGACCTAAAGAAAACTAATGATAACATAACAATCATTAAGTTAATTTATGTCTTAACAAAAGGACTTGTTTCTAAAAGAATTATCCACCCCTAATAGAAATGAAGATAGAAACACCATTGAAGATCATGTGGTTATGTATAAGGAGAAATGGAGACTCCTCCTTTTCTTCTAATGATTATTTTTTTGGCAAAAAATTACATAATTATTTTGTAGATTTAGGTGCATTAGTGAATGTGATGCCTTATGCCATTTTCCAGTAGTTGAGATCAATAGCCACGAAATCTACTAAATTTTTTGTTTAGTTAGAAAAATTAGAAGTTAAGGTTATTTTTATGTTGAATCACCTACACATATAATTGGCCTCTAATTATAGGGTGTAACATTTCATTAACATCCAATTGGTGGATATACCTAATGCATATGGGATGCTTCTTAGCTGATAATTGTCTAGGACACTCAATGGGTATATGGCCAACAATTTCTCTCACATGTGGCTTCCATGGTGAGGCATGCCCATTCATATAAGGATGGATATGAAGCCAAATATGGCTCACACAATTATAAAATATAATAAGACAAATGAGATCCTATATGAGGAATTTGAACTAGTGGTTTATGCACTTGGGAATAAAACATAAGCTTATGGTAGATTCTCCATCAACATGTTGATTGTGTAATAAACTATTGAATTTGAAGAGTTGGATCAAATTGATGAGGAAGATATCCTCTATGCAACATGAGTACCTTTGATTCACATTGCTTTCTTAACCAATGATAATTCCAAGCATGGTTATTGATGTGAAAATAAGGGATATAAAGTCTTAAAGGCTGTAAATCCTACCATTATGAATTATTATGCACCAATGTCTAATACTAAGGATAAAACTATAAGGTCATTAATTTATTGAGAGTAATGTGTGTTAACCTTAAAAGTTAGTAAAGGTAATCACTACGTGAACATAACTACAACACCCTCCTTTTAGAGTCCACTACTCATAGACAAAGATCATATATGGACCCTAAATTTTGATGGATCCAAGTTAAAGAGAGGGTTTGGTGCTAGGATAAATCTCATTAACCCAAGAGTGAGGTCATATCTTGTTACCTTATAATTACAATTTACTTGCACCAATAATGTGGCTGAGTATGAAACATTAGTTTATGACATTTAGTTTGTGATAAGGAAGAAGGTGAAAAACCTAAAAGTCCTTGGAGATTAAAAAATTATAGTCAAGCTAATTAGAATCCATTATACTTTTAATGACCATATTTCTAGGTATCACAACTAATTTTGGAACTTTATTTAAGACTTCAATGCATTCAACATATAGATATTTCCTTGAAGGAAGATTTATATGGTAGTTGTGTTGGAAATTATTACAAGTACCATAAAACCCATTGATAATTCCATATTGAGGATATTATTAGTATAGTTGGAACTTACTCATATTATAGAAAATATCAAAAACTTCCAAGTCTTTAATTATGACCAACACATCATCAAGTTCATCACCAATATCAACATAATTGAATCCCAAATCATTGATGAAGATGACATGGAGGAGCTTGAACAAGATGGAGTCATAAAATTGAAAATTAATAACAAATCAAAAGATATGGAGTCATCATAGAGGCTATTTGACATGGAACTATCATTATAAAAAAGGATAAAATAACTCTTTCCAAAATGATTCTCAATCAACATTTCAACCTAGACAATGCAAAGAAATCAAAACATGTGATTTTAGGCACAAATTACACCCATGTTGAAAGGAAAACAATTATGTAGGCCTTAAAATACTTTGGTGACACTATTGCATGGAGATATAAATATTTGAAAGTATTTGACACCTCTACCCTTATTCTATTCCTGAAAAACATGGTGGCAAACCATTTCACTAAAGATGGAGGCCAATCAATCCATTATTAGAGCCTTTAATTTTCAAATAAGTGTAAAATATACTTTCTAAAAATATCATCTATCATGTTAGGAACTCCGAATAGGTGGATATTTTAGTTTTATTTGAAATAATAATGGGGAAATAAGACTCTAAGTGGTATTTATAAATATAAAGAAAGCTTATGAAAAGGATTATTACCTGCTGCCTTCATAGGATGAAGTCTTGTAGATAGTGAATAACTCTCAAATGATGTCATTTATTGATGGATATTCAAGGTATAATCAGGTTAAAATCAACTATGAGGATGGGATAATGTCAAATTTTAAAACTAATTAGGGTAAGCTCACATATAAAAGGATGTCATTCAACCTAACCAATGCAGATGCCACCTTATAAAAAGCCATGGTTATTGAATTCAAGGACCTTATTGATAGATGAATAGTAATATAAATGGATGATCTAATTATATTTTTGAAGTATAGATAAGACCATGTGAAATAATTGAGAGTGGTATTATAGAGGTGTAGACACCATGAAATCTCCATGAACCTAACACAATCTATATCTGGGATCACATAGGTTAAAGTTTTGGGTCACATCATCTTTGAATGAGTTATTTAAATAGACCCCAAAAAATCAAGGAAATTCTAAACTCACATTGGCTTGTAAGAAATAAGAGTTAAATTCATTCTTTGACAAAATCAACTTTGAAAGGAAGTTCATCTTAGGATTTGTAGAGGTAGTCTAACCACTAAAAACCATGCCAAAGAAGGAAGTTCATCTTATGTTTATTCATTAACTTTATTGCATTTTGCCTCTCTTTTTATTCTACCTTTTTTCCTTTATTTTTTCTTAATTATTTTTATCAAATTTTAATTTCAAACACTAATGGCTATTATCACTTTTGTAGGCCAATGCTCACTTTCCTCTCTAGCGATCCCCTAAATAAGTAAGGAGCTACAACTTGTTGTTCGCATGATTCCTTAGGCCTCTTTAGGACTTAGTCACTTTAAAGATATTTCATGCACCCAAAATGAGGTTGCATGATACAATATCATATCCCTGCATCCTTAGTCACTTTCAAATTCCAAGGTAGGCCAAAGACCTTCTAGATTCACGTGATTATTCCACATGGTGTAATCCTATTTCCTTATGCCCTCGAGGTAGTTCATTTATTTAAAAAAGATAGCCTAGCTCTTAGAGGCTTAGAATCATGCCTTGTGACATGATCCTATCTCCTTGCTCCCTAAGATGGTCCTATATGCCTTCTAGCCTTTATATGATCCCTAAATAAATGGGATATTAATAAGTGATAAGATCTCACTACACCTATGCTATAGAGGTGAGTGACCTAGGTGGACACCCAATCAAGCCCCACATGAGCAAATGGATGATGCATGGCATAAATATGCCAACTAGATGATATGATGGCATCTACATAAACATTTCATGGGTTTTAATTTGATTGTCATCTATATTTTCAAGATTGTAGAAAATTATGAAATATTCTTTCTCATTGAAATAGTTATTTAAATCTCCTTAAGTATTTCAATATTGGGTCTAATTCATCCCTTATTTAATTCAAAATTGATTGTGTTTTTAGAAAAAGGCCCCCATTTTAATCACTATATTTATAAGCTTTTAGATCTTTCCTTTTAATATTTTAGACATCCATTTTCATTGAAAATTGAGAAATTCAAAAGTTCTAATGATAAGTTCCTTTACTATAGATTCTAATTACATGAGGATCTACCATGTGTTAACATAGCAGGGGCTTACTTCTCTAGAGTTACTCAGATAAAGAGCCCACCTAGAGATCATTTGATTGCATGGGATGATGCCATGTGGCATAATCTAGTTTCCCTAGGACCCTAAATGGTCAGAATAAGGCAAGAAAATAATATATCCTCTAAGTGATATGATGCTACCATATGGAAGCATCCTACTTCCCCATCCCCTAGGTCAATTAGGATAGTCATGTAGAGTATAAATTAAGAGAGAGTTTGGGATGAGGCTATGTGGAAACATATTAATGCTCTAGAGTAGTCAAGAATCATTGAATGTTAAGGAATTAGAGGGATATAAGTGAGTACGATATTTTAACCTATCAATATCCCATTGTGCCATAGCTAAAGAAAATTCAAGACCCTAGGACCTTTAACAAAAATGCAATAGAATAAAAAGTATCCATGTAGTAGGTCCATGACATATCATGGACAAATTAGCTTTCATAAGTAGTGAAGAGTGAACATGTGAAGTGAAATTCCAAAGGATGGTACATATACATCAACTAAAGGAATTTATACTTGAAATTAATGGTTGTATTAGCCCATCAAGGATGTCAAAGCCCAAAAATTAGATTGTGGGTCCAATCTGATTGGGGTGATTAATCTATGATTTATTTTTTTGACAATGAAGAAATTTTGGGATTCATAACCTAAGGTAGTCTTGTAGTGGTGTTGATTATAAGATTTGGTGTAAATAATGAGATCAAGTGAGAGCATAAATGCCAGATTATTGCCTTAATTAGGCAAGGTTATCACCGAGTAGAGTATGCCCAACTTGCTATTGTAAGGGGATATTTAATGAGTTTAAACACTAAAAATTCAATTCTAATATCATATAATGTGTCATTGATCCTTATTTCATCAATATTATGCATGTCCTAATTTAAATTTAGACATAAATGGGAATGTTTCATTAAGCATTTATAACCACTAGTCTGTTTATTAGTTTTATGAATTAGTGGACTACATCATATATATAATATTGGTCAGAGGGAATAAAAGAGGTTGGTCCATTTAGAATTAGAGATAGAGTAAAGGGATATGCCATTTTTCCACTTCCTTTATTTCCTACTTTATTAATTTAGTCTTCCCCTTTCTTACATGAGTTGAGGCTACATGAGGACCTTTATGTATCTCCTCTGAGTGTTGATGAACCTTAGATTTGTGTTTCATGAATTATATTTTATATGAAATATTTTTGAATGATACTCATTTTATACAAATGTCTATGGTGACTTTATTTCCCTTTTTGACATATTTTCTTGGTCTGAAGACTCTTACACCATTTGTGCTTTCTGGTTGTGATATGCTAACTAAATAGAGACTGGTTTCTCAATGAATTTATCTATTCAATAAATCTAGAGCTATCCTTATTACAAAGTGAGAGAATCTCCTATTTTTCTCTACCATCTCTCTTTTACTCTTTTTTTATATCTCTATTACTTTAAATTCAGAGTAGTTTAAATTATAGTTAGTTTATAAAGTCATATTTGTATTGAATGTTCATGTGATTGTATTATTTTATAAACTATATAATTAGGATAAAATAAAAGTACCAATCAACAACGAGTTCATTGGTAAAATTAAATGAGTTGAATCTTTCTTAGTCCAAGTTCTTTTGTGAATATTAAAGTGTATCTTATATAGGCCCTTGTAAGGAAAAATTGTATCATCCAACTGGAGTATTTAGTTTTCTATGACCCAGTAGATAAAGACCTTGTGAAAGGTTATGCCTAACATGTTTTATTTTAGGATAGGTGGAAATTAATTTTGTAAAACCTCACCATTTGATCCTGTACTCCCATATTTTAGTCTTAGAGTTGTGTTGTGCCAAATAAACCACCAATAGTATGGATATTAGAATCTTTTCTCAAACCATCACATGTGATGGGAATATTTCTTTTTCCTCGCATCATAGAGCCTTTGGCAATATTTATAAGGAATAGGTCCAAATTAACACTTATGAAACTACCAAAATTATAGATACAACCTTTTTTGGGGATGCACTAGAATTTTAGAATCAACTTTATAGCTATTACATTACAAAATAGGACAATTTAGTCAATATGTTAGTGTAAAATTTCATTATAATGAGCTTCCTTAGAATATACTTATGAGCTTCATCAATTCTAAGCAACTTCCTAACAAATCTACCTAACATTTTATCAAATTATGGAAATATAAAGTGCATAAAGCAAACCATAACATGAGTGAAAAACATATCTTTAAAATCTTAGTTTCCTTTCTTAGGGCCCCTCTTAAAATAAATCTATTAATTTATCTCCTTAGACTATATAAGAGGTCTTAGATCATGCATAATGAAAATATTTCCTTATGACCAAATTTCAAGCATCTCAAACCAATTTGTGATTTTCATACTTCATCCAACATAATAAATGCCAATTAATTTTAAAATAAGCCTATCTAACCCAAATTTAGAGCATCCAATTTAGATAATCAACTTCCCATCCACCCTACCTTTGGTGCGAATGACATTACGAAGATATATATCTCCATATAAAACATAAATTTATTATTTTTACTCCCCACCATGGATTTATCCCCTAAAAAAATTGTTCCATACTGACATCACTGATTCTCATGAGACATCTCATGCACTTCATAATTTTTTTATAAATTTTATTTTCAGAGAAAAATTCAATCACCACATTATGGGGACCCTTAAGATGCTTTGAACTCGAACATTGAAAATTTGGAATGTTTGAATGTTATTGGAATCTAAAGATCATCCTCTTTTATAAAATAACTTATTCTCTTTTTATTATTGAATTTTAATTTGCCTAATCTTACTAATGATTTGCCCTATGCATATAAAGTATAAGTTTCATGGAGATAACACTGATAAATATTGATCAAAAAGTTATGGATAGATTATAGAGACTATATGGGGTGTTAAGAGTTCTTGGAGTAAGTATATAAGTGCTTGGTTTTCATCTGGTCCTTCAATATGTTCATTTAGACATTCTGGTCAAGTGGCAAAAAAATCTTAGTAGGTACTTTACTGACATCTTAATTTTCACATGTGGATGGGTTAAGTAAAATTGATCATATGGGTGTGTTCACATTTTTTCCAAGTTTATATGCCTCAAGTTTTATGTCCTCCACATAATCACATCAAAAGTTATTATCCTTCAAAGTTGGTCTCTCAAACAAAATTTGTCATTTTCCCATACATAGCCATTTTTTCAGGGAGTTTAAAAAGAGCTTGGTAGACATTTTATTGAAATGATATCTCTCACGAAATATATATTAAAGATAAATGGTAAAATGGGTTTGTTAACCATCATGCAAGGAACATTTTTACCAAATTTGAGCTCATGTGACATAGCACATCAAAATTTACAAGCATGCAAAGTTAGATCTCAAACAGTTTTAGACTATTTTCTTGACAAGTATATGAACGTCATGTAAAATCATGAAAATGGGATCATTTAAACATTTCATAAGTTCATTTAGAAATATCTCAAGACTAGTGGGTTTAGTAAGTTAGTTCCTTTTGATATTAGGTTTATTCCCTACAAATTTGGTGCCTTGATGAGTTATGTGGTTCAAGATAAAAAATTGCAAATTTGGCCAAAAATAGATAATGGTCATGTGGATGTCAAATTTAATCCCATGTAAAAATCCATAGTATCTTAAATTTGATAGTCTTCGAGATATCAATGACGGTCACACAGACACCAAATGATGGTCGCATAAACATCAAATTTAAACCTAGGCAATAAATCACATGAGCTTAAATTTGATAGTCTTTGGGAAGTCAAATATGATCACACGAATGTCAAATGAAAGTGACAAAATGCCATATCTCACATGCATTACATCTTTAGGACAAATAGTCAAATGGGTTTATTAACCCTTATGTAAGAAACATGTTCATTAAATTTAAGATCATGCATCATAATTCATCAAAAGTTATGGATGTGGAAAGTTTCCCTCCAACTCATTTTCCACTATTTTTCTAGACAACCAATTTTTTAGGGTGCAAATATATCTGAGTGAGCATATTGTCAAGGCCATATCTCTCATGCACTATAACTTCAGATGAAATGGTCAAATAGGTTTGTTTACATTTGTACAAGGACCATTTTCACTAAGTTTTAGCCCATGCAATATATCACGCCAAAAGTTCTAAGCATGCAAAGTTGGCCTTCAAAGCATTTTGGCTAGTTTTTTTGGGTCCAAAAGAGCTTGGTAAGCATTTTCATGAAGCCATTGAGTTTTTTCACATTTATGCCAAGATTATATACCCTAAATTTCAGCTCACTTGCTATTGCAAGTCAAAAGTTATGAAGACCTAAAGTTGGCCTCCAGGCCATATTTTGCTGTTTTTTCATACTCAGTCATTTTTTTAAGGAGTGCAAGCAACAACAAGGGACTTCACCAACACAAAGACCACCAACTAGTTAATAATATTCTATTTTGTAGAATTTTGTGATATTTTTGAAATAGAATATTTTATTGAAAAGACATATACGAGTTTGTTAGCATATTGGCCTATGTGTCCGTCCACTTAAAAAAAAAATGTATGATGGAACTTGGTAAAGGATAGATGCCCTTATCTCTAAGATATATTGTATCTTATGACTGACTGGTATATCACCGTGTTCTTCTATAAAAGGTAGTATTTTTTTATTTTGTAAAGAGAAAGACTCTGAGCAATTGCATACGGGAAAACATTTTAATACAACTAAGGAATTCTGAAAGGATTGTCTAAATAGTGTGTTAAAAATCTATGGTTATCTCATAATTAAATGTTAATGTCTTAGATTTGAATGATTCTTTTTATTTTGAACTACATTTTCTATCATAAGGTTGTTAATTTGTGCTACGCTAAATTCGTTGAAAGATCTTAGGTTTACTTCATTTTATTTTTCTCTGAATTTAGATGTGCTTATGCTATTCATGTTACAGTATCAAAACTCTTAAAGTAAAATTGCTTCTTACTTGTAATCTTCATAATTCCTTTGAATCTTTCCTAATTTATAGTTAAATTTGTGTTTAAACTATTTTTCATCATAAATTGGTTCACATTTTCTCAAACTAATAATAACTTCGTCATAATATCTAGGATAGAATCTTACAATCACATCTTTTTTATCTTACCCTCTTTTTTCCTATTTTAAATCAAGTTCACTTTAACTAAGATTTCATTGTAAATATTCATTTAGAATAGTTTTTAGTTAGAATTTTGATCATAATCCATCATCAACAACAAAGATATATATAAATTTAGGACCAAGGTGGCTCTCAACCACCAAATCATATAAATATTGTGGACATCTCTTGTATTATTCACATATAATTATAATTGTCACAAACTACAATTCAATGTATTCTCAGAATTCTAAAATGAGAAGTGTTCTTCAACACTAAGAGCACCTGTGAGGCAAATGGAAGCATCAATAAGAGCAGTTCTATTAGTGCTAGAAGGAGGACAAATATTTGTGAATTTGTAGGATCTTTACTAGTTTTAGTGTGTTTTGATCAAAGATTGGTGTATTCTTTACATATTTTTGTAATTCTTTGCTCAGTTGTGTAAAGGTCATTAATCTTCATGGTTTTAGATCAATCTTTATACTTATTTAGATAAAGATTGTTATTATTTAAAGATATATGGTAAGTTCTGATAATGATAACTTAAGATTTGAAAATTTGAAGTATTTGAGATTAAGATAGCTTGTTTTGATCAAAGATTGGTATATCTTTAAAAAATTTGGGTTCATTTTAAATTAAGATTATAAATATTAACCATATTTACATAATTGGGGATATTTTTTGGCTAGCTTAATTAAAATTTGATGCCCTTTATTATTCTTTATATATATCTTTACAAAATTATCTTAATGTGCAAGTTTAACTCTTATTATTTATAAAGATTTACTTGACACATAATATTTCAAACAAGATCTTCAATCTTTGAGCTAAAATTATCCAAAGCAAGACTGAGGTGAGAAAAAATATTTAGGCTCCCAATCTACCTCACCAGTTTAAGGTACTCATGTGTTCAAGATATGACTTGGATAGGTGGCTCTTCAATCAATATACCAGGTATAATGCATGGTCTTCCTCAAAATATAGAAATGTATTTGCCTTCTTTCATCCCAAATAATGTTTTTATTATTGAAGAACATATTAATTCATTCAAAGTTGCTCTAAGATTGCTGAATGTAATTCATGAAGATGTAACCTGTAGATTATTTTCATTTACTTTTAAATATGCTACCTATGAATGGTTTCTTAACCTTCCATAGGATTGCATTACTTGCTAGAATGATTTTAATAATATCTTCATTGATCAATTTGGCAAAATTATTAGTCTATACATTCTATATCAACAATTCATCACCATTAGAAAGGATATTAATGAAACAATCAGATCCTTTAATGCTATGTTCTAAAATATGTTTAACAAAACTATATCCCCTTATAGACCTAAAGAGTCTTTAGCCTTAGATATTTATAAGGGTGTTATAGATCCCTTGACCTCTATGTTCCTAAAAAGATCTCTTCCAGTCATAAACACATTGACTCAAGCCTATTCTAAAGTTGTAGTCATTAATGACCAAATACAGCCCCAGGTTTAGATGGCATATTATATGTATAATGTCAATTTAAATTGGCCTTTCTAGAATGTCATCTCTAATATGCATACTTTAACACCAGTTTAGAACTATTTTCCCTTAAGTCATACATATCCTAGCCAAAAAATAGAATTCTTGAATAACACTATAAGTGGATTTCATCCACAAAATCATAGAACTCCAATGCCCATAGCTAGTAATTATGCTCCAATTCATGAGCCTAAGACACCAAAAAATTCAAATGACTTGATATTATAAATGATCCATAAACTGAGCACTAATTTTCTATAGTTACAAAAACAAGTAGGAAATATAAGCAAAAGTTATGACAAAAATTCTTCTTCTTAAAGGTTAGATAAGCCTTTAGATAAGTTTTATAGCAGTAATAATGTATTGTCTAAATATGTACATGAGTTTCAATGATATTGTTTTGGTTGATCATTGTAATATTTTTGAAACCCTTGAAATTGTGCCTAATCAAGACTTTGTTGTAGGGACATCTGCATTTGTAGAAGCATCTCAAGGTTTCATACATACCATTGATTTTTCATTTGAAGATGGAGATGAAGATAAAGATGAGTCAATTAAAAAAATTATGATTTAAGATCAACAAGACATCATCATTGATATGCCTATAGATGAAGAAAAAGAGTTTTTGGAAGTGCATATGGATCAAATACAAGATGATCTTTCTTTAGAAGGTAGATAAGGAGGTAGCCCATAGAGGTTTCTTTATGAAATAGAGAATACCCTTGAAGAAGATGATCATTTACAATAGTGATACTATGATTTTTTGACTAAGATCAAGTAGTTGGAGATAGTAGATGATAGAATGGGACAACACAGATATTTTATTTGAAAATTTCACCAATGATCTAGAGCTCCCCGAAGATGAAATTCTTTGGGAGGAATAAAACCAATACAAGTTGAAGCTTGATTGGATATCATAGTTACCTTTCTTTATTGAAGATGAAGATGAGGCATGTGAATTAAATCAATAATTATCATATGCCTTCATTAAGAGGCCTGTAATATGGGACCAATATGTTTCTCATGATGAGATTTTAGATGGACATAATTCAGTTGATCAAGATGAAGATGATTTTTGGGATGAATTGGAAGATTTTTGTGTAAATATTGGTATTCCACTTCCACCTCATAAAGAACCTAATGAATACATTAGTATGAAGATGCAAGTTGAGCTGCCATTATTGAGTGAAGATAATATAGACCAATACTTATCTATGGATGAAGTAGAAATAACACTCCTACTATAAATTAAGATAATTTGGTAAGAATATAATTGGGTCTTAGAGTCATATCTTTGATCCATGCATCTGAGGAGGCTGATAAAAGATGAAGTCACACTATCTAGAAAACACAAGTATACAAATACCCCTATCTATAGGAAGATGACATCAAAAAATACTTAGGTTTTAAGGTGTTGTATTAGATTAAATAATTTTCCATGTAATACTAGAGGTAAGTATTTTATGAATCTTAGATTAGTTTTTTTCCTATTATTTCTTTTCATTTTTTTCCTTCCTATCTTTTATTTGTAGATAAGCATCTATATATTTATTTGCTTCCTTTTTAGCTTCCTGCTTCGTTGCTTTCTATTTTGTGTTTTCTTTTGTTGCTTTGTTACTTGATCCTAATAAGTCATTTTAGGATAGCCCTAGCTCAAATTTATTCAAATTTTCTCAAAATTCCAAAAGATTCAAGAATGAAGGTATGAATCTCACACTCATGTTGGCTATAGTTTGAAGCACAAGCTTGATGTCACAATTTAGGGAAACTGATACAGATTGATGAATAAGTTAAATATTCCATAATAAATTATACATTATCTTAATCTAAACTTTATTTTAGGAATTATGTGTGTGGAATGAAATATTGACCTATTGAGACACATCCATGCTTAAACTTAAAAAACATCCTCTCCTAGGACAAAGGTCACAACCAAAGGTAATTGTCTAAAAATCAAACACTTGACCAAATCCCTAAACCTAGCTAACCTGATTCCTAACCTTTACTGAAAGCCCAAAAAATGATCTACAAAATACAAAATTAAGAGCTTATATTAAGATCAAAATCTTCCCAAGCAAAGGTGATTCTGATAATCTCCACCGAGGCTATAGACACCTAGTTGGTAGTGGAGCAAGGCCATAAGTGGAACCAAAGGTATCTCTATCAGGGATATGGATGCTTGGCTAGTAGTAGAGAAATTCCCAAGCCTTACCTAAGCTAAAATCATGATTCTTAATTAATATCTAAACATGATCCTAGTCAAATGTTAATGATTAAAGGCATAAAACCTGGAAGTTGCTTACTAAATCCCATGGTAAACAGTAAGTGGAATCTAAGTACACAAACAACATGGTTATGTTTTAAAATTTTGATCCTAATTTTTATTACATAAAGCTTATTTCAACCATAAATTAGTCTTGATAATGACATTAATCAAGTGGAATAGATTGCCTATTTATCTATCCAAACCAGAGTCTCTAGGTTCTAACATATTACTATGTTTCCCCTATGAATCATCATTTGTTGGGGCCAAAACATGCCCATTTCTTTAAAAATTAGGACTCTTAAGATGCTTTGAACCTGAACACTAAAAAATTGGCATTTTTGAATGTTATTATAATCTAAAGATCATCCTCTTTGATAAAATAGCTTATTCTCTTTTCATTATTAAACTTTAATTTGCCTAATCTTACTAATGATTTGCCTTGTGAAGGGAAAGTATAGGTTTCATGGAGATAACATTGATAAAAAGTATATGGACATGTTATAGAGACTCTATGAGGTGTCAAAAGTGCTTGAAGTAAGTATGGAAGTGCTTAGTTTTCATCTGGTCCTTCATTATGTTTATCTAGACATTTTAGTCAAATGGTAGAAAAATATGAGTAGGTACTTTTTTGACATCATCATTTATACATGTAGATGGGTCAAGTAAAATTTGTCATATGAGTGTGTTCACATTTTTCCAAGTTTATATTCCCCAATTTTTAGGTCCTCCACATAATCACATCGAAAGTTATTAACCTTCAAAGTTGGTCTCTCAAACAAAATCTATCATTTTCCCATACAACTATTTTTTTAGGGAGTCTAAAAGAGCTTGGTAGGCCTTTTCTTGAATCTATGTCTCTCATGCACTACATATTCAAGGTCAAATGAGTTTTTTAACCCTCATGTAAGGAACATGTTCACCAAATTTGAGTTCATGCGACATAGGACATCAAAAGTTACAATCATGTAAAGTTGGCTCCCAAGCAGTTCTAGACTATTTTCCTAACAAGTATATGAATGTCATACAAAATAATGAAAATGGACTCATTTCAAAATTTTATAGGTGCATTTGGAAATATCTTGAGACTAACGAGTTTAGTATGTTTGTTCCTTTTGGTATTAAGTCCATTCCCTATAAATTTGGTGTCTTGATGAGTTTTGTGGTTCAAGATAAAAAATTGCAAAGTTAGCCAAAAATAGATGACGATCGTGTGGATGTTAAATTTAATCCCATGTAAAAATCCATATGAGCTTAAATTTGATGATCTTCAAGATGTCAATGACGATCACACGGATGTCAAATGTTGGTCGGGTGGACATCAAATTTAAACCTAGGCAAAAAATCACATGAGCTTAAATTTGATGGTCTTTGAGATGTCAAATACGATTGTGTGAATGTCAAATGGAAGTGAAAATAGAATTTAGTAGACATTTTCAAAAGGTCATATCTTGCATGTGTTTCATCTTTAGGAAAAATGGTAAAAGGGGGTTGTTAACCCTCATGCAAGGAACATGTTCACTAAATTTGAGCTTATGCACTATAATGCATCAAAAGTTATGGACATGGAAAGTTTCCCTCCAATGCATTTTTTGCTATTTTTTTAGATAGCCAATTTTTAAAGGTACAAATATATCCGAGTGATCATATTTTCAAGGACATATCTCTCATATGATGAAACTTCAATTGAAATGGTTAAATGGGTTTGTTCACATTTATACAAGGACTATTTTTGATAAGTTTTAGCCCATGAGATATAGCACGTCAAAAGTTACAAGAATGCAAAGTTGGCCTTCAAAGCATTTTGGCTGGTTTTCTAGGTCCAAAAGAGCCTGGTAGGCATTTTCATGAAGCCATATCTCTCACGTGCTGCATTTACAAGAAAAAAGGTCAATTTTTTTTTTTTTTATTTTTTTATTTTATTTTTATTTTATTTTTTTTATAATATTTATGCCAAGATCATATACACCAAATTTCAGCTTACTTACTATTGCACGTCAAAAGTTATGAAGACCTAAAGTTGACCTTCAAACCATATTTTGCTACTTTTTTATACTTGGCCATTTTTTCAAGGAGTGCAAGCAACATCAAGGGACTTCACCAACACAGAGACCACTAGTTAGTTAATAATATTCTATTTTATAGAATTTTGTGACATTTTTGAAATAAAATATTTACTTGAAAAGGCATATGTGATTTTGTTAGCATATTGGTCTATGTGTCAATCCAATTTTAAAAAATATATATATATATACAAATATATGCTGGAACTTGGTAAAAGGACAATTATCCTTATCTTTGAGATATTTTGTACCTTATAATTGATCATTATATCACCTTGTTCTTCTATAAAAGGTAGTATTTTTCATTTTTTAAAGGGAGAGACTCTAAGCAATTTCATATGAGAAAGTATTTTAATACAACTAAGGGATTCTGAAAGGATTGTCTAAATAGTGTGTTAAAAAGCTATGATTATATCTCAATTCCATGTTAATGTCTTAGATTTGAATGGTTCTTTGTATTTTGAACTACATTTTTTGTCATAAGGTTGTTAATTTGTGCTACACTATATTAGCTAAAAGATATTAGGTTTATTTCATTTTATTTTGCTCTAGATTTGGATGTGCTTATGCTATTTAGTTACAGTATCCAAACTCTTAAAGTAAAACTAGTTTTTACTTTTGATCTTCATAATTCCTTTGAATCTTGCCTAGTTTATGGTGAAATTTGTGTTCAAATTATTTTGCATCATAAATTGGTTCATGTTTTCTCAAACTAATTAGAAGTTTGTCATAATATCTGAGATAGAATATTGTAATCACATCTTCTTTTCTGCCTTACCCTCCTTTTTCCTATTTTTAATCAAAGTTCACTTTAGCTTAGATTTCACTTTAAATATTCATTTAGAATAGTTTTTAGTTAGAATTATGATCATAATCTATCATCAAAAGTAAAGATATATATAAATTTAAGACCAAGGTGGTTCCCAAACACCAAATCATATAAATATTGTGGATAACTCTTGCATTACTCTACTTCTATTCCATCACAGGCAATTAGAATTATCACAAACTATAACTCATAACATGGATTCTTATAATCCTAAAATGAGAAGTGTTATTCAACACTAATGAGGCAAATGGAAGCATAAACACATTATTACCAAATAAAATCATAAATAATATATAAAATATTCTAAGGACCAATCTAGTCACCTTAAAAATAAAAATTTAAAAGTTTAAAAACCCTCTTAAACATCTAATCCAAATACACCATATTATAATGAATTCATGTGTGTTATTGATTCTAACTAGGATCATTATTACATTAATTCCCAATTTATAAATATGTAAAATGTTGACAACCATCATGATACCACTTGTAAATATCTCATTATGAATCTCTATAATATTTCCCCTAATTAATTACTTCTCAGGGATAACACTACCACCACTTCATCCTCTTCTGATTTGACACCTAGTGATGAGCTTGCTACACCATAGAAGCCTCAACATAACACATAAAATACATATACTACCTTACCTCATAGATTCACTCTTAAAAAAAAAAAAAAAAAAACACCATTATGGTTCTAATCCAAAATCACAAAGGAAATTTATAGATAGGCTTAACTCCACACCTTGCAATATTATTTTAATGGAATTCATGCTAACCTCACCATATCAGCGTACATTTCTCATGCAATATTTTCAAGACATATAAGAATAACCATATAATGAAATATAACTACCTTGTTAACATTATAAAGGTCAATCATCCATTTAATTCCATGTAATTGAAACTATTTTCCATCCTTCCTCTTATATGAAACCTTCCATAGAGTTTCCTAAAGAATATGTGATCAATGATGAATTCCTTATTCACACTATTGATCCACCTTTACCTATCATTATAGTGGTCAATGACACCATAATAAGGAAAATTTTAGTTGATGAAGGTTTAAGAATAAATGTCACTTCCCTTTGGATAATAGGAAAATATAGATATTCCAAATCTAACCTCAAACAATCTAGACTTTCATGTCATGGATTTGATAAAACAAAAAAAAAATCCTCTTAATTGCATTTGGATTACCATCACTATTCAAACAAAATAATATGCACCAAACTTATGGGTTTATATCTTCCACTATGCTATAATATTATTTTAAATTGTTCTTGGACTCATCACATTATACCTATCACCTCTTATGGTACCTAATGTATTATGTTCAATCACAATGCTAAGTATTAAAAACATGAAGTTAATCCAAACCTATAGATTATTAAGTTACTTAATCCTAATACACAAAAACTAATCTCAACTATTCCTCAAATTAATGTTCCCCCTCTTTCTGGGTTTGTCAACATGCATTCAAATTTGTACTCTTGTCAATTTTGACGACAAAAAAATTGAATGAACTACAAACCATTTATAAATATACCAAATTATATATATATATATATATATATATATATATATATATATATATATGTATGTATGTATGTATGTATGTATGTATATTTATCATAATGGATTCATTTATCTCTCCTACCATGAATATAGATCAATTACATTGCTTTATGACAACAAAAAGAGTCCACATGCTTGAAATGATCATGAATATTCTTATACAAATTATGATTTTGCATGCAATGACCTTGGGGTGAACAAGATTTTTGAGTATCTTTTATAAATTCATCTTCAAAAAATTAGACAAAATTTTATGTCTACTAAATATAATTACAATAATAATTATTATTCAATTACACATGCTTATAATATTTATCCATCATATGCCAATGATTACATAGTTTCCCAAACCCAATCATGTAAATTAGATGTACTTCAATATAAAAAATATTTTACTAAGATGAATGCCTTTGATTAATACACCCATATATATATTTTTATATGCTTTTATAATGAAAAAAATAAAAATAATGCCAAGGATACATTTATCCTATTATCACACCATATTAAAACACTCCATGGGTTATCCAAGAAAATTTTGACTTTTCCAATTGTCTTATATTTATAGGCCAAATTCATATAATTGAATAAATTTATAGCACTTATGACTATATCAATTAGGATAATATAATTTAGAAAATCCACTATTTTACAAATTATACTAGATATAAATAATTATAGTGTTGATACATTCCAACCTTTCAATTCCAATTATACTAGATAATTATGACAAGTTGTCCATACAATTCAACCTTTGTCTCTCTACTTAAGTTTTATTACACAGTTGTAATGAATTTCATCTTTCATCTTTATCAACCACTAATTACATAGTTCTAATAAAATTCTATTAGTATACCCTTAGTTTTACATTGGTATCAACCACATTCTTGGAAGCAATGATACAATTATAATTCCTCATGTTTCATATTATAATTGTATAGGACACCTTAACTATTTTTAGACAACTACATCAACCAACCTAATATAGTTAAGTCCATTACTATTTCAACAAATTATATTAGTCATCCTAGTATATTTAAACCTTTTTCAATTATACAACACCATATTGGAAAGGTTAATACTAAGTATAAAAATTCATCCACTTCTCCTAATGATCTCAAAATTACCTTGGATGTCAAATCCACTGTTGTGGTACAAATCCACTGTAAATTTGATAGAAAATTTAATATTATCATTGATCAATATGTATAAATTGAATATTATTTCCCATTATCTAACTTCCTAGTGATAAAGCCAATCTAGAATTTCTTCATTTTAGAGAGCCTCAAGTCCCACATTAACATCACAATCTTGGTTGTATCGAGAATACTTCTCCTCACTTTAGTAACTTCATTTAGAGTGTCAATCCTAAGTCTAATATTATTTTTGATCTTAATCCTACACCATATGCTTTTCAAGACAAAAATACAATTCTTATTGAAGAAACTAAAATAATCAAGTTTAGTACAATTGAAAATTCCCAATCCATCCTTATCTCTATGAAGCTATAACCTAATGAGAAGGATAATTATATATTATTTTTCAAAAAAATACCATAAACCATTTATTTCTTCATATGAGGATATGTTTGGTATTGACTTGAGCATTGTTATTCATAACATATTTACTTAACTAGATGCAAAACCTATTCTCTAAAAGTAATGAAAATTATCTCATTAGGTTTGTATGTTTTATCATAGAAATTTCATTAAAATCAAAGATGCTAAATTTATAAAACCCATAGAATACTGTAAATGGGTTTCCAACATAGTAACCATTTGTAAAAAAGTCATTATGCTCATTTGTATTTGTATTGATTTTTCTAATCTTAAATTATCATGATCTAAGGACTATTTTATGCTACCTCCATAGATGCCATAATTTATTCCACAACTAGCTATGAAATTATTTTTCTCGCGACTTATTTTTTTGGGAAAAACCAAATTCACATTTTCCTTGAACATCAACATAAAATTACATTTACTATAGAGTGGATCATATATTACTATTTCAAGATTATTTTTTACCCTAAAAATGTTGGGGAAACTTAAAAACTTAAAATTACACACATATTTCATCTTATCCATAAAATAGTTAAAATATATGTGGATGAACTTATAGCTAAATCTAAGAATCAAGAAAATCATTCTCATGGATTAACTATCATCGTTATTTTCCTCATTAATTAAAATGTTAATATTAATCTTTATAAGTGTGTCTTCTATTTTACCTCTAATAAACTTATAGGATTCCTATTATTTTTACAAGGGATTTATGTGATCTTTATATATTTCAAGTTATTCATAATATTCTTATACTTTTATCCATTTTTGATAGTTGTGCTTACCTTGGGAAAGTTGGACAATGTATATATTTATTCCCAACTTGGCTTACCTATATATTTTATTAACTCCCTTCTTAGGAAAGGTGGTAATCTTGAATGGACTAATTATTTTAAGAAATACTTTAATAACATGAAGAAATCATTAATACTTCCTACTACTTTAGGACCACCTTCTAGTGATTTTATTTTAGTCTTATATAGGTGATATACCCACATCTTAGTTGGAAAAATTATTTCACAATGTGATGAGTTCAACAAGGAATTCTTAATTTACTAAATTATTCATGTTTTGATATAATATGAGAAGTGATAAATGGAAGTGAATCATGGCTACCTCACAATCTAATTTTATGATGAAAAGCTTCAACACTACATACTTCATCAAACTACCTATGTCACTGTCAATCCATAACCCTTTGCCCATTTATTTTCCAAGGATTTCTTTATTGGAGATAAAAAAATAAAATGGATGGTGCTATTTATGAAAATTGATATTTTGATTATTTCTAAAAAATAATTCAAAATTCATGTGATCGATAATAAAATTGTTGATTCACCTATACTAACTAAGGAAAAAAATTTAAGACACTCTTTTAGACAAAGATTCTCTATTGATCGAAGGCATCGATCAAACTATTTCCATCAAATACTAATTTCATAATTTCATGCATGAACTCAAGTCACAAGCCATTAGATAACTCTAAATTTCCATTTCTAAGTGTAAATCATCTACAAACATTATCTTATAATAACTATTTTGAGGTCATAATCAATTTTAATGAAGATACTTGGACTCTCCACTTTGATAGAGCCAAGTGTCTTCAAGGAGTTTGGGCATGATGTGTCTTCACCGATCCTTAGAAAAAATAATTACTTTTTATTTTACATTGACATTTGATGCTACTAAAAACATGAATAAATATGAGGCTCTCATCCTTTGGATGTAAGAATCCATTAATTTATAAATTTATTATATACATGATTTAGGTGATGCACAACTTATATGACTTTAATTTATTGGTATCTATCAATGAAAAAGTAAATAAATTAAAACATACCTTTCTAACAATTTATATGAACCTTGATAACAATTTTATGTCCTTCACCATTGAGGCAATTCCATAAGATAAAATTTCTATAATTAACCCTCTTTCCCTTTTAGATTCTATTATTCACCCTCATCAAGAACTAAATGTCTCACAATTCCTCATCTACATGAGGAAGTATCAATCTATATAAACACATAATGATGATTCTATTATTTTAAAAAATGAACTTGTCACTACTAAAACAAGAATTTATATAAAGATATCATCTAATTTTTCAAACATAATAATTATCATCCTAAGGTATATTTTCATGAAAATACTATGTATACACATAATATTTTAAATTTTTAACAAATATTGACACTTTGCATCTTGCAATAACCCAAAATCTCTCTGAGTGCATGCCCTAAGGGGTGCACCAGGAAAGGGGTGGACAGACCATTGGTGATTCACATGATTTTTTCCCCTTTTTTCCATATTATTACCAATCCAACCAGCTCTTAAAATAATTACCTAAGTTATCACTCCTCCCTTGCACACTCCTCTAGTCTTTTTCCTCTTTCCATCCCTCTTTTCCTCACCTTGATCCCATTTCACCAGTAGACTATACTAGGTTGATTGGTCAACCCTATACAATTTTCAACCTTTGATTACTATACAAGATTGACTGTGTCAATGCTATACTATTTTTGGGTATTTTCACTTGAGAGTTTTGTTATCCATTTGGCTAACCTAGTTTGGGACCTAGTGAATTATCTCCTAAACACATACAAGGTTGACTAGGTTGACCCCATATAGCTGACATATTTGAAAGGATTTATGGTGAGAACTACCTATAAATACATGATCATTTCATAATTATTTCAATATGAAATTAAGTGTTATTATTCACTCGTGATGCTTTACAATCCACTCTTCCACCATTCTACTTGAGGAGTCTTAGCTTAAGGTTTTTACTTGGAGAATATAGTCTTGTGGATAAGTCTTGGATGCTTTGGATTTTCTTAGTGATCCTTAGAAACCAAACCAACCTCTTGAAAATCCCCTTTGGCTAAGGGATAGATTGAGTCTCGATGGTTTCACATTTAGGTAAGTATATTATAACTTTTTTCTCCTTTCTTTAGTAGATAGAAGTAGCATAAGTATTGGCTCAAACAATATTACTCTTCATATTCTATTTATTAGGGTCTTACTCATACTTAGATTTATTTAGATTATCTTATGCATGTTTTTATTGATTTACTAATCCATCATATTATGCCATAATCTTTGGTGTACACTAGATTAGATTTAATTTCTTGTTTATTAGATATAGAGTGAACATTAAACCTATGACTCTTTTAGGGTTGTTACATGGTTGTGTTAGATTGTAGGATTTGGAACCCTTCCTAACATGGTGTATTATGACAAGTGATCCCCTAATAAATTCTAACATATCCCCATATTGGTCATGCTTCTGATTAACAAATGTATTCCCAATTGAAAGTGTAGGTATGATCTATCTTTTTTGAGCTAAGATTGATTTATAGACATGAGACATTTATGATTACATACATTATAGTGAACCCAATGTGAACTAACCCTTTCAATATTTTTTCACCTTATTTCATTATTTTTCATCATTATTTTTATCATATATTTCCCATACTAGGTCGACTACATCGACCTAGCTCTAATTTTTGTGCATAAATTTTTAGGTACAGGCTACTAGATCAAATTAGATGACCTAGTATAGGTTTTCAAATTTTTAGAATTCCAATCCAAACTAATAGTCTTACCCAATAAACCCCTTAATTTTTTAAACATTAGGTTTAACATACTAGGTTGACCCAATTAACCCTATACATTCTAAGCACACAGTAATAGTTTTTTGCAAAGCTTGATTGACCAAGTCAACCCAGTTAGCAAAATTTTCAAGTATATATCAAGGTTATTGAATATCAATCTCATTCTTTGCATCTATAATATACCAAGGTTATTTTCTATCTCTATGTCTCTTTATTTATAGTCTTTCCTTTTACTATTTGTAGTATTTAAAACTACCCCTACACAGTCAACTGGATAGACCCTGTTGACCCAGTTATGTGTTTTATGTGTTGTCTAGATAACTAGGTTGACTCTACTAACCTTATTCACTGTTAGACCTTGCTTACACAATATAAAATTAACCCTATCGACCCTATTGTATATTTTGTGCATACATTGTTGATTATATCAACATTGTACCTTGTTTCAAAGTTAGAATTAACCTTATATGCTAGTAATTATCTCACACTTTATTTTATTATTATTATTATTTTAATGCTGAGAATATACCACATATCTTAATTATGTGGTTTTAAATTAACCATTTTGAATCATTATTTTTTATTTTATGCACACATGACCAAATCACAAAATCTAAATAGGCATTTTAACATTTGATTGCTTGAGGCCAACTTACTTAGATTTCATCACCAAGGGGGAAGTTGACTTGATGCTCTAGTCAAGTATAAAGCATGGTTAATATTATATTATGGATAATCACCTGACATCCTTATTTTTATGGTGTGTGAAATGAGGGGGTAGGCCCCAATACCAAGCCTGTATCATTACCACTATAGATCCCTTTCATCCCAAACTATTTGAAACCATCCTTAGATTTCCTTCTAGCTCCTTACTTACAAACAACTTACCATCACATTTAAGATAATATTCTAATAATCTAATAAACACTTAGGTTGACCAAATAACTAGATTTCACTTTCCAATTTGACTACTTACTCTTTACTCAATTATATTTTATATTACAAAAACTTACATTAGCCAGTGTTGGTGTAAGGTTTTGTGTTGTGTGCTTCAATTAGATTAGCCAACATTAATCCAATTGAATATTTATTTCTCTTCAGTTCTTAATTTTCAAATTACTTGCAAAAATTATCTTATTTTAATTCACAATCTATTATAGGCTTCTTAATTTTCCTTGCTTGATGTACTAGGTTGACCCAGTTGACCCTATATCTTTTTCTAGCCAATTGACCCAATTGACCCTGTACTATTTTTTTCCTTCCCTGTTTATCAATATAGTTATCTATTTCTTCTTCTTTACATTTTTTACATCTCTCTTTAGTCATAATAAAGTCTCCTATCATAATCTACTTGGATAGCTTTAATTAATTTAGATATTATATGGGATGTTCATTTCTCCCTCTCTTTTCCTCCTAAGAGCACCATCACTCTTAGGCCACCTCTTCTCCTCCTTCATCCATGAACTGTAATATGGTGCAAGTAATAACTCAAGATGAATTTGATGGATCTAATACTTTCTATACTTACCAAAAACTTCTTATTTTCAAAATATTAAAAATAATGTGGGAGTAATTGATACAAGTTTAATTAATAATCCCACTAATAATCCTTCTTCTAGTAATCCTCCCCTAACACCAATCTAGGGAGTACTCCTACCAATACCAACCCACCTCCTGATACAACTCAACTTTTAGCCCAAGTTATCTGACAAATGAACATAATGTAAAATTCTAACACCAAAAAAATGATTCAAATTCAATAAAATCTAATTAATTTGGCTAATCAACCTCTAATTATGCATCCTCAAGCTAATCCCAATTACATTCCTCCACCTCTTTAGGATGCCTTAGGCAATGTTATTCCTCAACCCATAATGAATAATAAGATGCTTTAAACTATTCAAAATGATCCTTTTGACCCATTCATTATTTTCATTGATATTGGTAACATATCTCCAACTATAAAATATGATGGGACTAAAGACCCTACCTCATTTCTCAATGCCTTTGACAACCTTTACAAAGAGTGGATCCAAACTGATACCTTCACCACAACTAAACTCTTAGTCAAAAACTTCATTGGAGATGTATTATAATGTTATAATAAACTTCCCAAACATTCTATTTGGCAAATTTAAGATTTTTTTAATCCCTTAGTTAAAGAGTTTCAACACAATGATCTTCCCAAAAATTGTCTTAACCACTTCATCAATGCTAAGTAATCTCCCATTGAATCAGCTCATGAATTTATCAAAATATGGAAACATTTATCTCATAAAGTTGAACATAACATGAATAATGATAAATTATCCAAACTCTTTATTATCGTTTTGACTTCCACTCTCCAATATAAAGTTCAAAGATTTACTCCCCAAACACTTAATGAAGCTCTTGATCAAGCTTAATGTCAAGACTTTCTAATGAATCAATTCAAACCTAATCCTAAAATTCTTAAGGTATATTTTAAAACATCTAATTATATCACTATTAATGCTCCACAAACCAAAATAGGAGTTTCTAAAACTGATATTCCTTCACCTTCTCATACACCTCTTTCTGTTCAGCAAATGAAATAATTTTTACCACCCTCAAAACCTTCCAATGATCCTCCTAAGTGGTATGACCCCAATATATTTTATTGGTTACATGTAGACATTGGGCATTATCATTAATATTTTAGAGGTCTCACTAAATTTTTTGTCTCATATATGCTTGGTGATTCATTAAATCATGAATCTATAATCAATATTCATCATCAAGAATATACCATTACTTCTCAAAAATGACAAGCTTATAGAGATTCTACCTCTAATAACCAAAAATATTATTCCAATAATAAATTTAATGATAAAGATGTTTTTTCCATTCATGTTGAGTATGACCAATATTTTAATAATTCTCAATATGTCGACACTGCTAAGGTCAACTATTATCGTAAACTAGATCATAAAGATCCTATTACCAAGCCTAAGAATCCATCTTCAAAGGAACAAATTCTTAAATATACCACCACCACTAGTCTTTCTTCAAAAGCCAAAGAGGAACCATCTCCTCCTTTCTATCCTCCAATCACAACTATTCCTCCAAAAACTAATTTACCTCCTAAACCTCATGTTGGTTCTTCTAAGTCTCATTTGAACTTTCTTGAAGAACTCAACTCTATGCCTTGTAAGATTACACTTATGGATTTGGTTATAATTTCACCCTATCATCATAAGTTACTTATACAAAAGCTCCAAGAAATTGATGATCCATCATCCTTAGATGAAGAACCATCTTTTATTGAATCTAAACATACCAATGTAAATACCATTGAAACTATGTGTCCTTCTTCCAAACCTTCTATTAAATTCCTTGAAAAGGACATGATCAATGATGAAATTCTCTTTCATGTTGATGATCCACCACTTTACATCAAAATATCCATTAATACCAGATGAAGGTTTTGGTATTAATGTAACATCTTGTGGCTCATCCAATAAATTGGTTATAAAAAGGATCATATCAAATAAACCCATATTAATTTTAATGGTTTTGATAAGACTAATCAAAAGCCACTTGGTTGCATTTAGATTCAATTAACCATTAGACCTAAGATTATTAAAACCAAGCTTATGGTCCTTGAATTACCCCTATCTTATAACATACTCCTTAGTCATCCATGGACTCATCAAATGAGGGTCATTACTTCTTTTTGTAGCTAATGCATTAAATTCTTACATAATGAAAAAAGGTATAAGCATGAAGCTGATCCCAACCCATGGAACATTTATCTTCCCAATCCTAAATCACAATATAATATTCCTACCATTCTTAAGATAAATAGTGTTCCTTTACTTGAATTCATCAACATGAATCCTAATTTACAAGTTACTCTTATGGATTCTGATGATGATGAACCCAATGATTTGAAAAATACTTGAAATACTACCCAGTTACCTCCCTACATTTCACAATGGATTCCTCCTTCTCTATTATCCAAGGATCATATTATTCCCCTTATTGATGAGATTACCAATTTTCCCCCTCCATGCAATGCTCAAGAGCTTTCTTTACCTAAATATTCCTTCACTTGAAATGATTTTGGAGTGGCCAAATTATTTTAGGATCTTCTCATCATGTCTCCTCATACATTCAATAATATTGGGATTTCACCCTTTAAAACTCCCCTTGATTCTTAAGCATGTATAATTTATCCAGCATATGATGATAAATATATAATGGCTCAAGCTCAATCTATAGTCTTGGATGTCCAACATTATCAGAAAACCTTAGCCCAAATTCATCCTTTTAATCAAGATGTTCATATCATTTTTATGGATGATACCTTAGACCTTTAGGGTCATGTGCCTCTTACCAATACTCCTCTTATCAATACTCCTTGGGTAGTAGAAAATTTTATACCTTCGAAACCTCAAAAATATTCTACATCTCCTTTACAACCTATCAATCCAATCATTGCATCTAATCCTTCTCTCATCACTGAACCCACTAATATTATAACCCCTTCTAATCTATCTACTTCTATTCTTGAAATTACACTAGATGCCAAGGTAACCAATGTTCATCAGATACATTCTAAGTATGATTGCCATGGTAATAAAAAATCTAGATCTTAAAGTAGATGTCGAGTATTATGGTCTTCTTCCTACCTTGCCTAGTGATGAATCTATCCTTGAGTTACTATATGCTTGAGAACCTCAATTTTATTAGTAGCATCATAAACTTGGGAATTTAAAAACTAAAGCTCCTTTCTTCAACAACTTTACTACTAGAATTGACCCTAAAACAAATCCAATCTTTGCCTTACCTAATGAACCATAACACTTTCAAGATGGAAATTCCATAATTATTAAAGAACCACTTGCATTGAATATGGTACACCATCTTGTCCTTAACCAATTATAGTTGCTTGTGAACTCTCACCTACTAAACATGATAATTTTAGCTTATTCTTTGAAAATTATCATGAATCTTTCACTTGGTCCTATGAGGACATGCTTGGCATTAACCCTAGCATTGTGGTGCATAAAATCATTACTTATCTTGATGCCAAGCTTGTGCATCAAAAACAAAGAAAAATTCCACTTGAAGTTTCCACTTTATGTCTTAAGGAAATCATCAAATTACTTGATGCTAAATTTTTTAAACTAGTGGATTATTCTGAATGGGTCTCCAACATTGTTCCTATTTGGAAGAAGGTCATTATGGTCATTCAAATTTATATTGATTTCTATAATCTTAATCATGCTTATCCCAAGGACAAATTCCCTTCAACTTCAATAAATGCCATTGTTGATTCCACTACTGGTTATGAAATATTATCTCTTATGGATAGCTTCTTTGGATACAATCAAATTCATATCACTCTTGAGGAAAAATATAAGACAACTTTCACCATAGAATGGGGTACCTATTGCTATGTCGAAATGTCCTTTAGTCTTAATAATGCTAGAGACACTTATCAATGAGAAATGACTCACACCTTTCATGATCTCATTCAAAAAATTGTTGAAACCTATGTGGATGATCTCATTGCTAAATCCAAAAATCATAAGAATCATCTTTTTGATCTTGCTATCATCTTTGATCATCTGCTTAAATATAAAGTTAGGCTCAATCTTTACAAATATGTCTTTGGAGTCACATCTATAAAATTTTTAGGATTCTTAGTCTCTCTCCATGGTATCTATGTTAAACCTACTAAAATTTGTGATATCATCAATATGCCCATTATTCATTATATTCCTAACATTAATACTTATTTAGGAAAACTTGGGGAAATTAGGTTATTCATCCTGAAATGGCATATAAAATTCACTTTGTCAATTAACTTCTCAAGAAAGGTAATACTTTAAAATGGATAGACCCATGCCAAAAATATTTTTATAATGTGAAAGAGTCATTACTCACCCACCTACACTTCATCCTCATTCCAATGATTAAATTTGATTTTATATACTTCTTCCACACCTATTTTAGTTGGGATAATGCTTTCCCAACAAGATGATATGTGAAGAGAGTATTCTATCTACTACATTATTTGAGGCCTCATTGATTATGAAACATATTATACCAAAATTGAGCATGATTGCCTTGTCATATATTTCAAAGCTAAAAATCTTCACCACTATATGCTTTACCAAATTACTTATGTCATTATTCGTTCTAACCCCCTTCATCATTTTTTCTCCAAAGCATTTCTTCCTAGAGTTATAATTGGAAAATAAATGATCTTCCTTATAAAATTTTATCTTCACATCATCACTCAAAAATATGTCAAAGGGAAAATCATAGCTAATAAACATGCCATAACTCCCATACTAGCCATTTATTCTCTTCAATATAATCTTCCAAATGAAAATATCATTTACATCAAAGGTCTTAATCAAGCTATTTCTCTAAAATATTATTTTCATAACTTTACCACTAATCTTGAAGCTAATAATCTTGATGAATCCACTACTCCCTTTAGTACTACTAAACCAAACGTAGTTATCGAAGAGATTCCTAAAATTAATGTCAACTTGCATGAGGATACTTGGACCCTTCACTTTGATGGTGATAAATGCCTTCAAGGAACTGGGGTAGGTTGCATTCTCACAAGTCCTCTTGGCAAGATCATTCCTTTAGTTTTTCACTTCACCTTTGATGCCACCAAAAATATAGCTGAATATGAAGCTATCATTTTAGGTATGTGAGATGCTCTTGATTTAGACATTCAATACCTTCATGATTTAGGTTATTATCAACTTATTTACCACCAAGTTAGTGATGATTATCAATGTAAAAGTGAGAAATTCATCACATATCATCAAATTGAAACCACTCTTTCTAAGGATTTCATCTCTTTCACTATTGAGCCTACTCCTAGAGATCAAAATTACATTGCTGATTCTCTTACCTCTTCATCATCTTTATTTCATCTCCACCAAGTCTTTTTTTATCCTAATTTTCTTATAAAAATAATAAAATATACATTCTCTACTCAACCACTAGATTTAATTATCTATCATATCAAGGTTGTTATCATTTGATAAAGCCCATGATACCAAGACATCATTCAATTCTTGGAACATCAAACTTATCCTCCTAATTTAGACTCTTGTGAAAAGACATGTATTTGTAAACAAGATTTCAAGTGTGTATTTTGACACAACATCCTTTATTATCATAATGTTGAAGGTACTTTGCTCCATTCTATTATGCAAGATGAAGTCCATCCTATTCTTAAAAAAAACACATGGGGGCATTTGTGGTGGCCACTATAGAGGACATGCTACATCCTACAAATGCATATTTATGGGTTACTTTTGGATTACTCTCAAAAAGTATATAATAAAATAAATAAAAAAATGCACTCCTTATCATCTTCATAATGATCTAATTCATTCACCTCTATCCAAAATTCAAGATATATAATCTCCTTAGCCATTTTCCACATGGGGATTTGATCTTGTCGGAAAACTACCTCACTCTAAAGATGGGCATGTTTTTATCATCATTGTTATCAAATATTTTACCAAGTGGGTATAAGCCATGCTCCTTGTTAACATCACCAATCCTACCATTTCAAAATTTATTCTTAATCAAATCATTTTACACTTTGGTGTTTCCCATACCATCATTTTAGACAATGATGGTAATTTTAAAGATAAACATGTTAAACAACTTTGTACTGAATTCAAGATCAATCACAAATTTTCTATGCCTTATCATCCATAATACAATGGCCAAGTTAAGGTCACTAATAAAATTCTCAAAAAAATTATCCAAAAGACAATTTGTGAAACCTGCATAGATTAACATCTTTATCTTTACTCGACACTTTGGGCCTATCAAACTATCATACATATTGCCACTAGGGCAACACCATTTTTGCTAGTCTATGGTTCTGAGTCAGTTCTTCCTTTAGAAGTTGAGATTCTCTCTCTTAATATAACTCTTCATGGTATTATTCTTAATGAATAATTATGTGAAGCTCATCTTCATGCCCTTGATGTACTTGGTGAATGCCATCTTTTTGTATTACAATATAACTGCCAATACAAGGCTCATATTGTTAGACAACATAACAAACATGTTAAAGTCTACACATTTAATATTGGTGATCTTGTCCTCAAATTAGACTACACCCATTATAAATAAGGTAAATACACCCAAAAATTATGTGGCCCATATTTAGTCAAATATATTCTTGGTCCAAGTACCTACCATCTTTAAACCAATGAAGGCCATGTTTTTAAAGAGCCCACCAATGCACAATTTCTCAAAAAGTACTTTGCCTAAACATTTCCTTATTTTCATGCTTTCTATCTACATCTAAAAAAAAAAAACTGTAAGTTACAAGGTTTTTTTCCTCTACATCAATTTCCTTCCTTTCACAAACCTTTAGTCCTCCCTTTTGGTCTTTTGGTTTCTTGATGTACCATAGTCTTATTTATATTCTTGCATTTTTTATTTTTGACACCCCTTGGGTTTTTCTTTTGTGATTTTATTCATAAGACTATAGATAGGACTTGACACTCCTAAAAAAACTACCATCTTTTTACTTGCCTCACTTTATCTTTCACTTACTTGTTGGCACCCTAGTGGGTTTCTCTTTTATGATTTACAGTGTAAGACCATGGATAGGACCTGACCTTATTCATAAAATTGCCATATTTTCATGTTTTTATATGATCTTTGTTATCAAATTTAGCTTTTTTCTTCTTTTGATTGATGAAATTTGTGCAAACAATCTATGTTAGCATGTTTTCCTCCATTTTCCTCATTCTTATGATAAGGAATCACACTTTACTATCATTGTATCCCTTTTTTGTTTACCTTTGTCACATTTTTTATGATTTGAATTAATTTAAATTTTTCCATGTGTCATTCCTCTTTATTTCTTTTCCTTTCACTCCACATTAGATAAAATAAGGTTGAAGTCTAGATAACACTTTTTTTCACCTAGCTTTATGAGATTGTTAGACTGCATGCTCTTTAAAGTTTCTCTCTCTTAGCAACCTTATCCCAAGTATTCAAATTAAAGTCATATTTAATACCCATTTTTGGTTTTCCAAATCCATATGGAGGAGAAATAATGAAAATCCATCAAGAAAGTTAAAAGACAAATCATTTGAATCAAAATGCAATTATATTTAAAAGGAAACATAGAAATCTCAAAAGTCAAATCACACTAAAAGACATGATTACAAGCACATATCCTATCTCTAATTGAAGATCAGAATCCATAGTTTGCCTCACATAGATACAAGGTCCTTTGGGGTATGGTAGGCTACCAAATTAGAATAGGGGAATCCAACAAACTCTATGGTCATACCTACTTTCTTACACAAGTACCCAATCTTCACAGTAGACTGATGACTCTGTAAGGGGTCCTAATGAATGGGGAACATGTTGTGGGAAGGTAGATCCATTTTAATTTTCATGCATATAAACTTCATGGGATGATATATATATTGCATTTATTGACCTAAGACTTGTGTGTCTAAGAGAAGTGCTTCAGAGTCCTTAAGGTCAAAAGTCCTCTTGTTTTAACAAACCTAATTTGAGTGTCTTGGCTTTGATAAAGAGTTCCTCTACCTTGGTTTTTCCTTATTTCTCCCCTCCAACCATTTCATTTCCCCCATTGATAGGCACATTGTGATTCTAAATCTATTTTCTCTTATTGTTTAATCATTTCTTCTTCACCTCTTTAAAACATGCTAGCACTATTTTGTTTAGATTTTATCTATCCTTAGAGAAAAACATGTTTGAGAAACTATGAATTACCTTTTTTATACCATAGAATTACATTCCTAGACTTACTTTACTTTCCTTTTACCATTTTTCATTGTTTTAATCTCCTACTATTAGAGACACTTGAGTTCACACCATTTTTACATTTTTGAGTGAGGTTGGCTTGTTACTTCTTAGTCGGTAATGTTATTTTCCCTCTTATGCACCTTTTCCCATTGTTGAGTGAGATAAGTATTATTACTACTCACTCATAAATGTTGTTTTATCATTTTTTTTACTACTTTTACATCACTATTTGATTACCATCCTTTTTTACATGTATCCTTAGTTTGACTTGGTGAGTTTGCCTTTCTTACTTAAGGTTTGCTTGTTTGAGATTTTTGGTCTTTAGTAGCCTTGGATTTTTGATTACCTAATTTAATATTATTTTTGACTTGGTCATTTGGTCTAAAATATCACCTATCACCCCATATTTATAAATTTCCTAAGTACATCCTATCCTCATAGCACCATCTATCTTGGATTTTCTTATGTTTGTTTGTTTGTTTTTTCTCTTTAGTTTTTTATTGTTAGGTTTATCAAAAGTAGTCTCTATGCCCTACACAATAAAAGATAATAACATAGAAAAAACCATCCAATGAAAAAGGTAATTCAAGGTACACATTACATTTGCTTTTTAGTCATTTACATTCATTTATTTTTGCTTTAAAATGCTACAACTTTTTTTAGCATTAAAATTATGTGTTCTTTTGTTCTTTCTCAAAGAACCATCCCATATTACACCTTAGTGATATGTGATGATATTTGAGTGGGGAATATGTATACAAATAATATTTTCAAATTTTATCAAATACTAATGCTTTACATCTTGAAAGAACCCATCAAGACTCAATCTGTCTGAGTGCATACCCTAAGGGGTGCACCAGGAAAGGGGTGGTAGACCATTGGTGATTCATAGGATTATTGTCCCTTTTTGACACATTATTACCAATCCAAATATCTCTTAAAACCATATCCTAAGTTATTACTGCTCCCTTGTACACTCTAATCTTTTTCCTCTTTCCATCCCTATTTTCCTCACCTTGATCCCCTTTCATCAATTAACTTTACTAAGTCAAAATATTATATATTTTAGCCTCTATTACTATACAAGGTCGACTGGGTCAACCCTGTACTATTTTTTGGTATTTTCACTTGATATTTTTGTTTTCTCTTAAGCCAACCTAGCTCCGACCTAGTGAATTATCTCTTGAAAATATACAGGGTTAACTGGGTTGACCCTGTACAAATGACTTATTCAAAAGGATTTAGGGTGAGATACACATATAAATACAAGATCATTTCATCATTATATCAATATGCAATAAATATTTATTATTTTTTCATGCTTCTTTACAATCTGATCTTCCATTATTTTATTTGAGGAGTCTTAGCTTAGGTTTCCTACTTGGAAAATCTAGTCTTATGGATAAGTCTTAGATGCTTTGACCTTTCTTAGTGATCCTTAAAAACCACAAAAAACTATTGTATAAACCCTTTGTCCAAGGGAGAGATTGAGTCTCGATGGGTTCACATTTAGGTATGTATATTCTAACTTTGTTCTCCTCTCTTTAGTAGATAGAAGTAGCATAAGTATTGGCTTGAACAATCTTACTCTTCATATTCCATGTATTAGGGTATTACTCATACTTAAATTAATTGAGATTCTCCTATAAATGTTTTGATTACTTTACGAACCCCTCATATTATTCCACAATATTTGGTGTAAACTAGATTATATTTACTTTCTTGTTTATTAGATATAGAGTGAACATTAAACCTAAGACTCTTTTAGGGTTATTACATGGCTGTGTTAGGCTGTGGACTTTGGAACCCTTCCTAACATGGTGTATTGTGACAATAAATCATGTAATTGGGTCTAACATATCCCCATATTGGTCATTCTCCCACTTAAAAAATGTATTCCCAATCAAAAGTGTAGGTATGCTCTACCTTCTAAGAGCCAAGATTGATTTATAGACATGATGTATTTCTGATTGAATATAGACTAGAATCTAAATTAAAGACTTTAATTTTTCTCTTAGACATAATATAATTAAGTATTATAATTTCAAAGGCATCCTACTCTTTTTTTACTAAATAATAATTTATTTCTCTTCTTTAGGAAGTGTATGTGTAATTTATGGTGGCTATTATAGCAAACATGCTATAGCTTATAAGTTCCTAAATATGGATGACTATTAGCCTATACTGAAAACTAAGGCATTAATTTTTAAAATAAGTGTAATAATTTACATATCCATGATGATAGTATTCATTATAATAAATCCAGTGAGCTTTAACATCTTTAATCTCCTAGCCATTATCTATGCATGGATTAGATATCATGAAAAAACTACCTCAATCTAAGATGGCCATGTCTTTATTATTAATGTTGTAGATACCCATATTTGATACAATTTTAATTTTATAATGTATTTTAAAATGGATTCATACATATATAAATTTTGATGGAGTAATGAGTACTTTTTTGCATGGTCTTATATAGGCCCCTTGGGCTCCATGGCCTTTTATTCATTGACTAGTCTTTTACTACTTTATGACCACTATGTTGACTTTGGGCACTTTTTGATAGGGATCCCTGAGTTTGTATTATTTATTATGTGTTTTAAGCTCTTGTACATTACCGTTTACCTTAGGACACAAGATTCAAAGCTAGACTCTAAATTTTATGGGAGTGTCTTCATTATAATTTTCTTTATTTTCATACTTTCAATCTTGTGAACATATGTGAGGGCCCATATGTTTGTTTTATTGTTGGCTTCCATGTGCCACTGGGTATTACATTGAATTCAAAAGGTTACCTATATATACAAATCTAAGTAATAATTTTAAAATACAAAGAAAGCCTCTCAATTATCATGTACATTATTTATTTAAAAGTTATGTAATTACACCATAAATTGATTTGCATAGCATTTAAGTCTAAATTATTACCAAATGTTAAATTACCCTTGCATTACTTGTACCAAGGGATAAAATAGGATAAAGAGCATATCATTTTAAAATCATGATTACACACACATATAATTGGGAGAGCTACATGAAAGTCTAAGCCTCTCCTTGGAGTATATGGATATGTAGGCATCACTTAATAATAACATGGTTTCTATGGTTAACACAAATCATGTGCTAGCCCATTATATATATATATATATATATATATATATATATATATATATATATATATATATATAGAGAGAGAGAGAGAGAGAGAGAGAGAGAGAGAGAGCCTATGCACATGATAAATATGTACCATCTAAAATGTGCAGGAAAACCCTAATATATCTATATGGTCATTCCTAAATACATTAAATATTATATACAAGATAGGAGTGTTGACCCATAGAAAAAGTGCCAACTCAAGTTTCCATAATTCGAATGAAATTTACATGCTTATATAAATAATATTTTTAGAATATTATGATGCGATCATAAGTATAAGTATTCATGTTTCCATAAATTTACATCTCATATCCACCTATACATCTAAAAATTGGCTAAGTATTATCTTTTCTTTGTGTTTTAATTATCATAATATCAATTCCCATTTTACTTTATATATTTGTTAATTTTCCATGTTTAGTATATTATAAAATATAAATTAATTTAATTGGACTACTTTAAAATAGTTTTATTCATCTATTTTACTATTCTATTATAACCCAATTTAACTCTCAAACAATTTAAAAAAGGCTAAAATTTTGGTGAACCCAACCTCTAAGGTTTAATCTCACAAGCCCCTAGTTTGGTTTAGGGTTTCTTCCTTCCACAAATATTTCTCATTATTATATATATATATATATATATATATATATATATATATATATATATATATATATATATATATAATATTATTACATGGTCATACTATAGGTAATGTTTATTATATTAATTCTCTTAGGTCATACATTATTTATTTTGGGTGTGCTTAGGTTTACAACCCTAAACATTCATGCTCATATTGACACCACTAAGGAGACATCATTTAACACTTTTGCAAAATCTTCATGATGATCAAAACATTTATTCTGATTATCTTATGGATAGCCAAAAGTGGAGTAACCAATATTTATTTACAAGATCTTAAAATTATGATAATTAAAATATCAATAACAAAAATTCAAAAATTAATTAATATGGTGAAACTAATAACATGATTTTTTATTTCAATAATTAATGTGAGGAGCTGTAATCACCTAAAAGTGGTAATTGGATGCTATGAGTGTCATTTGAGTTAACCTATCCCTAGGCTAGCCATATACCTATCCTTTATCATTATACTTACTTTTCTAGTCACTCAACAAACCAAAGTCACCTATAGCTAGTCAAAACATAGTCCTATAACTATCATCTCATATCCCAACACAAATTGATTAGTAGTTTGACAAGTCAACATTAGTTCCACATTTGGGACACTACATCCACATGGTGCTAGTGTCCCAGATTAGGCACTACTATCCTTAGTCCTAGATCTTCCCAATGGATAATTTTTCAAATGTGTACCCATCCTAAGGTTGGCCTAAAAATATTTTCTTATTATCACAAGCAACATAACCATATAAATACAAGTCTAATTCATCTCTATTCACTATATGGAAAATAGATGCAAAAGTTATTCAAACCAAATATAAAATTATGAAAAATCAAGGTATTTAAGCTCTATTCTTCCTTAATTTTGCATACTACCATATATATCATCCCTAAGCCCATTTTTCAAAAAATTCATAACTCAAACACATTTAAGGCATCCAATTTCACTCTCATTTTAGCATTCACTTGAACTTGCATCAAACACTAGGTGGGAAAACTAAATTAGGCTTGATCCCTCTTCGAAGTATTGGTCTGTAGGAAAATCTATTCACAACAAGGTATTGAATATGTCTAGTCCATCGTAATAGTAAAAAAAAAACATTTCTCATGATATACTTGCAAGGAGGACTATTGGTTAACACACTAAATCAATTTTTTCAGGCACAACATAGAGCTCTAGGTTTTGTGCATGCAAGAATAGGACCTAAAAACATAGGCACATGTGCTCCCAAAAAATAAGAATAGTCTCATAAAGGGGACACTACTACCCCCTGAAGGACACTACATAAACATGGTACTACTATCCATATTGGATGCTACTATCTAGTGAGCAGATGAACACCAAAATCTTATTGATGATCTTAGAACTCAATTTTTAGAGCCCAAATCATCTGTGATAGTCAATTTTTAGATAAGTCAATATTTATGCATATTTATTTCTATTTTTATAAATTTAAAAGAAGGTCAAATACTATAATAAAGTATTACTTAATTATTGCATATTTATTTAATTGATTTAGACATCTCATCCTTTTAATATAAATATAAGATTTTCATTGTAAAACCCTAAAAGGTTAAATCATTTGCTAAACTTGGCTTTAAAAATTGATTAAAACCCTAGTTTGCATTGATATAATTTTTTGTGCATAAATTAGGGTTGAATACTTCTAATTTTTTGATTTTTTAGACAACCTAGATAATTAAATTGATTTCATATTAGGGTTTAAATTTATTTTAATATAATTTAAATTTGTTGTAAATAAACCCTAGATTCAAAAAACATTAACCCTAGTCACACTTAAGGTTTGTATCATTTTATATTTATACTCATATTTTAGATTCATATATCTTATAATTCATATAATCATGTTTAAAATGATAGAAGAAATCAATCACTTTTTATTGCAAAATTTAATACTTTTATTTTCATGTTTGTTCCCTTTAGTTTAGAATGAACTCTGAAAAGACATAAACACATGTATAGGTGATGTTTTATACCAATTAAAATATATTTAATATCTCGTATCATGCTATCTTTATCCTATGTGGAATTATTTTAACAAGCAAACCCATACACACGTAGAGGATTTAGTATATAAGTTAACCATTTAGCTTCAAGTTTCAATGTCATATCTTATGTATAAGAAAACATCTCCTTTTCCTCCTCATCTCCATGAGGGTGATAGATAGTTACCTCTAACCAATTCAATAATATCATCCATACATGAGATGAGGTAGCCTATAATAATGTCAGTAATCACCATACTCAGCCTATTCATACCTCTTCCTTATAGGGTGTGTGCCTACATGTTCAATAAAAAACAACTAGGGTTTGCACTTGTGAGACTCTCTATGATCAAATTATTAGTATGAGAAAGATAATTTCAGGTTTACAAAATTATAATCAAATATTACATGAAAATATTACAACATTAGAAAATTAATTTACAAGACAAAGGCCTCTAGGGCACAATAGTGTAAATTATGTATATGCATCTTCACCTAGTGAGTTTGTGTCAAATAATGTTACATATCCCAATCATAAATCACAAAAAAGTACATCTAAAACTAGAGATATAAAATAAATTAAAATGTAAAGTAAGATTTCAAGTGAGATAATAAAGGAAATGATTAAAGATAAGTTGACCAACCTACCTCCTCTACATCTAATGAGGAGATCTAGATATTTTTGTGCATAACATAGACTACATGGGCACCACATCAATTCATATTTAACATTAAAAAGGAAAATATAATAGATCATGGATACAGGTGACTCAAATAGTGAAACATCATCCAAAAAATAGACAATGGCACATCTACCAATTCAAAAAGGGTCAAATTCAAAAATAATACAAAAATGGTTAACAAAGCATAACTCAGAACAACATAAGGTTCAAAAACTCAATCAAATCAAGAATCAATACAACAAGCATAGATAAATCAAGATAATATACCTCTCTAAAATAAGGTTAAAAATTAAATATGGTATGGGTTTGGTCAAAACTATCTATAATAGTGTGATTATCATGGTCAAAGTTTGGGAAAACAAACCCAAGGTATCACTTCTATTCTAGTAGTTAATAATATTGGTAAAATGGGTTTGAGATTTATTGATCATCCTAAGGCACATCAATCATAGATTGAGTTTATCAATGAAAAACATCCAAATACATAAGAAATATTACAAAAATATAAATATATTAAGTTTCAAAGTCAAAATCATGCTCAGCCAACAACCATTATCAAATAAAGCTTTCTAGAAAAAGAGCCTCCACAACACTGTATGTCTACAATAAATATAGTTTCAAAAGGAAAAATCATAATTAATATCTTAAATCACAATATAAAAAGGTATAATCCATATTATGAGGTAATTTATTCTAACACACTAGGTTATTATGATTTTGATTTAGAATAATGTTATGATTCTAATGAGGAACAATACATAGATTCCTACTACAACAACATTCAATTACAACATAGAAATCAAACTACATGAAAGATTATCATTCCTATTTTTGACACATGCCATAGTGATAGTGAGTCTCCCATGAGACTCATCAATTAGTATGGTTTCTACTCTTGAACATACTTCTTTCTCTCTCTCATTCCTTGTACATAGTTCATTTTCATTTTCTTATACATAGCTTATACACATAAAACACAAAAATAATATAACATGTCAAAATACAAAATCATTCAAATATTTTAAAAAAATAAAAATTTACAAATTGTATGCATTGTTATGTTTACATGTTTATGACTTTCGAGATATTGCATATTGCTAGCTATCCTAGTATAGTTAGTTTTACCATACACATGCTTTAATTGTTCTTGTCAAGTGCTTGTAAATTTTAGATAGGACTCTAATCCACTACATTGATCTAAAACATATATCATCTACCAATTGGGGGAATTTACAGTCCATTGTGTCTTGCCACAGTTACCACATGATGAACGAAGGTGTATTGCAAGCTCTTTCATGCATTAGGCCAGGGAGTGATACATGGCTAGAAATTAATAATGTAAAGGCGATCTATTTGGGGGCATCTCCTACATAGTTGTTATAACTAGGTTTTATCTTTACATACTATACATTCCAGTTTATGCATTGATTTATCATGATATTGATCATTGTTCCTCATTGCTCAGATTTTTTTCACTGACTATCACTACTTAGAGTTAGTATATATGTATCCTAGCATCTATATAGATTTATAATACATAGTTATACATGCTTTCATTTGTAGTTCCTATATTATACTTGATTGTGTTTTCTCTGCTTATTCCATTTTTGAGAGCATTTGAATATTCCATTGTTATTTTCTCTACACCACTTATCTATTTATATGCCTTAGACATGCGCCCATATCCTTTATGTGTGATTTACTACTTTCATATGTAGATATTTATACATGTCCTTCTATGTGTCTCTATGCCAAATTTATTGTTGTTTTTATATGTGGAAATTTGAACATGTCCTCATATGTATTCATTCTCATATTTAGTGACATGTGCCCATGTACCTTGTATTGTGTCCCCTTGGCCTATCTTTTATGTGCCTCATGTGTTTATTTGTTTTCTTCATTGTATGCTTCTACACCATGACACTTATATTTTATTGTCACATACACACTAGTTTTCAATGCCATGAGGAACCTCATGCATTTAACCTTCCTATTTGGGTGCTATAATGTACATCATGCCCCATCCCCCTAGGTAGTTACTTGGATGTTTTTGCTATACATTGTGTACATATTTATTGACAACCTTGTGCAATAAAATACTACAACATACATCTTACATTACTTACTTATGATTAGATTCATTTGCATTTCAATGATATGTTTATACATTATATTGGAATATTTGGCACATGCTCTAGTTAACACATTTTATAGAGTTACTTATTTAGAGGGTAGTTTTTACATAGAGTTTACAACTTCCCTCAAAGGAGGGGGAATTTATAGGGGTTTCTCATGGATATTAGGATCCTAATTTTCTTTTCATATAAAAATTTCATCATACATGCTTTGTTTTATAAATCAAACTTAGGAAAGACACAAAACAAAATATAGACTCAACATTCAGATTAGATCACATAGAAACCAAACCAAATAGACATTAGCACCTAGATTGGGACACTAGTACCACTTGGAACTACTATCCACTATAGGGCACTACTGTCTAATATCCCTAGCTTCAAGATAGTCTAGATCATTTAGACCAATATACTAGGTACAATATAAATTTACAAAGATACAACCACATGTTTGACAGTTATATTTAGATTTAGCTCAGATACATTCATTTTAGCTTAGATTCATACTAGTTGCTTAGATTTGGGGGCCTCATGCATGACATGATCACTTATAAATTAAAATTTGTCATACAAATTCAAATATTACATACTCAATTCATATTTAGTATACTCAGATACTAGATTGGGGGCATGTACATGGCACATAGTTTCCATATACTCAACTTCAAACATGTTAATCAAATGGAATGGTAAACTCCATGTCATTATCTACACTATATACACCTTATATAATATTATAGGTTCTCACCAAATTCATGCCTTAATCCATCTATAGTGGTTGGCATTCTTGAGTGGCCCAAATCTACCCAATATACCTAAGTGGCCATATATCTGAACACATAGTTAGATTTACTTAGATAATCTCAACACATTATGAAAGATAGTTATAGATGTATCTACTTCACACAAGTGGGAAATGATGGATTCATGGCCTACTTGAGTTATTGAGCCACCTACACCTATATGAGAGGGTTAGAAACACTTATAGTCTTATCTAAGCTATTCATAAAGATCAATATCCATTGACCAGGGTTGGGCAATGATGGAGTCAAAACTAGATTAATTTATTGAGCCACCCATATGAGGATTGAGTAAGCTACTAGCTAAGTCCAAGATATTCAATGATATTATCACTATGAAAACTCACACATAATTTTTCACTAGGTTCATGTATTGGTTCACTTACCCAGTGAGGTGTATTTGTTCCTTTCCTCACTATTTGCTCATCTTTACTTATTTTCATCTCTTAAGTAAGGATTGATCTATATATATGAGGTAGTTGTTAGTATTTTATCATCATATTATGAATTATATTATTATTACATTATTGTGGATGTTTCCCCCTCAAAGTGTCTCATTTATAATATCAAATTATTCTACTCTTTTGCCAATTATTGTTATGGATTTACTTATTCCATTCTTAATTAAAAAATACATTTTTCTATTGTTGAAAATCATATAAGTAATTCAATTACAAGTGGTATTAGATCTTTGATTTAGGAAAGTTTCTAAGGCATAATTTTTTTTATCATATCTCTCATATTGAGCACTAGAAAGGTAAAAAAACATAAATTGTGATCTGATAAAAATTGAAATTTTTAATCACCATAGTTCTATTCATGGATTTTTTTTAAACATATAAATAAAAAATTGAAAAAAAGTATATACTTTTTTTACATTAGCATTTATTAGATTATTCTTAGTGAGATGATAATAATGGTATATTTTACCAATATACTTTATTAGGCCAAAAAATTTCAACCTTTTATACATTAGTAGTTGTTAGATTCATCTTGGTGAGGCACGTAATGGTATCATTTGTTGATACACTTTTACTTAGGGTTGTAACCCTCCTAGGATTTATGCATGGCTAGGCCTAACACTCATGGAAAAAAGAAATGGAAATAAATGCCTAAAAATCCTCACAAGGATGACATCGAGTCATAAACTTATGATTCGATTATTTTAGAGGAAATTCAACAACTTAAGTTATATTACATGTCATGGTGAAAAAAGATGATCTTGATGTAGTTAAAGGGGACCTCGTAGGGCTAAGAGGGGACCTAAATGGATTGAAAGATAAATTACAATAAATAAATAGGAAATAGGCCAAATTTTTAGATCAACAAGTGAAAAGTAACCCTCCACCACTCCAATTTGGTTCTTCTCCAAATAATCACAATTCCAATCCTAGCATGAAGCTGTTATTACCAAAAGTGAACCAATACAATTCTGATGGTAATGATCCACTCACATGGATTACTCAAATTTAAATTTTATTTGATCTATATTATAATCCTTATTCAAAAAGGTGGTCATGGCCTCTCTATATCTAGAAGGTGATCAATTCATTTGGTATTTCTAGTTGTGTTCTCAAAATAAAAATAAGGGTGTCCTAGTTCCATAGTCAGTATTTTATGTGAAGTTACAACTCCACTATCACAATAACATATCCAAAAGATAATTCATCTAAGTATCCAAGTTGTGAAAAAATGGGACTATAAGTTATTAAATTAATCAATTTAAAAATATCTCCTTATGTGTGGTGGACATTAATGAGGAAAATTTGACTGACCTATTTTTGGTGACCTCAAAGATAACATCTAATTGGAGGTTCACATGTTCCATCCTAGTAATGTTTATAAATACATACCAAAGGCATTCATAGATGATTAAAAAAGTTTGAACACATTAATACCTTTCACTAATGTTCATTAATGCACCTTACCAACACCATCATTTCCATAGCCTACCCGATTGACATATCAACAAATTCAAGAAACTATGTAAAAAGTTTATGTTTTGGATGCAATAGAAAATGGAGTCAAGGACATTGATGTGCTTAAAATAGGCTATTTTACATTGAAGGTGATAATGATGAAGAATAAGATGATGAGGATTTAGGGGTAGGTTTGGAAGATCATTGAAGATTCTTAACCTATTATTTCCTATCATGCACTTTCAGACATTAGTACTCCTCAAACTCTTAAGGTGATGGGTTTCCTAAAGAAACATAAGGTGACTATGTTAGTTGACTTTGAGAGTACACATAAATTCATTGATAATAACTTAGCTACTAATTTGAACTATTTAATTTACCTATCTCTAGAATTTTAGGTCATTATTATTGATGGTGGTACCATCAACTATTCTATAAATTTTCATAACATTAAGCTTTCTATGAGAGACTACCTTTTAGATTCTCCTATGTTTTCTATTATCGTGGGAGGAGATGACATTATTTTAGGAGTTGAATGGCTCATCACCTTGTTTGCTATTGATATTAATTTCTAGGAACTATTCATGAGGTTCCATTCAAAAGGTAGGACCTTTAAATTGCATGTATTATGAGCTAAGTATCCAAAACTGGTTAGTTCCCATTAGATGATGAATATTCTTAGAAAAGTTGTTGAGGGATTTTTGGAATGGTTATTTTCTATAGAGGTTCAACCAACCAAGGATTCTACACATTTTGATTTATAAATAATGATGGATGACCATTCTATTACTTTTGGTGACATTCCAAAAGGACTTCCTCCAAGTCAAGCACATGATCTTTCCATCAAGACCATTTTAGGAATTACAACACACAACATCAAAAGATATAGGTATATTTATACCTAGAAGAGTAAAGTCAAAAAGATGGTACATGAGATGTTGGAGTTAAGAATCATTTGACATAGTCAAAATGAATATTCCTACCTTGTGGTCATAGTGTGGAAGAAGGATGACACTTTGAGTATGTGCCCAGATTATAAATAACTCAATAAGTATATAATAAAAGATAAGTTTCATATTCAAGTGATTGATGGCTTGTTAGATGAATTGCATGCTATTGTTTATTGTACCAAGTTGGACCTTCATTCTGGGTATCATCAGATTCAAATCCATAATGAGGACATACCTAAAATAGATTGTAGGATTCACGAAGGCCATTATGAATTTAAGGTCATGGCTTTTGTCCTCACAAATGTACCATTTACTTTTTAGAGTTTGATGAATACTATTTTTAGGCCATTTTTGAGAAAGTTTGTATTGGTGTTTTTTGATGATATACTCATATAAAACACAAATTAGGAAGACCATTTGAAGAATGTGAAATAGGTAATTTCAATTCTATAACAACATTAGATTTATGCCGAACCTTCCAAATGTGATTTTGGTGTGCAAGAGGTGGAGTATTTGGGTCATCTTGTTTCATATGAAGGAGTGAAAGTTGATCCTAAAAAAATACAATTCATGATGGAGTTTCATGCACCCAAGACCCTTAAGAACCTTTGAGTATTTCTAGGATTAACTTGTTACTATCACAAGTTTGTCAAAAAATGTGGTAACATTGAAACCTCACTCACTATTGTTGACCAAATTTTTACCTCAAGTCAAAATGAGTCAACCCTATCTAAATTGAAACTTTTCATGGGACTATAAAAAATTGTATGTGGGCTTGTCATGTATTATATGGTCCTAAAATTATTCATAAACCTTATTAGCATTCTTTAAGGTAAGTTTGGAGAAGTTAAGGTAATGTCTTATTTTGGTAACATAGTGGTCTAGACACATCATGGAAAAATAAGGCTTAGCTAATTGGGGTCATAGGATTTTAGGAGTATATAAAATTAATTTTATGTATTAATCAATTTTTCATAACATTTCATGATGTTTTGGAGTATTTAAGGTTCATTTATGAACTTTAAGGTAGTGAAAATGAGGAAAAGGGTGATTTTTGGCTAAAATTCATGTATGTCCGAGTTAACCAAGTGATAAATCCATAAAATACACATTCCAAAGACCTTGGATAAGTTACATAACTTATAAAACTATCAAAAATTTATATTAAGGTTATAATCTTGAGTTTCAACATCAAAGAGACGAGTTAAGAGACTTTTACAAACTTGTTGAGATCACTTATAGGTAAAAAACATTATATAGGTGTCCCTTGGGATCCCACAAGTTAGAAAAAATTATGGAAAGAAGTTTCAAGTCACAAATTTTCAAAAATATCTCTCTCTCCTCCATCACACCATTCACAAGCTCATTAAAGCCATTTTCAACTACATGGTATAGGCCGTATAGGTGAATTTGATAGATAATATTTTGTCCATATTTTTGGATCCCTATAGGCTTCCAATTTATAGCATTGGTCATTAGATTGAACTCCTTAGATTTATGAACAATCAGTAAGGAGATAAACTACTTGTTGAAGACTAAAATCCCCATAGGCTAAGTTTTGTCCAACTTCAATGCAAGTGTGAACTCATTGTTTACATTATAAAAACTGGTAAATGTCTTAATAGGTTTGGAGAACCATATTTTATGTTCATCCACTAGGTTGGCATGTGTGAGAGGTCATTTGGCAAGAAAAACTACTCTTGTGCATAGTTTGCATATGACTATCAGTATTTATATATTTTAAGGTTATCTAAATGGTCTAATTAATCTAATTTATTATTAAATTTATTATAATATCATTCAAATCCATTTAAGGATTTCAAACATATTTGATCACATTACATTTACCTCTCTAAGTGGTTTTTAGATTGATTTCCAATCACTATGCATAAGTGTCCACCTACATAAAGGTGATTCCATAAGGATTATTTGGAATTATAATAAGTGTGTCAAGGGATTAAATTTATTAATAAAGTGATGAAAAATGTATGGTTAACTTCAATCTCAATGTTTTATATCCATCATCGTGAAGAAGCCTAGAATTTCAAAATTACAGACTTGTAAGTCTACATTTGTAAGCAATGGTGTTAACTAATGCACTAAGTTTGAAATTATAAACCAAAATGGTAGATTAATGAGATTATATAATATATAGTGATTTTTAAACTTATATAGAGGGATGCCCCAATAACCTAGTATTCAAGTCACTCAATAACCAGACCTACAGGCAGAATGTTAGTTAGAACAATATGAAGCCTTATGGGAGAATTAAAAAGTTATGCATTGAAGATGAGCATGATTTGATAGGAAAATAAAGTAATATTTTTAGATATGTCTCAATGGATCTCAAATATCCCTAGAACTATCAAAGTTTATAGATTAAAATTACACCTTCACGATTTTCTAAAACCTAATATGCACCTATAAGTAGGGTATTAGATAGAGTATATGTCTTGAAAATGAGGAATTGGCATAAAGTTTAGAATTTTATAAAGGTAAGACAAAGTGTATTTAATTACTAAATGATTCTAAGGAATTTTTAAAGTTAGATGAATGGCTAATGATAGTGCCATATGAGAGCCTAATAGGCCTGAACTGTACCCTACAACCCTAATTCTCCTAAATAGGCATGAGTTTGGTAAAAGGTCACAAAGTTTGAAAATGCCTTAAAATTATAATAGAATTTATGGTAGTGAGAATGAGGTCTATACATTTATAAGATATCATGGTGTAGCTAAAATAAGTCAAACTCAAGATCACATGGGCATACCCCTTTAATGACTACCTATGACAACCCATTAAGAAGGTTGTCTTAGATAGTGATGGTGGTAAAATATAAGGATTTGAGAAAAGTAAAGAGTGTAAAGTTACTAAACATATTGTATAGTTATGGATATGTATAGTGAGTGGAAATGGAATCTAAAATCCAAAATGAAGTTTGAACTCTCTTACATTCACCTACAACCACCTATAACGAAGATTATCTTAAACAATGGTGATTGATGAAAGTAAAGAGTTTAAAGGTGTTAAGGAAAGTCCCAAGATATAAATAGAATGATAATAGTTTTAATAGGTTAAATTTTGTAATTAAAGATCCTAAAATACCAATATTATAGACCAATCCTATATATACATAGTTCACAAGCCTACATGACTATTAGGTAATATAGGGTAGTTTCAAGCCTAAGGGATTGGTAGAATACATGAAAAGTATTATGATGAAAAAAAATTGGTTTCTCAGGTCATTGAGATCAAATATATCTAAACAAAGAGTAGAGTAAATGACCAAACAAGGGTCACTCAAATTATGCATACACACAGTCCTTGTTACAAGTCTGCCTTCCTAACCAAGAGTAAGTTACTTGATTGAAAGGGCTAAAGGTCTATGTGGGATCTAAGAAGAAGGTAGATCATTTGAGAAGAATATTAGGGTGATAATAGAGCCTCATAAAACTCTCAAACCTACTTGAAGTAAATAAAATATTGGGAACTCTACCTATTTAGCCAAGGCAAGACACATTCCTGCTTACTCATAGGAAGTGTTTGATTGTATGAATAGGTTTAAGGATATATAGTAGGATTGAGGGAGATAAATATAATTTAACATGACTGAATGGTGATAACATAGTCCATTAGAGATTCAAACTCAAGCAACAAAGAGTAGAAATCATGACAGACCCTGTTCAGATATACAAGCCTAATTGAATGCACAGACCTATATGGGAAACTAGTTAAGAGGTGGTAATATTAAGTGAATTTGAGAGCCTTGGAGACACTAAGAATATGATGAGAATTTTTTGCAAGAATCCTATGAATTCCTAGACCCTTGATAGTGGGAGAAATATAGTCAGCTAGCATAATTTGAGTTGGTTGGCTTGAGAACCCTAAGCATGGACTAAGGGAGTGCATGATACCTAAGGGAGATAAAAAGGGTTGGATAACCATGGGGAAAAGTCAGTGAGGTTGTCATTAACCTCATTTAAGTGTTCAAAGGTATAGTCAAACTCATAATATGCATCTACAAAACTCGATCCTTCCTTGACCTCACAAAATGCCTATTAGTAGTCTAAGAAGCTATCTTACTTTGCTTAGTATGATATGAAGATATTACATGGGACCTTGGGATATTATAGTAATTTATATACCCTGGTTTACTTTCAATTTGCATAATTTTTTTTTTATTATTTCCCCAAGCTTTATGAATCATCCTTAATACCTTGAGGCACTTTCAGGCCAACTAAGAGAGCTAGAATGGCTTGATGAGAGAGAAGTGGATTTATATGCCACCAAATGGATTGGGTAAAATTCCAAATTACCTAAACCAGATCCAAAAATCTCTTTATTATCACCCCATGCCACTATTTTGTATTTTTAGGTATGGAAATATACAAAATAGGCCAAAAATAATTGTTTTATGTTACTTGAGAGGTTCATACAAGGTGTGATAACTTAAAAATTGACATGGATGATAATAAAGATACCATATAACTAAATCACATGTTTATTAGATGTTTTTCATGTGGAGGAATATTTTAGAGTCAATTTTTAGACTATAGGTAGGGAGGCCTAATTGATACCTAGTTAGGAGAGGAGAGCAACATAAAAGTACACTCCCACTCACTTTGAGGACATGAAATTAAAAATGAAGATGTAAGACCATAATGGTTCCTATAATATGAATTAAAATTCTTAGTACCATCTATAATTTTATCTAGACAAGGAGGTTTGCATTATTTTAGGCCTATAAGGAATGAGGCTTAATTGGAGCATTTGGTAGAGATTGAATTATTAAGGTTAGTTTAAAACCTCAAAATAAATTGTTTTAGGTCTAATATGAGTTGATTAGGCCATCCATGAAGATAGGATGAGATGAAGAATTTACATTCAAGTTTTGATACTTATATACATTATTGGCCTAAGGAGATGAAGAGTCTTCTAGACACATAGCAAGAAAAGGAAGTGATATGTCAAAGAGAACCCAAGGAAATTATTTGAGAGGTGTCAAGAACAAAGTAAAGATATAAATCAACCTGATCTAACCATCAATATGGCCAATTTTAATTCAATAATCCAAAGTAAGGGGTAGTTTTCAAGAGTTAGTTAAGGTGTCAAGCAAGAATTATAACTCCAATGCCACTTGGAGCAAGATAAAATCTTGAAAGGAGATACACATGACATTTAGGACCTATTGAGGCAATTTCATAAATCCTCTCTTGATTTTAACTCATGAGACACTTGTAAAATCTATCTCCTATGCCTTTATCTTATTCTATCTCACTTGTTCTATATATTGATCTTGAATTAGCTAAGTTTATATCCTCCACCTAGTTATGGTGAATCCCTACCCATTTTTAGCCTTTCATTAATGAATAAGAAGCTAGTTTTACATTCTCCATGGACTATTTCATTTTAAAATTTAGACTAGTTGATCTTGCTAAGTGATAAATTTACTTCTTTGGCATGTTTTCATTATTTAGAGTTCATATTTAGTTTGATAGTATTTTTATAGCTCTATTAAAGTGTTAAAATGGAGTGTGTAGGGGTTTAGTGATTTGTATTTTCACTAGTGTCATGTCATGACCTCTTGACTATTCCTCCTAGCTCAAAATTATTTCACAAACCTTCATGAGAAATACTAACATAGAGAAATAGATTTGGGTTAACATCATGTGCAAGTTAGGCTCTTTTTTGAAGTGAAATTTCAATTAGTTAGAAGTGATAAGTTAATATTTGGTGCATCACCTCCATTAAAGTAGGTTTATCTCCCTTTTCCTAGTAAGTGTTAGAGTAGTGTTTGATCCTAAGTGATTCATCAAGGGGAACTAGCCATTTAACCTAGAGATTTACCTCTCCAATAGGGTACCCACAACCTCGAGGTGTTTCCATGTTTCATCAATTTTAGAAGGCTTAAAATACCTTTCAAAGTGTGAAAATTTTATGTATAATAGTTTTGGCATGCCCAATGAGACCAACGTCCAAAGTTGTGGAAGCATTTTTAGTGTGTTCTTATACCTATCAGCCTTTGGAGGCATTCAAAAAATACTAATAATAAATTTGAATGTAATCATATATTTCTATTAGCCCAAGTACTTATTTGAAAATTATTTGATAATATATAGTGTTTTCCTTTGAATCATGAAGTTGGGATGGTTTTTTATGAAGAAAACTTCTATTTTACACCCCTTTATCAACCTTGGCATGACTTATACCAGCCATATAGCCTTATTAATATTTTAACTCTCTTTATGAGTCATATCAGCCTATGGTCAGCCTATTCTCCCTCTACATGACCAAAATGTTGTATATGATCACCCTTATCAAGATCAAAAGGTCCCTAATTACCCCTCAAACCAATCCATTTCAAGTTTGAATCAAATCCTCTTAGGCTATGAGAGATACATTTTAGACCTTAATACATAGAGGGAATATTGTCAAGATATCCCTAGTCATCTCATTCATGACATGAGAGATGCATTATAGATATTGAAATAATAATGGACACCTATTGAGAGATCAATTTTTAAAAGCCTCTAAAGTGGAATGTTGGATGTAAGTGGTCTTATTCAAAAAATAAAATATATGTCAAGAGTTCATGAAGGATAACAGGTTGAATTCTATCAACTCTATGTGTCTTCTTACACTCCATATTATATCTCATATATGCCACCTATTCTTCCCCAAGAGACCTCTCCAAGTGAGCTTCCAAGTGTTTCAATCCCTTCATGTGTTCCTCAAACTCTCCCTTCTCATATTTCTATCCAAAAGAACATTCAAGAGAAGGATAAGACTGTTATGGATCTAGCCTTTATTGAGACCAAGATTCCACTTCTCTTTCTAAATAACCCCCTAAGAAGTATTTTAATATTCCAAGCTAGAACCAAGTGGTGAAGTCATGGAGTGGGCAAGGAAAAACAAGTACTAATTGGGAAGTTGAAGGCATCTAAGAACCTAAGACTATGCAAATCTCTCTCATCCCTCTTCAAGAGTCCTATTGTACCTGATACCAGCCCTCTTATGTGCCTTTTCTTCATGAAGCCACTAACCAATATAAATATAAGCTATTCCAATAGAGTATAGATAAGAAAATAAAATATTTGGAATTGAATATGAAAAGACTTAAGGAGATCCAAAATAAAGAGGTTGAACACAAAGAGAACTTAGTACCTAATCAAGCCCCATTGTCATCTCTCCAAGAACCTATAGATTTTATACATTGGAGGTCTATCTAAGAGTGTATTAAAAACAAGAATGATACTCTAATTAAGAAGGTTGAGGATGACTTTACAGATATTGAAGAGACTCAATAAGGCTATGATAAAATGAGGTGCTTATTAAAGAATATGTCTTATATTTCTCAATTCAACTTGCTATCTATCCAAGAGTTCCTTCAATAATACTCCATTCTCATTCCCATTCATGATACATACACCATACCTCATACTCTATATCCAAATTATGAACTTATTCATCACCCTCTCACCAAATCTCTTCTTGAAGAGGAAGTTATCCTATAGGGTGTAAGTAAAGAGGATCAAGCTATAATTGAAGTTGAAGAAGATTAATCAAGTGTATATGATGAAGATTTCACTATTAGTACTCTCCTTAGTAAATACAAACACAAATAAATATTCTTGAGTGAAGAAAGAGATGATCTAGATCAAGTTATAGTTTCACATGAAGAGAATGCCAAGATTTGTACCTTGGCCAATGAAGAAGTTGATCAAGACATGGAAGAGAATATGTTTTAGGGGAACACCATATTTAATAAGTTTATTTATCTCGAGATCATGTTTAAGAGAGGTGAAGGACATGTGTCAAACCTATTTGCACATATTCAAGGAGTATGAAAATATTGATAAGAGATCACTTCTAGAAGAGCAAAATTAGATTGTTGACGAGGGGTAAAAGTCTCCTAGTGAGCAAAAATATCTTGAATAACATCACCTAGAGTTTAAAATATGTGATGGAGAAATATATGATGATTATCACACTCATGAGCATGATCAAGAGATTGAATTTGAAAAACCAATAGAGGCTAAAGTTGTTGCTACCCTCATGGACCAATAGGACTTATGAAAGAAGTTCAAGGAGATATGGAATGAGTTTGAGGCTCTCCAAGAGCCTACACCCCCTATTATATAGTTTGAAGATGTTCTTGAATATGTATTGCTTCTGGAAGGACAATATGACAACTTCTAAAGAACCATGATTGAGGTTGATCCTATAAGTCAAGAGATGGCCATGTTTGAGACAAGTATAAATGTCAAGAAAGAGTATGAGAAAGAGCTTGAGCCACAATATGAATTCAAATTTATATGTGATTTTTTTCAGCTTACATGAATTCATTTGAGAACATGCCATAAAGGTTGGAAAGAAATAAGATGAAGATAAAAGACCAAGGTTCAAGAGGTAGCTTACCTCATATCATGGAGCAAGAGATTGTTAAAGCTTTCCCTTTGATCCAAGAGAAAGAGGTTTTTTTTTAATTAATTGTATATAGTTAGTTTGCTTATGTTGTTGTTGTGCTCCCTAAGTGATTGATAAAAAATGTGTGAGTCTTGTTACTTTACTTTGTGTGTGTTATTTTTATTTGGTGTGTTTTATAGGTCAAATCAGTTCTATGTGTCATGATCAAGGTCTATCTAGGACTAAAACTAAGTGCAAATGATTCCATTTACCAATTAAGGTATAAGTCTACTAGTACATTTTGCATTTCATACATGCTACCTGTTAGATAACTAGGTTACACCCTTACTAAGGAAAAGAATCTTCACATCCACCTCAAACCTATACCAAAATTTGAGTGACTTATATCCTGTGGGTTACCTAAGATGCAGGTCAAACCTCTAGTTTTGATGGGGATAGTTACCCTAACTTATCACTTCAAATCTCTCTAAGACCTAATCCTATTGTAATTAAAATGGAAAAGAGATGAAAACTGATAAAAGAACCTACTCTAAAGTGGTGATGCACTAGTGATTGAAGATCTACTCTAAGTCTATCCTTTGAAACCCACTAATGAACCTAATAGAGACTATCACTGATCAAAATTATTTATGGTGTTATAAGCATGAAAATTTCATATGGATGTTAAGTAGGAGTTCTATAACTTGAAGGACAAAGGCCTAGATCTGCACAAGACACTATTGGCTTATGACACTTTAAGAACATCTCTATTTACCAACACTTCATACAACTTACATAGACTAATTAATTAAATTTAGGTACATGAAATTACCTTAAAATGATAACATAATTCATACATTATAAAAATAAAGCTATCATGAAGCACAATAACATTCAATAAGAAATATACAAGTTCTTTTATTGATTCAAAAGAGTATAAGATAATTTTGGCAAAGCTTTGCTACACCTAACTGAGGGATGATAAAACAAGAGATCAATTATTGCTTAAATATAAGTTTGAGAAAGAAGAGATAATATTATAGGAATGGGAGAGGCCATGAATGAGGCCAAGGTGGCATATCATAGTTACAACAAGCCTATTCAAACTTCTCATGCATTGACACTCCTTTGATGAGTCCATTTTGGCATTAAGATAAGGCATGGAGGTTGTAACTCTCATATTTGACTTTGTGAAATACTTTGAATTTATAAAAATATCCCAATATTCCCTCCAATGGTAATTAAATAATGAAAAATAGGTATGGATAGGCCCCTAAGAGGCATTGAGTAATGTTTCCTTCAATGTGCCTATAAACTTGTCCTTAAAACTGCCTCTACCCTATCCTAACAGTATTAAATATGGGATATGATTACTTGGATGATAATTAAAAATTATTAAAGGTGGTTCATTAATGCCACCACACAATTATATGCCTACTAGACTCTTCTACTTGTAATTTAAGTAGGTTTATTCTACTTGTTATTCATTTTTTGCATCCCTACTATTTTAATGATTTAGGTAGTTGAATCAGGAATTCCAAAAAATTTGATAGGGCTTGAAATTTCCTTGATCAACTCCCTATATCAACACTTATTCCTTTTATCAATTATCTTCTATCTATAATTACATGGACCTTATTAGATAAGGCCTTTTAGACCAATTCCATAGATTACCTATTTAGAAAGAGATAACAAAGCTATTTATAAGCACTTTCATGCATAATTTTGACATTAGAGAGGTAAAATAAGCCCTAAATTTACCTTTCCCATAATTTTTAACTCTTGGTTAGGCTTTTTAACACATATTGTACCTAAAACCTTGCAAAACTGCACTTTCAAGAGGTGATCATACAATTTTCATACCATCATGTGCCATGGACATGAGCCCCTCTGAGTTAGAAACATGATCCAAGTGTTAGACAAGTAATTACTAAGCATTTGAATGCAATTTTCACTAAACCTCTCTATTCAAATCACTATTATGGTGTAAGGGGGGTTTTAAAGTGCTGAGGCATATTAGGGATGGTTCGTAGAGATCAGAGCTTAGATTTTTGAACTGATTGTACCAAATATAAGCTAATAAACCTTCCCACATTCCCAAAAGTGATGGGCTCCCCATGCATAGTATCCAAGTTGTGATGAGCATTTGAAGATGTTTTTTGTCTAAAAAACATGGTTTTTGAGCAAGTTCTGGATGTCTGTAGACAAAATGACTAACTATAGGGATTTTATTAGAATCCAAATTAGCCAAAGGGTCTCTAGAATCTATGATGGAATTCATCATTTTAGTTAGAAGAATTATTACTTCCAAAACTCCTCTCTTCTCTACCTTTTGGTGACATAGTCATAGTGGAGATGATGGATTAGTCTATCTGCAAACTTGAATCATGAACATTGTCCCAAACCTTGAAGTTTCAAGGTACTCTTGCATAATATACAACCTAAACATTACCTTATAGACCTCATAAAGTAGCATCATTGAATTTATTGGATCATTTGAACCATTTGGATGCACATAACCATCAATTCCAACCCTTATGCTTGTCTACTTACTAAACAAGTTAGGGAGGTCACTTTAGTGGCTTCTAAAAGATTGGTTTAGATGCTCCAAGACTCATTCTTCCTCTCTAACTTCATTGTGCACACAAACACTCCCTATCTCCTTAATATTACATTTAAACTAACACTTACAGGCCTATTATTTATAATTTAAATCTAACACATGCTAACCAATGAGTCACTATGATGATTAGAGGAATTTTTCAGATCTTAAAGGTCATTTCATGGTCAAACTACCTCATCTAGATGGGTTTTGAGGCTAAATTCTACCATTGGGTCACTTTTGGGGTTTATGCAAGGTTTGAGACATCCACCATATTAATGATGGTTCATAGCATATGGTCATCCAAACCAAGAAAAAATTCCATGAATCTATAGTGTATTGACCTCCTTATTCTCCAGGAATGGCTTGGGTTTCCATGCAAAGGGTATGTGTATATATGAACATTGGAAGGTGACACTAAGGTTGTTTACAAATAATTTTGAGTGGTTATTTTATTAAGGTTTATTAATAAAGGTTGGCACCCAAATTATAACTAATATTTAATGAATATTTATTCCATAATGGGATTTAAACTTCCATAAGAGCTTTGGCTCTGAGTATGGATGTGGTGGAGTGGGTGAGCACCTGAAGGTGAGCTTGAAATTTATTGTGTATAGGATGAGTGGCTCAAACATGTTTTGAAGAAACCTAGACAATTTTACTCACTTATCTACATTTTAAACCTACTTATAAAGTCTTAATAATATTCATACACCTCACCTTGACCATCCAACATTTTGTAAGATATTGGAGATCCTTAAGATGGCATTAGGGTCTATGAGTAGGCTTTTGTGACTATCTATATTGGCCTATCTATAAGGAATTTGACTATAGATTTGAATGATAAATTTTTTGGAGGAGTTATAAGGACCATTAACACCATTTTATAATGATCCATATCCTTATTTATATCCCAATTTTTTTGTAGACCCTTTATGACATAGATCCACCCTTTAACCTAAAAAACCATCTATCACAAATAGTGTTTAGTCTACGATAAAATAGTGAGTATACCCACTATTTATCTATATAAAATAGATACATGGGTACGTTGAATTTTTTATTATGACAATTTTTACTAATTTTTAGGGCATGGACATGCCTATAGAGGCCTCAAACCATCATTTTGGCTCAGACTAGAAGTAAACTGATTGTTGACTATGTGACTAGGCATGAAAATTTTGAGTATGGCCTTCTCCATTATTTATTGAGGTTTTTATGGTAAGGATGTGTCCATAAAATATCTCAAGGATTAATATAATATCTCATGGTGACTTTACAACTCCATAGTTTATTGTATACACTACCCTTCTCATAGATTAGGGCTCATGTATGAGTATGCCTGTGTGTTTCAAGCCTATGTAGATGTTCCTCTTCCTTATTAGAGGTGATAAACATAGTATTAACCTATTAAATAATATTAAATTTTAATTTTATTTTATTAAAATTTAATTTTAGCTTAGGCAAAATGAAGACACTAATATACATCAATAATGTCACGTGTATTCTCCTATCAATACTGAGTATTTATAGGGGTTTGGTCATTAGGTTTGTATGAGAAGAGGGTAGTATACAACTACTTAAAATCTAGAAATAGATTCACATATTCATTTTAAAAAGTGGTATCCATATTTTAAATTCATACCCTCTCATACTCACACCAATCCTCATGATTTTGAATGATCTACATAGTGCTTCTTGGAGACTCTGCTACAATAGGCTGAAAAGGGCTAGGTGTAGGTGGTCATTTGACTTCTATGTTCACTATATGACAATTTATGACCAATAACCCATGATATCATTGATTGTTAGGGTTAAAAGTGAAAATTAAGGTATTTTATCATGGTTTAGCCTTGGAATAAAGGGTGGAGGATTGAATGAAGATGATTGTCAGGTGAATGAGGGTGAAACATGGACAATAGGGTTAGAAGATAGTATGAATGGTAGTGGAAACAATGTGAAATGATAGGAGCATAAAAATGGTGTGAAATAGAGGATAATAACCCTTATAAAATAAAACACATGAAAATTTCATACCCTTACACATATACCTAATAAAACATGGGACTTTAGAGGTAGAAATGAAGTGAACATAGCCAAAAGGTGGAACCTAGGAACTCATAAAAACCTTAATTTTTGCAAAAGATCTTGAAATTTGCTAAAATTTATTGTGTGAGTTTAGATATAAGGAATATGTTTTATATAATTTTGGGGTCATAATGGGGGTTGGAAAATTTACTCATAAGGTTATGATGACACCCCACCATGAATTCAACAACTTATTTCCATGTTCTTGAGTTACATTTGAAGCCTATAGATGCCTTTAAGCTAGACATAGTGTTCACCATATAGTGGTTTTAAATTATGCACAAGTCCTTTCTCCTTAAGATATTCTAATATGATAAGAGGTTATTAGACATCTAACCTAATCAAGAAGGCATTAGAAAACTTGAAACATTCTACTAAATCTTCAACTCAGTTAATGACTTCTAGAAAAACACTTAAACACTCTTTTCATTTTCCAAAGCTAATAATAGGATGCACATAAGAGCTAGTCATGAAGGTTTAATAGTTTTATGAGCTCAAAAATGTGATTCAATAGTAAAATTTTTTGTAATAGGCTCCATAAAAACTTGACGTAACAACATTAGTCATTGGTTTGATCATGTAAGCCAACAATCCATGAAAATCATTGTGTCCAACTTGGCATATGTAGATGAGAATGAAATAAAAATAAATTGAGTTATTAAGGAATGTTCATAAATCTCATGAGACCAATTCCAAGACAAATACCCATGGGTGGAAGCTGGAAAGTACTTTCTCTAGATATGAGCTTGGGACCCCATTCTCTCTCCTCTATATGGTATAAGCATAAACTTGAGGAGATATATGAGCTTACTAGTGATCTCAAGGGGGAGATGGGATGGTTTTGAGATTTATTTTCAATAAAACATATTTATTTCTTCTTCATTTGATAGTGATGACCTCTATCTACAAAACCCTGACCCCAACTAAGCTAGTCTATACTGTACAAATTTCTACCACTTGAGAAACCTCTATAACCTACCATTTATATATAATTTTATTTTTTTAGACCAAAATAATAATTATAAAGTGTTATTCAGGGAAAATATGGGTCATGTGATACTTTGAACCTAATGGTATTAATTAAGGGTGTTGAAAAGTCACTATTTAGCATGTGTGGGGCTGATTTGGGAGGATTTATGTGTTGACCATAATACTAATAAATTAAATAAAGTATGAAATGGTATATTAATGTCTCATGAGGCTTATGAAATCTATTTAAGGCATGTGAGGTGATATAGTGGTCTATCAAGTCCATATTAGGTCTCATTGTGACCAAAAACATTAACTTTGGTACACATATATGACCTTCAGAGGCATATCAACTAAATATCATGTCAATATTATACAAAAAGACCTTAATTACCTATCAAAGACCTAAAATTGACCCTAAGATAATTTTCATGATGTTTTTTAAATCTTGAAAGTGATCATACCTCATGTTATTAGACATATTAGAGATGCTCCTAAATTCTCATTAGAATGCCTTCTTAATTTAACTTCAACATGGAATATTTAAATTATTGGGACTCCATAAAAGTGATCAAGGACCATATAAACATGTTTTATCATCATTAAAATACTTGTTTCAAGTTGAACATAAGGAATGAAGGCTCAAAAAGTAGATTTATATCATGACAAGATAATGGATTATTTGAACAACCCTCATAAATCACAAGGACAAGTTGAAATCATGATACTAATGATATATTAGGAATAAAGGAATTAGGTTGACCCCTTTATAGGTCTGGGAATAGAAATTTTTCAACATTTTTGGTGACTTAGATGGCTTGACTAGCCTGTAGGTCAAGGCACTCAGAACTCTAGGACTTTCTCTTGATGGCTTAATGAATGAAACTTGATTGAACATAAAATATTCCTTATACCTTTAATTATTTGAAAAATTAGACATAATAAATTAAAAAAAAAAAAAAAAACCATAACACACAAATACCAACAGAAAGACCAAGCAACAAACATAAAACATGTGTAGAAGCAGTTGGAGGGAAAAGACAAACTCTAGATACTTATGTAAAAGAGGAACATGATGAAGATTAGTAATATAATTTGAGGAACATCCAATTGAAAGAGATGTGGAGTTCCTAAAAATTAAATATATAAATTTTAAATACATCATTTTCCTTGTAGCTGGTGATGATATAAGGTCCACTCCAAGGGCTATCAAAATTGGAGTGTTTCCCTAGCTTTGTATAGTCCTCATCCCACTTGAGGACTAAATCTCCTCGTTGGAATGTCCTAGATGAAGCCCTTTTTTAAAATTATTTCTTTATTTTATTTTTATTAGACCATATTGAATGCATGGAATTATCCCTTGCATCCTCCAACTATCTCAATTCATTCATTCTCACTTACATTGCATCATCTTATAAGAGCTCAAATTGATTACAAGCTCTAAAGTAGGCATTTCAAGGGAAGTAAGTAGTCTTGACACTCTAACATAGATAAGGAGGTATGGAGAGTTTCCATATACCTCTTAGGTGTGACTATATCTACCTATAAGGTAGTTCTTAAACTTATATGTCACTCTCTTTAACTATCCTCCATGGTCCTCTTGATGATACTTTTCAAGCTCTTATTTTTTGACTCTTCTAGTCCATTTCCCTATGGGTAATAGTTGGAGGAATCTTTGTGGTATATCAAATGGTTAAGGTGAAAACTCACATATCTTATCACTACTAAAGGCTAAGGAATTATCAAAAATGATTGTTGAAGCTCCACCAAATCTGGTCACAAGATTATCATAGAACTCCAAGATAGAGTTCTCATTGGCCTCCTTAAGTGCAGATACCTCCACCCACCTTATAAATTAGTAAATGGATAATTTTACCTCCTTATTTCCATAATTATAATGAGGATATATCATGCCTATAAATTCTAATCCCCATTGCATGAATGGCTATTTAGCTTGAATGGGTTTCAAGGGAAGGGTAGCTAACTTTTTTTTGCTAGTGAACATGGCATATTTTGAACACTTTCTAACCCAAGTATGTAAATATATAAAAATTTTAGGCCAATTATATTTATTTATAATTATTTTAGAGGCCATGGTATTAGTATTAAAAGTGCCCACTAGCAGGCCCACAATGAAACTGCTAAAGTAGCTTGTCAATTTGGCTTGATTTAACACATCTCAAAAGCATACCTCCTACATCCTTCTTAAAGGTCACTCAATATATCAATATATAGGGTATGGTATATAGTATAAAATTAATCCTTTTGGTAATATCCAAGATCATAAGGCATTAGACTATTTTAAGGAGCTTGACCACATCATTGGTCTAGATAAAAGGAGTGGTATTTGCAGCTGCTTGTTGACTATCATGGATTGAAAACACTATGTTTTTATCTTCCTTTACCTAAAATTCAATATTTTTAAATAAAACTCTACCTATAATTATATTTTTCAATCTCACCTCAATTTCATATTCCATACACTGTGTTACCCACCCATCTCTCTTCTCACTCAAATCTTTGTTGAGTATAAAATCTTTCATTCTTGGGTGTACTACCATCACACTAACCTTGTTAGACACAATGTGCCTAAAATTATTTAATATATCATAAAAATAAGTAAATTATTCTCCATAAATTTATACCTTTTTAAATATCTTTATAAATCTTAACTAAAGAATGCAATTAGTTATTCTAGGCCTTCATCATTCTACTACATAAGCATAGCAAAAATTGCATCAACTATAAATAATGCATATAATAAAATCTCTTTGTCAAAGTCAAGGTTAAGGAGTTTGGGGAATTGAGAGATGGTCTATTTTATGGCCTCAAATCTTCTCTTTCCTTCCTTTCTCCATGTGAATTCTTTGTGATTCTTAACCATGTGAGTAAGAGGCTTAACTAATTCTACAAAACATAGAATAAACCTCCTTATAAAGTTGACCTTCCCTAAGAATCTCTAAAAAAAATTATTTTTCTTGGGTATGGGTAAGGAAAATATTGATTCAATCCTCTCTAGCTATATGGAAATGTCATCGTTTGACACCACATGCCCCAACAATCTTCCATTATGAATAAGAAAGATGCATTTTTTAGAATTTTAAGGACACTCTAAACTACCTACATCTATCAAAGACTAACTTCAAGTGTGCCTTGTGATTTGTTGGATCCTTTGAGAACATATTTATGTCACCAATATAGATTAGTACCATCTCATTGATTATCCCCTCAAAGGCAACATCCATTTCCCTTTAGAAAGTTTCCCCCACATTAGACAATCCAAAGGGCATTATCATGTATACATAGGTGCCCCACTTTATATTGAAGGTAGTCTTATGTCTATCCTCCTCCTTGATTAAGATGTGATTGTATATATAGTAACCATCAAGTAAATAAAACCTCTAAGATCCTGAAACCTTCTAAAGGATCTAATCCATATAAGGTAGTGGATAGTGGTCCCTTAAAGATACCTTATTAAGGTCTCTAAAATCAATACATAGACATATCTATCCATTTTTATTCCTCATAAGCACAAGGTTTTCTACCCATGAGAAATGCTTAATGGGGAATATGATAGTATATTAAATCAATTTAAATAATTCCCTTCTCATGAGCTCTTCAAACTTAGGGTTAATTGGTCTTTGCTTCTTCCTTACCCATTTTGCATTATTCTCCAACTTTATGGTGTGATGGGATAACTTAGGGTGAAAAATTTTCATATTATGGTACTCCAATGCAAATACATCTACATACTCTTGGAAAAGGCTATGAATGAATCTCTCTATTTTTCTATGTTAATTTTTCCCAACTTAAGAAATTTGTCCTTAAGGATGACTATCTTCTCATAATATTCTTCTTTAGTTGAGATACTCACCTTATCTCTTCTTAAGTGATCATATTAATTGAATATGATCTCCAATGTCACTAATGAATTGGGTAATTTTTTAGTCCTTATATGAATTATTTGGTCATCAAACTAATACTACAACCTACCTTAATTCTTATGACATAATTTTACCTCATGCATGAGAAAACAAGTAATCTACCCATCACTATCAAAGACTGGCCAACTCACCTCATTTTTAGGTACATATGGCTTTCATAAAACCTTTATTTGTGATTTTTATTGAGTACCCTTGACTCCATAAAAAAATCCATATTGGGCACCAATGGCTGCAAGTATATTTACATGGTGATTGGACTCCCTTGGTATAGAATGGATGTCAAATGCTAGGAAATCCTCTAAGAGGTCCCATGATTGATGTTTGTATTCCTTTAAGAGGTGATTCCTAACTTCACTAACACCTCTCATTTACTACACTACTAGTTCACTATCACCCTTAACTTGCAAAAGTTTGATTCCCATTCTCATTGCCTCTTGTAGCCCATGTATAAGGGCTTCATACTCTACTATGTTTCAAGTAAAACTAAATTATAACCTCACTAAAAAGTAATAACTATGATTTAAAGGGCAAAAAAACATTATTTACATCCCCACTACCATTCTTTGACCTTGATACATCAAAGAACAAAGTAGAACATGCCATCATGCTCTTGAGTTGGGCTTGTGAGACTAGGTACAATATCTCCTTCCTCATGCATGCAATATACACCTAGGCCTACCTCTTTAATGGTATTTTAGGGATCAAAACCATGGTTCTCAAATACCCTTTCATCAAGGAAGATATCTAATATGCCTTCAAGATGATCCTTGGATTCTTTATCACTGACATTATCATCCTCATATATAATAATGAATTTTACATTAGATAAGTTGGGCATATAGGGTTCTAAATGGAACTTAGAAATAGGTTCAGAGCTAATAGTGACCCTTTTCCCATATCTAGTATTAAATACCATGTCTAACTAGTTAGATGAAAGTTATCCCCCAGATTTTGTAGTGAAATTCCTATATAGGCATAGGGAATAATATGGGGGAATATCAATAACCATGGAATCTTGTGAGATAGTGTAATTAGGGTAGGATACTAACACAATTTTGAGATTATTTAATACACCTACTATAGTTATGGAAGATACATCTAATTACAAGACTTTTTTCTCATTAAGTTCATACTTGAGCTTTAGCTTATTAGCTATGGATTTTATCATGATTAAGGTAGAAACACCACTATCTATCATGAAATTATGGACAATAAAATCTCCTATTATGAATGATAAGTATAAAGGAGGTGGATTCAATACCTTGGGAGTTTGGAATTCACTAGGTTTACTATCATTAACATATAATGCACTCACCTAATCAACTTGTTTGTTCATGAGAGAGAGCTTGGTGAGCTCTTATTTAAAAAGGTCCATTTTCCCTAGAATGAGTAGAGAATCCCACATGAGAATTATAAAATTACACCTCTTCATGTAGTCCATAATGTTTAAGGGAGAATTAACACTCTTGGGATGCAACTTATAAATTTAGGTATCACTTGTGACTTGAGTGACTTATGGAATGAATGGAATATTCTACTACCATCCATGTATTTGAGACATTTGTTATGTTGGAGAGGTTTCATTGATTGTAATTTGAGTGGTAGGATACTAAGATACTTGAGGATGTGTTGGAGTGGCCTTATAATTCCCTAATTTGTCATCAATAATCCTCCTCTTAACCCTTATGTGGGATACAAATAAATCATCTATTTTAAGCACATTCTTCCCCAAGTTTGATGCCACTTGCTCAAAAGTGTTTTCTCATTTTTTAAAATTTTCAAAGGTGGTCTCAATAGGTGGTTTACTCAAATTACTTATTTGGTTACTTGACACTTCAACTGGTGTCATAGAAAGCACATCACCATGAGGCATTGAAGGACCTTATTGTGGAGGAGGCATGGTGTCATGAACTTTAAATTTATGACCCTAATACATATAAGAGTTTTGACATACTTCCCCACTTGAAACCATCACCATCTCACCTAATTATCCCCATGGAGTAGTCCATTTAAATTCTTGTACAAGGTTGTTTTATGTTGGAACTAATGCTCTTGAACTACTTATAACATTTGGGTTATACCTACTATAAGGTGTGGCCTAAGTGATTTGGCCTTAAAATTATTGGTTGGGTGGATAAGGGGGTATATTATAGGGATAATATGGACTTGGATCCTAATAGGGGGTTGATAGGGTCTATAAGAAGTATGTTGTTACCTCTTTAAGAATGCCAACTTGTTGTTTTGAGCTTTTAGTAACCCCTCAATCTTACCAAGCCTATCTACCTATTAGACATTAGATTGGTCTTGATTATTTAGAATTGGAAATGGATAAATGTTGTGGGTAGTATGTTGGATCTATATAAATAGGGGCATAAAGGGTCTAGGATTCAACTTTCCTACTTAAATCAAGTAGTTTTCTACTCTTAAGGAGACTTCATATGCCTCTGGCAATGTGGTCCCACCCATAGACTATATAATTATAATAACATCAAAATTCAAGGCCCTAAGATGGTATAAGAAGTAATAATTTTGTTTTATCTTGATGATGATATGGATTCTATCCAAATTCGTTTGAAATATGTAGTTAAAATCAACCATAGATTCCTAGGGTGCCCTCTTAATTGAAGTGAGTTACTCAACTAGTGAAACATGATGTATTTTATCTTCAAAATGCTTAAAAATTCATCCCAAGTGTTTATGGAGGTAGGAGTAAAATATCTATACCAATGAAGATATTTTCCTCTTAAATAATTTGATAAGAGTCTCATGGCTACATTTTATTGGGTGATGTTATATACTAAGTACATGTTGGCTATATCAGCTATGAGTTCCATAGGAGTGGTGGAGTTTTACCCTATGAAATATGGAATTTTTTTAAAGGTAGTATCTAGGATATCATTAAATTGGTTAAGGTTTAAAGGGTTGTCACTATTAAAGGGTATAAATGCTTGCATTCTAGGCCTTGCTGTTAAGATTATAGGGCTTGTATCAGGCTGTGTCTAGACATAATAGGTAGAGTTGGGAGACTTGGGAGAATTGGGGGGGGGTGTGGGATTTGGGTTAAATATAGGAACCCTCTTTCTCTTCATAATATCCAAATATAATTCAATAAATTCATTCTACTTACCTTTTAAAGCTGACCTAGTGGATACCTTTTATATGAAATTGCCTTCCAATCTACCATTGATTGTCCTTATCATTCTAGATGTATTCTAACATTGTCAAGTTTGTTAAATTATGTCTCCAATTAAATTGATATCTGGTCTCACCAGGTGTGCCATAATTATAAGGTAACTATGTTATACCCTTACTAAGGAAAAGACTGTTCACATCCACCTCAAAGCTAGACCAACATTGGAGTGACCTATAGGCTATGGGATTCCTAAGATGTAGGTAAAAAAATTAATTTTTATGGGGATAAATCCCATAATTTTTAACTTAAACTCTCTCTAAGACCACATAATCCTATTACAATGAAAATGGAAAAGAGATGAAAACTAATAAAAGAACCTAATCTAAAGTGGTGATACACTAGTGATTTAAGATCCAGTCTAAGTCTATCCTTTGAAACCCATTAATGAAACTGATAGAGAATAATAAAACTAATAAAATTTATTTATGGTGTTATAATAATGAACATTTCATATGGAGGTTGAGTAGGAGTTTTGTAACTCGAAGGACAAAGGCCTAAATCTGCACAAGATACTATTTTCTTATGATAATTCAAGAACACTTCTATTTAGAAACACTTCATACAATGTGCATGGAATAATAAACTAAATTTAGGTTCATGAAATGAAATATATATGATAACATAATTTATACATTGTACAAATCAAACTATCATGAAGCACACTAAGATTCAACAAGAAATTTGTAAGTATCTTCTATTGACTCAAAGGAGTACAAGATAATTATAGTAGAGGTTTACTACACCTAGTTGAGGGATGATAAATCAAGAACTCAATTACTGATTAAATATAAATTTTAGAGATAATATATAATATTCTAAGTTTTGGAGAGGCCATGAATGAGGCCAATGTGGATTATGGTAGTTACAATAAGCCTATTCACCCTTCTCATGCATTGACACTTCTTCAATAAGTCCACTTTGGCATTGAGAGAAGGTATAGAGATTTTAAATCCACTATTTGAATTTATTAAATCCTTTAAAATTATTAAAATATCCCAATATTCCATCTAATGGTAGTTACATAATGTAAATTAGGTATGGATAGGCCCCCAAAAGGTGTTGACAAACCTTTCCTTCAATATGTCTGTAGTCTTGTCCTTGAAACTACCTCTACCCTATCATAAGAGTCTTTAATTTCAGATATAATCAATTGGGTGATATTTACCAATTATTAAATGTGGTTAATAAATGGTACCATGCCATTTTATACCTGCTAGACTCTTTTACTTATAATTTAAGTAGACTTATTCTACTTGTTCTTCATTTTCTACATACCTACTATTTGCATGAATTAGATAGCTGAATCAAGAATTCAAAAACATCTAATAGGGTTTGAAATGTCTTATATTAAATTATTTTTTCAACACTTATGACTTTTATCAACTATATTCTACCTATAATTACATGGACATTCTAGACTAGGCCTTTTAGACCAATTCCATAAACTAGCTATTTAGAGAGAGATAATAGATTTATTTGTAGTCACCTTCATGCATAATTTTCACATTAGAGAGGTATAATAAGCCTTTAATTTACATTTAAAATAATTTATAACTCCTATTTATGGTTTTCAACACATATTATACCCAAAACCCTTTAAACTTTCACTTTCAAGAGGTGATCGTATAATTTGTGTACCATCTGGTGCCATGGACATGAGCCCCTCTGAGTTTGAAACATGTTTCAACTATTATACAAGAAAATCCTAAGAATTTTAATGCACCTTTCACTAAACCTCTCTGGTTGAGTTAGTATTAGGGTTTAAGGGGGGTTTAAGAATGTTTAGGGGTCATAAGGATGGTTAATAGAAATCAAAGCTTGGATTTTTGAACAAATTATACCAAATGCAAGACAATAAACCTTCCCACCTTACCTAAAGTGTTAGGCTCCCCATGCATATCATCCAAGCTATGTTGAGCATTTGATGATTCTATTTGTATAAGAAACATGGGTTTTGAGCAAGTTATAGATGTCTATATGTAAAATGACTAACTATAGGGCTTTTCCTGAAATTCAAATTAGCCAAAGGGACTCCAAACATTATGATGGACTTCATTATTCTAGTTATAAGCATTCTTACTTCCCAAACTACTCTCTTCTCTACCTTTTAGTGGTATAGTCAAAGTGGAGATGATGGATTAGTCTATATTTAGACTTGATTCATGAACACTATCCTAAAACTTAAGGTTGTAAGGAACTCTTACATCATATACAACCTAAACATTACCTTAGAGACCTCATGAATTAGAATCATTGGTTTGATTGCACCATTTAACCCCCTTTGGATGCACACGATGATGAATTCTAACACATTTGCTTATCTACTTGTTAAAACATCATGGAGGTTAATTTAGTGGCTGTTAGAGGACTTAGTTAGATGCTCCAAGACTCATTCTCCCTCATTAACTTGATTTTACACATACACACTCCCTATCTCTTTGATCTTGTGTTCAAACTAACACTTCCAATAATATTACATATAGTTTAAATCATGTACATGCTAAAAAATGAGTCATTGTAATGTGTAGAGGACTTTTTTAGACCTCAAAGTTTATTTTATGGTCAAAATACCTAATATGGATGGGTTTTGAGGCCAAAATACACCATTAGGTCACTTTTAGGGTTTATGCAGGGTTTCAGACATCCACCATCTTAACAATGGTTCATAGTGTATGGATGTCTATACTAGGAACAAATTCCATGAATCTAAAATGCATTGACCTCCTCATTTTACATTAATGGCTTGGGTTTCCATGCAAAGTGTGTGTGGAGATATGAATGTTGGAAGGTGACACTAGGGTTATTTGTAGATAATTATGAGTGGTTATATTATCAAGGTTCATTCATAAAGGTTAGTCCCCAAAATCTAACAAATAATTCATGAATATTTATTAAATAGTCAGAATTAAACTTAGATAAGATATTTTTCCTTGAAAATGTATGTGGTGGAGTGGGTGAGCACTTGAAGGTGAGCTTCGAATTGACTATGTATAATATGAGTAGATTGAATAGAGTTTGAATACACCTTGACTATTTTACTCACTTATTTTTACTTAAAACCTCCTTATAAGGTATTTAACATATTTTTACACCTCAATTTGATCATGAAACTTGTAAGATCTTAGAGGAGCCTATAGATGGCATTAGGTTATATGAGCAGGATTGTGTGATTGTCTACATTAGCCTATCTCTAAGGCATTTGAAAGTATATTTGAATGATAAATATTTTGTATAAGGTATAAGTACCCTTAAAACCATTTTTTAATGATCAAAAACCTTTTATAGTTCCCAAATTATCTGTATACCCTTCATGGCATAGATTCACTCTTCAACCCACAAAATCAATTGTCACAAATAGGGTTTGGTCTAAAATAAAATAGTGGGTATAACCACTATTTATCTAGCTAAAAAATAGGAATGGGTAGATTAAATTGGTAATGATAACCATTTTTACTAAGTTTTAACACTTGGTCATGCCTATATAGGCCTCAAACCATCATTTTTTCTTAGACTGCCATTAAACTAATTGTTGACTGTGTGACTAGGAATGAAAATTTTGAGTATGACATTCTCCATTGTGCCCTAAGGTATTTGAAATAATTATGTGTACATAAAATATCTTAGGGACTATTATACTCTCTCATGGATACTTTTCAAATCCCTCTCTTATTGCATACACTATCCTTCTCATAGCTTAGGGCTCATGTCTAAGTATTAATGTGTGTTTCAAGCACGTGTAGATGATCCTATTCCCTTTTAGAGGTGATAAACATCACGTGTTACCTTCTTAAATAGTATTAAATTTCCATTTATTGTATGAAAATTACCTTTTATCTTAGGAAAGATGAATATAGTAATATACATCAACAATGTTGCATGTATTCTCTTGCCAATACTGTTTATCTATAGGGATTTGGTCATCAAGTTTGTATGAGAAGAAGGTGGTCTATAGATGCATAAAATATATAAACAAATTCACATATTCAATTTAAAAATTCATATCCTACTTTGGAATGCATACCCTATCATACTCATACCAATCCTCATGCCTTTGAATGGTCTACATAGTGCTCCTTCGAGCATTTGCTAAAGTAAGCCTAAAAGGGTTGGTTGTATGTGGTCGTTTGCCTTCTTAGTTCACTATATGATTGTATATGACAAAAACCCCATGATCTCATTGATTTTTAGGGTTCAAAGGGAGTATAAAGATTTGATATCATAGTTTGGCATTGGAAGGAAGGGTGGAGGAGTGAATGAATATCAATATGGGGTGAATGAGGGTGAAACATGTATAATGGGTTTAGAACATAGTATGAATGGCAGTGTAAACAATGTGAAATGATAAGATCATAAAAATGGCATTAAATTGAGGATAAGAACCCTTTCAACACCAACCACAAGAACATTTTAGACCCTTACACATATACCTAAGCAAACATGGCACTTTGGTGGCATAAATGAAGCATACATAGCCAAAAGGTGGAGTCTAGGAAACTCAAAAAAACTTTAATTTTTTCAAAAGACCTTAAACTTTGCTAAAATTAACTATGAGTTTGAAGAAGGAAGATGGTTTCTAGGCTTGTGGGGTCACCATGGGGGTTAGAAACATTGATTATAAGGTTATAATAACACCCCACCATGAATTTAACTCCTTATTTCAATGTTCTTGAGTTATATTTGAAGCTCTATAGATGCCATTAAGCCACACACAATGTTCACCATATAGTGGTTTTCAAGTATGAAAAAGTCCTTTCTCCTTAAGATCTATAGAGATGAAAAGAGGTCATTAGACCTCAAACCTGAGTATGAAGGTATTGGAAACCTTGAAACACTCTACCAAATCTTCAACTCAATCAATAACTTCTGGAAAATACTTAAACATTATGTTTATTGTCTAAAGCTGACTGCAAGTTACACACAGGAGCTAGTCTTGAAGGTTTTCTAGTTCTATGAGATCATATATGCGAGTCAAATACAAAAAATGGTGTGATAGGCTCCTTAAAGACCTGAGGGAATAAAATTAATCATTGGTTTGAGGAGGGAAGCCAAGAATCCAAGAAAACCATTATGTCCAACTTGGCCTGTGTAGATGATAATGGCATAGAAATTCCTTAATTTCTTAAGGAATGTTCATAAAGCTCATGAGACCAATCCCAAGACAAATTCCCATGGGTAGAAGATGGATAAAATTAATTTTAGTTATGATCTTGGGTTCCCATTCTTTCTCCTTTGTATGGTATAAGCATAATCCTGAGGTGCTCTCTATGCTTGCCAATGATATCAAGGGGGAGATGGGATGGTTTTGAGCTTCCATTGCACTAAAACACATTGATTTATTATTAGTTTGATATTTCTAACCTCCCTCTACAAAACCATGACCCCACCTAAGCTAGTCCATACTATACAAATCCATACCACTTGAGAAACCTCTACAACCTACCATTTATCTATAATTTTTCTTGTTTTAGACCTAGAAACATCATTATTAGGTGTCGTGGAGGGAAAATAGGGGTCATTTGACACTTTGAATCTAATGGTATAAATTGAGGGAGTTGAAAAGTTACTAATTAGCATGTGTGGGGTCCCATTTAAGAGGATTTAGGTGTTGACCATGATGTTAATAGATTCAATAAAGTATGAAATGGTATAGTAATGGATTAATGAGGCTTATGAGGTCTATTGAAGGCATGCAAGGTGACTAGGTTGTCTATCAAGGCCAGATTAGGTGTCATTATGACTAAAAACATTTGGCACACATATACAACCTTAAGAGGCATATAAATTAAATATAATCTCAATATTATATGAAAATAACTTAATGGCCTATTAGAGTTCTCAAATGGATCCTAAGATACTTTTCATGATGTTTTTGAAATCTTGAAAGTGATCATACCTCATGTTATTAGACAAATTAGAGATGATCCTAAATTCTCACTAGACTTCCTTCTAAATTTACCTTCACCATAGCATTTTTTTACTATGGGGACCTCATAAATGTGACCAAAGACCATATAATCATGTTTGATCATCATGATAACACTTGATTCAGGTTGAATATAAGGAATTAAGGTTCAAAAAGTAGAGCTATAGCATGACAAGATAATTGATTGTTTGAACAACCCTCATAACTCATGATAAAAATATGCAATAATGAGACTAATGATATATCAGGACTCAAGGCATTAGGTTGACCCATTTATAGGTATAGGACTAGAAAGTGGTCAATATTTTTGGTGACTTAGTTGGCTTGACCGACTTGATAGTCAAGGAACTCAAAACTCTAGGACTTGCTCTTGATGGATTAGAAAAGTAAACTTGACCGCACATGAACTATACCTTATACCTTGCATGCTTTGAAATAATGAGACAAAAAAGAGAAACAAATAAGATCAAAAAATGATAACACATAAATACCAACAACAATACCAACCAAAAAACATAAAATATGTGTAGAAGCACTTGGAGGAAAAAGACAAACTCTATTTACTTATGTAGAAGAGGAACAAGATGAATATTAGTAACAAAATTTGAGGAACATCCAATTGATAGTGATGGGGAGTTATTCACCATTAAATATATAAATTTGATAATCATTACTTTCCTTCCAATTGGTGATGGTATAAGTTCCACTCCAAAGCCTACCAAACTTGGAGTGTTTCCCTAGATTTGCATGGTCCTCATCCCACTTGAGGACTAAATCTCCTTATTGGAATATCCTAGATGAAGCCATTTTATCAAATTATTTATTTAATTAATGTTTATTATACAACATGGAATTCATGTCACTATCCCTTGTCTCTTCTAACTATCTTAGTTCATTCATTCTCACTTGTATTGCATCATCTTCCAAGATCTAAAGTTGATGAGCAAACTTTAAGGTAGGTAATTCAATGGAAATAAGTAGTCTTGTCTCTCTACCATAAACAAGGAGGTATGGAGAGTGTCTAGTAGACATATTAGGTGTGACTATATCTATCCATAAAGTATTTATTAACCTTGTATGCCACTCTCTTTGATTGTCCTCCATGGTCCTCTTGATGATCTTTATCAAGTTCTTGTTTGTTAAATCTACTAGTCCATTTCCATATGGGTAATAGTTGGAGGAACGCTTGAGGTATATGATATGGATAAGGGACCACTCACATACCTTATAAATAATAAAGGCCAAGGTATTAATAGACATGATTGTTGAAGGTATACCAATCTAGTCACAATAGTATCATAAAACTCCAAGATAGAGTTCTCATTGGCCTCATTAAGTGAATCTACCTCCACCCACATTTAGAAGTAGTAAATGGTTGTTATGAACCACTTATATCCAAAAATGGAATGGGTATGGATCATGCCTATGAATTTTAATCCCCACTACATGAAGGGATATTCAACTTGAAGGGGTTGGAAGGGAAGGGTAGCTAACTTTTATTTTCTAGTGAACATGGCACATTTTGAACACTTTCTAACCCAAGTATGTTAATATATAAAAAATTTAGGCCAAAATCATCCTTATTTAATGATTTTATAGGATGTGGTCTTGGAAAAAAAGTGACCACTAATAGGCCCATCATGAAAATGCTCAAGTACCTTGTCAACTTAGCCTGATTCAACACATCTCAAAAGCATACCTCCTACATCCTTATTAAAGAGCACTCCATCTATCAAGACTTAAACCTATACCTATTATTATCTTGGTCAATTTAACCTTAATTTCATATTACATACACTTTTTTACCCACCCAACTCTCTTTTCACTCAAATTTGAGTATAAATTATTTGATGCTTGGGTGTACTACCATCACTATAACCTTGTTTTTAGATACCATGTGACTAAAATTATTCAATAATCTCATAACATCAAGTACATGATTCTCAATAAAGGTACACCTTTATTCATATCCTTTTAAATATTGACTAAAGAAGGAAATTAGTTATTCTAGGCCTTCATCATTCTACTACATAAACATAGCATAAATTGCATTAGCTTTGCATAATACATATAAGAAAATCTCTTTGTCAAAGTAAAGGTTAAGGAATGTGGGTGATTGAGAGATACCCTATTTGATGGCCTCAAATATCCTCTTTCCTTCCTTTCTCCATGTGAATTCTATTTTCTTCTTAAGCATGTGAGTAAGAGCATTAACTAACTCTGTAAAACCTAGAATTTACCTCCTTATAAAGTTTATCTTCCATAAGAAGCTATGTAAACCTTTACTATGGTTGGGAAAAGGTAAGGCCTATATTGATTCAAATCTCTTAGGGTTTATTGAGAGACCATCCTTTGACACCACATACCCCAATAATCTACCCTCATGAACATTGAAGATGTATTTCTTACGATTTAAGGACAATCCAAAATACCTATATCTATGAAAGACTAACTTCAAATATGCCATGTGATCTGTTGGACCCTTTGAGAACACAATGATGTCATTAATATATATGAGAACCATCTCATTTATTATCCCCTCAAAATCAACATCCATTTCCCTTTATAAAGTTTCCCTTGCATTAGATAATCCAAGGGGCATTTTCTTATATGCATAGGTGCCCCAATTCATAGTGAAGGAAGTCTTATGTCTATCTTCCTCTTTGACTAAGATATAATTTTATCTAGAGTAACTATGACGTAAATAAAACATATGATAGCCAATAACCTTCTAAAATATATGATCTATGGAAGGTAGTGGATAGTGGTCCCTCAAAGACACATTATTAAGGTGTCTAAAATCAACACATAGGTGTATATCTCCATTTTTATTCCTCACAAGAACAATGTTTTCTACCCATGAGGAATGTAAATTGGGAATATTATATTATATTTAATCAATTTAAATAATTCCCTTCTCAAGAGCTCTTCAACCTTAGGGTTCACTGGTCTTTGCTTCTACCTTACTAGTTTTGCATTTTTATCCAAATTTAAAGTTTTTTGGGCTAGCTTGGGGTCAAAGCATTTAAAATCATGGTACTCCCATGTGAAGACATATACATATTATTGGCATAAGGATATGAAGGTATATATCTCTTTTTATATGTTCACTTATCCCAACTTAAGTTGTATATCCCTAAAGATGACTATCTTCTCATAATATTCTTCTTTAGTTGAGATACTCACCTTATCTCTTCTTAATTGATAATATTAATTTAATATGCTCTCCAATGTCACTAATACCATATGTAGTTTGTTAGTCCTTAGCTGCACTATTTGATCATCAAACTAATACTACAACCTATCTTGATCTTTTTGATAGAATTCTACCTCATGCATGAGAAAACAAGCAATCTTCTCATCACCATCAAAGACCTACCAACTCACCTCATTATAAGGTACAAATGGCTTGCATATAAACTATATTTATGATTTTCCTTATTTCCCTTGACTCTGTCAGCAATGTTATAGTGGGTACCAATGGCTACAAGTATATTTGTATGATGATTAGACTCCTTTAGTATAGAATAAATATCAAATTATAGAAAATACTCTAAGAGGTCCCATACTTGATGATTTTAGTAATTCAATATATGATTCTTAATTTCACTAACACCTCTAAATTGATGCACTAAAATCTCACTATTACCATTCACTTGAATTTTTTTGATGCCCCTTTTCCTTGCCTCTTATAGCCTATGTATATGGGCTTCATACTTTGATGTGTTTTAAGTACACTTAAATTATAACATCACTATAGAGTAATAAATATGATTTCAAGGGGAAACAAGAATTACTCCATCCCCTTTTTATTTCTTTGACCTTGATACATCAAAGAACAAAATCCACATGCCATTAAGCTCTTGAGTTGTGCTTGTGTGACTAGGTACAACAACTTTTTCCTCATGCATGTAGTACACACCTAGGCCTACCTATTCAATGGTCTTGTAGGGAACAAAACCATAATTATCAATTTCCCATTAATCAATGAGAAGATTTGAGATGTCTTCAAGATGATCCTTAGATTCTTATTTATTAACATTCTCATCCTCATCTATAGTAGTGAAATTTACATTAGATAGGTTGTGAATATAGGTTCTAAGTGGAGCCTGTTGTCCCCCAAAAAATATCACTCATTTTTGGGACAACATTTGAACTAGTTTGGTCTTACAGACCAAAATTGTCTCTTCCCTTTTTGAAATTTGTCTTGGGCATTCAAATTCCTTAGTTTTCAAGCTTTTCAGAAATCTACGGACTCTACAGGCTTAAATCTATGGACTCTATAGTCTTAAATCTATGGACTCTGTAGGCTTGAATCTATGGACTCTGCAAGAAGAGAAAATCTATGGACTCTATAGGAAGAGAAAATCTATGGACTCTACAGGCTAAGTTTAATAGGATTTACAAGTTGATTTCTACAGACTTGATTTCTACGGACTATGCAGGCAGGTTCATTTCAATGGGCTTCACAAGTTTTGTAGGTGAGTTCAACCAAAAGAATTAGTTTCTAACACTTGGTTATTTTTGGGATTCGTTCAGTGCCTTGGTTCAATCAAAAATGTCTATTAGCAAGCATTCAAGAAAAAGATGTTTAAACCATTAAACTATTGAAACATTGAACCACTTTGGTTTAAAGGTTCAACAAGTTCAAGGTTCAATCAATTCAATGAGTTCAAGGTTCAATCAATTCAATGCTTTTGGTTCATCCTTTGGTTCAATCAAATAGTTCATCAATTAGTTAAAGGCTTTGTTTGAACCATTGAACCATAGCTTGGTTTAACGATTGGTTCAACGTCTTCTGGTTTAATGGAATGGTTCATCGACTTGGTTCATTCAATTGAACCATCAGCTTAAACCATCGACTTGAACCATTTTGGTTCAAAGCTTGGTTTATCAGCTTGGTTCAATGTTTGGTTCAACCAAGTGTTTTAATGCCTTGGTTCAATAGCATGGTTCAAAGGAGCGATCCAATGTAAAAGTTCAAAGAGCCTCCTGAAGGACAAGTGCCCTTGTAGAGGGCACTTGGTCGACAAAACACCCTTCGAAAGGGTCATTTTTGAAGAAGGCCACAAAGGTGAATTCTTTCAAAATTTTTGTTTAAGGCAGACATTCATAATTATTTCAAACTTTTATCTGAAGGAATTCCTTCAGACAAAAAGTTTGAAAGAATTTAGGAAGTGGCTACAGGAAAAAATCCCAAAGAAATAACCAAGGCAAAAGTGATAAGAACATTTTTCGTAGACTTTTTATCCATGGTAAATTTCCACAAAATTTTTGTCCATGAGAATTTGTCTAGGGAAAATGCCTGCAGGAAACCTGCGAAAGGCCACCGAAGGACCCTGAACGGTAGGTACCCTTACAGGGGACTCCCAACTGCTAAATAAAAGGACACTTCCTTAAAGCTGAAGGGTCACCTTCCCTTTGGGAAGATATAAAATAAGAAGCCTGAAGGCCATTCAAAGATCATTTCTTAAGGCCTGAAAGGGTAGTTTCTTTCCAAAAAAGTGCTAAACAGAAAAGCTAAATAAGGACCAGGGGTGACACGCCCAAAGATGTCAAATTCAAGATCATGAACTAGCCATTGAAAACATAGTGATGGGTACATGAACATCAATTTTAAATCTCATAAAATAGCTGTTGATCCTTTGAAACTATAAACTTGAATGCATTCATAGGCTTTAAGGCCAAGACTAGTAGAAAGTGAGGAAGAAATAGAATAGCAAATTGAACCTAGGACTTGATTCAATTAACCAAGAAAGGAGGAATGATGAAGGTAGGATTAGATCACCAGGTGGACATTGAAATTTGCAAACTTTCAATAGCGTGAATTTTTTCTCTACATTGATAAAATCAAATGGGTAAATGACCGTAAGTTCCAGCTTGTCTTCTTAATAGATTCCAATGCAACATGATGTGTTACTATTCTTGAGTCCTTCTTGAAGTGGCTATATAAGGGACTCTATTTTATTGTAAATATATCTCTTTTTGACAATTAGAACAAAACTCTACCCAAATTGAAAGGCACTTCTGAGACTTTGAGCTCAATTTGTTGATCATATTTTGTTATTGGAATAAGAAAGCAAGTGAATTTTTAGACTTTGTGCTGTGATATCTTTGTTGTTGGGGAAACTGTCTTATGTCTTTTTTCTTAATATATCTTTTGTTCCTCTAATTCAATAAATAGAATTAATGACAATAGTTAGAAAGGTGTCCTAAAGAGTCAAGTGTGGAGAGACTTTGTGCCCCCATAATTGCCTTTAATGTGTTTTCTTTTTATTTTTATGTAAAGGACCTTGGGATGACTTTGTGCCCTCATTGTCCTTCGTATCTTACTCTTGAGCAATTCAGGTGGAGACTATGCTACATCTCAATTTGCTAGTTATTACATCCTTTGCTACATTTTGCTGTTACTACCAAGAGTACTCTTGTGGCTAGCTAAATAGTACTTCTGAAAGAAGAGGATTGTTGTCTATCATTTCCTTTGATCTATACACATCATCTCTAAAGAAAGAGAGATAGATGGTTTGTCCTACCCTTGAGTATTATTTTCTATATATATATATATATATATATATATATATATATATATATATATATATATATATATATATATATATATATATAGCCTACCTATAGGGAACCTCCCCTTGATGAGAGGAGAGATTAGTCTCCTTTTGATGTGGTAAAACTACACATTTGGATGACTAGTCTTCCTACTTTGGCTAATCAGACCTATTTTGTTTATCAGTATGCTGATCAACAAAATATTCAACCAATAATTTTTGGTGACTCTACTAGGGAATCTACATAATTTTGCTCAATTTAGAACCTCAGGTTTTAGATTAAAACATCACCTATGTCTTACCCATTATCATTATAACCCTTATCCACTACATATTTTGGTGACTCTGTTACTTGTCTTACCCATTATCCATTTATAGCCTTATGATCTTCCTCCACCTCTATTATTTTATCTGGTCTGCAAAACCAAAGTTACTAAGAACAAATGCATAGTTTAAAGCCTCAAGCTACAAACTAAAGCAAGGTCAATTCTTTTCTATTTTTGTTTCACAATCTGGTAGATTCAAGGTATACACAAAGCCAAAGGGCTAAAGGTATTGTTGACCCTATATTTGAGTTGGTACAACAAAGTGATTTTGATCTATTTCCTTCACCATCTCATCTCCAGTGAACCAAGAGTTTTCCTCCTACTAAAGTTAGATCTCTATTGCTAGATGAAGTATCTACTTCTGCTGTTGATAAAACTTTGCCTATAGTTACCCCTCTGAGATTTTTTATCCCTCCTTTTCATAATCCTATAATGGAAATTTAAGGCCACTGGGGTAATGCTTTTGGTCCTCTCAATCTTACTCCACCTCTACATGAGCTTCCACATAGTTCAAGGAAGAATTTCCCCAAATTCTATGGTGATGGGAAATTTCATCCTGATGAACACATTATAGCCTTCAACATAGCTTGTGGAGTAATTAGAGTAGAATTTAAAGATGTAGCAGTCAGGTTTTTTGTGGAGACACTATAAGGTGCTGTTGTAGATTGGTTTTATCATCTACAGGCTTGGTCAGTGACTGATTAGAATACTCTCAAAGCTAAGTTTGAAGCCAGATTCAAACCTATAGAAGATGCACATACACTTTTCGCTCAACTTACACAAATGAAGAAAGAGCCTCATGAGCCTATGAGAGACTTCATAGCCAAATTTGATAGATTGAGAAATAGAATCCCTGTAATTTCTTGACCTATAGCTGAGAATCTCAAATGTTTTTTATTAATTCTCAGCTACCTGAAGTAAGTTTTCTCTTGAGATGTGCTAGTCAAATAGATCTTGCTATAGCTCAACTTTTGGCCACTGAGGTAGAAGATGATCTCATCTTAGTAGGGAAGATAAGAAGAGATCCAAATAGAAATAACACTTTATCATCTTCTGAATATGCATCTATAAGTACCATAGATCCAATGGTGCAAAAATTAGCAAATGAGTTACTTGCTCTCAAAAAGCAAATGGCACAAGGAATGTCTCCTACTCCATACAGAAGGACATTCCCAAATCAGTTATATTAGGGCAATGTTGCCAGGAATCAAGTGCAACAGAATCACCTTCCTCCCCTACAAGGGAAACTTGCCCTGGAAGCTCCTCCAACCAATTCAACAATGGGATATCTTGAAGTAGAATCAGATTTCTCTTTCCCACCTGAATTGAATCAAGAAAATGATGCTGATCTCTTTGAAGAAAATCAAGAAGAATTAGTTGGTGACTCCCACATTAGTTTCCTGAACTACCAAGATGAACCCAGAAGCAAAAGAGAAGCTTTTGATGGATCATATGTAGTGTTTACCAAGTCTAGAAACCAATCAGTCCACTAGGTTGATAAAGAGAAGACAAAAGAGCGACCGCAGCCAACATTCATGATTGCTAACTGTGGAACCATTCTACCTTTTTAGTCAAAGGATCTAGTAATCACCCAAAAGGCAAATACATCAATTTTTCCTTCCCCTTCTACTTCAAATTCACAAAGCAACCCACCTCCCATCCCTCCTAAAACTCAAAAAGTTGAAGTAAATTCCTTTGTACCTATCTCAATTCAGCCATTTGACATAATTGATCATGTCAAAAAGACCAAAATACAAATGTCTGAGTTTGAATACTTGTAGTCCAATCCTGATCAATTAGATAGGTTGGTCCAATGTGCTAAGAACCAAAATGTCCATGCAAGACAAGAGGTTAAAAAAATAATTCCTGATTCCCCAAAGAACATACCCATTCCAAATAATCTTGTCATTACTCCAACTATTCCTGGAAAAATAAAACCTTTTTATGTTTCCCTGTTAATTAATGGCCACAAACTGAGTAACTATATTATAGACTCAGGTGCATCTGATAATGTCATGCCTCCTAAAGTATCTAATTCTCTTGGTCTCACACTGACCAAGACACTTGGGAGATGTTTCTCCATGGAGAACAAGCAAGTACCATTGCTGGGGCAAATCAAAGATGCCCAATTTGCATTTGCAGCCTTTCCAGACAAGAGAATCAAGATGACTGTCTTGGTGGCTGATGTCCTAAAATCCTATGGCATTTTGCTTGGATGAAATTTTTGAAAAGACATGGGGGGAGAACTAAGCATGGATCTATCTGAGGCAAGGATCCCTATACAAGGTGTAATGAAGAGGTTGCTTCCTGAAAAGGAAGCAAAATATGTGGTCACCCAAACATCAGCTCCTACAACACAAATTCTATTTGAGTCTTTAGGTAGGGGTAATTATTTCTTTACCACAGAGGATGTTCATGTTTCTACAGATGAAATTCTTGTAGCTAAAAATCCAAGAATTGATCCAAACAAGACTTCAAGAGAATTGGTAGGGTGCAGTATAAACAAGGAAGGATCTCCCATCTCTAATAAAGAGAATTCTGATAAGAGATCAACTTTTAATGATAACAACAATTCTTCCACCAATGATGAAGTTGGGACTATGTTGATATCTCCTCAAGGAGATATTCTTCCTTCATGCAAATTTCAAGTCAACAACACCAACATAGCTAGATACGAATCTCTGTTGCTCAGATTGAAGATTGCTTAAGATGAAGAAATCAAACTTCTTCACATCAAAGGAGATGCTAAGTTGATAATTTGTTAGGAGTTTGATATGGACAATCCAATCATATGCTATACTAAACTAACAAAACAACAAGTTATTATGGTGGACCATGCTGCTGCAAATCAAAATCAGGCAAAGGAACCCTTTGCAGGGAGAGCAAGTAGTTATGGTTTTCAGTTTGAAGACCATGTCTTGCCTTGGAATAAGAAAAAGAAAAGGCCAAGAGGAAGACATAGAAAATTAGTTTCCTGGTGGAGAGGTCCATTCACCATCACCATTTCTAGGGGTAAAATGTCATGTTGCTGGTTTATCAGAATAGAGCACTATTTTCACTATCTCCCAAGAAGCAACATTTGAAACACTTCAACTCTTGAAGTATCAGATCATTACATCTATATATATGTATATTTGTATAGTTTTTAATTATATTTTGTTTTGTTTTGTTTTATTTTTTAATGCCTTTCATTTCTGGGTAGCTTGACTCCGTAACCCAATGGTACACATGAAGACATTGGAGATTCTAGATTCTACTCCTTTCAATTCTTTTTGTAATTGATAGAAGTTTCCTAACTAGAGCTAGTTGTTGTCCCCTAAAAATATCACTCATTTTTGGGACAACATTTGAACTATTTTGGTCTTACAAACTAAAATTGTCTCTTCCCTTTCCAAAATTTGTCTTGGGCATTCAAATTGCTCAGTTTTCAAGCTTCTCAAAAATCTATGGACTCTGCAAGCTTAAATCTACAGACTCTATAGGCTTAAATCTATGGACTCTACAGGCTTGAATCTATAGACTCTGTAAGAAGAGAAAATCTATAGACTCTACAGAAAGAGAAAATCTATGAACTCTGTAGGCCAAGTTCAATGGGATTTATAGGTTGATTTTTACAGACTTGATTTCTATGGACTATGCAAGTAGGTTCATTTCAAAGGGCTTCATAGGTTCTGCAGGCAAGTTCAACCAAAAAAATTAGTTTCTAACACTTGGTCATTTTTGGGATTGGTTCAGTGCCTTGATTCAATCAAAAATGTCTATCAACAAGCATTCAAGAAAAAGAGGCTTGAACCATTAAACCATTAAACCATTGAACCACTTTAGTTCAAAGGTTTAACGAGTTCAAGGTTCAATCAGTTCAATGAGTTCAAGGTTCAATCAGTTCAATGCTTTTGGTTCATCTTTTGGTTCAATCAAATGGTTCATCAATCGATTCAAGGCTTTATTTGAACCATTAAACTAAAGCTTGGTTCAACAGTTGGTTCAATGTCTTGTGGTTTAATGGAACAGTTTATCGACTTGAACCATTTTGGTTCAAATCTTGGTTCATCAGCTTGGTTCAATGTTTGGTTCAACCAAGTAGTTCAACACCTTGGTTCAACAGAGTGGTTCAACAACATGGTTCAAAGGAGTGATCAAATGTAAAAGTTCAAAGAGCCTCTCAAAGGACAAGTGCCCTTGCGAAGGGCACTTGGTCAAAAAAATACCCTTCGAAAGGGTCATTTTTGAAGAAGGCCACAAAGGTAAATTCCTTTAGAAATTTTGTTTAAGGAAGACAGTCATAATTCTTTTGGAATTTCGTCTGAAGGAATTCCTTCGGACAAAAAGTCTGAAAGAATTCAAGATGTGACTACGGGCAAAAATCCCAAAGAAATAACCAAGGCAAAAGTGATAAGAACATTTTCCATGGACTTTTTATTTGTGGGAAATTTTTGTAGACTTTTTGTCCATGGGAATTTGTTTAGGAAAAATGCCCATAGGAAACCTATGAAAGGCCACTGAAGGACCCTAAAGGGTAGGTGCCCTTGTGGGGGACTCCTAGCTGCCGAATAGAAGGACACCTCCCCAAAGTCGAACGGTCACCTTCCCTTTGGGAAGATGTAAAACAAGAACCTGAAGGCCATTCAAAGATCATTTTTTAAGGCCCAAAAGGGTAGTTTCTTTCCAAAAAAGTGCCAAATAGAAAAGCTAAAGAAGGACCAAGGGTGACGTGCCTGAAGACGTCAAATTCAAGATCGTGAACTAGCCATTGAAAACATAGTGACGGGCGTGCGAATGTCAATTTTAAAGCTCATAAAATAGCCATTGATCTTTTGAACCTATAGACCCAAATGCATTCATAGGGTTTAAGGCTAAGACCAATAGAAAGCGAGGAAGGAACATAACAACAAATTAAACCTAGGACCTGATTTAATTAACCAAGAAAGGAAGAAGAATGAAGGTAGGATCAGATCGCCAAGTGGACAGTAAAAGTTGTAAACTTTCAATAGCATGACTTGTTTCTCTGCATTGATATAATCAAATGGGTAAGTGCCCCTAAGTTCCAACCTATCTTCTTAATAGATTCCAATGTAACATGATGTGTTACTATTCTTGAGTCCTTCTTGAAGTGGCTATATAAGGGACTCTCTTCTATTGTAAATATATCTCTTTTTGACAATCAAAACAAAACTCTGCCCAAATTGAAAGGCACTTTTGAGACTTTGAGCTCAATTTGTTGATCATATTTTGTTATTGGAATAAGAAAGTAAGTGATTTTTCAGACTTTGTGCTGTGATATCTTTATTGTTGGGGAAACTGTTCTTATGTCTTTTTCCTTAATATATCTTCTGTTCCTCTAATTCAACAAGCAGAATTAGTGACAGTAGTCAGAAAGGTGTCCTGAAGACTCAAGTGTGGAGAGACTTTATGCCCCAATAATTGCCTTTAGTGTGTTTTATTTTCATTTCTGTGTAAATGGACTTTGGGATGAATTTATGCCCTCATTGTCCTTCGTATCTTACTCTTGAGCAATTCAGGTGGAGACTTTGTGCTACATCTCAATTTGATAGTTATTACATCCTTTGCTAATTTTGCTATTACTACCAGGAGTAATCTTGTGGCTGGCTAAATAGTACTTATGAAAGAAGAGTGATGTCTGTCATTTCCTTTGAGTTTTTCCTTTGATCTGTACACATCATCTCTGAAGAAAGAGAGATGGATGGTTTGTCCTACCCTTGAGTATTATTTTCTTTACATATATATATATATATATATATATATATATATATATATATATATATATATATATATATATATATATATATATATAGCCTACCTGTAGGGAACCTCCCCTTGATGAGAGGAGAGATCAGTCTCTTTTTGATGTGGTAAAACTACACATTTGGATGACTAATCTTGCTACTTTAGCTGATCAGACCGATTTTGTTTATCAATACGCTGATTGATAAAATATTCAACCAACAGAACCTAGAAATAGGTTTAGGCCTAATAGTGACCCTTGTCCCATATATAGTCTTAAAGACCATGTATAACTAATCAAATTAAAGGTATCATCCAATTTTTGTATTGGAATCCCCAAATAGGCATAGGGAAAAATATGGGAGAAGATCAACAACCATGAAATCTTGTGAGATAGTGAAATTGTGGTAGGTTGCTAACATAATTTTGAGATCCTTTGGGACACCTACTATCTTTATGGGAGAACCATGTAATTGCATGAATCCTTTCTCATTAGGTTCATACTTTATTTCTATCTTATTAGCTATGGATTTTTACATGATTGAGGTAGAAGCACCACTATCTATCATGTAATTTTGGAAAATACAATCTCCTATTATTAATGATAATTATAATGAAGATAGATTAACTACCTTGGGAGCTTGGACTTCACTAGGTTGACTATCATTAACATAAACTGCACTCACCTTATCAGTTTACTTGTTCATGAGAGAGAGAGAGCTTGGAGAGATATTTTTGAAGAAGGTCCTTTCACCTAAAAATGAGTAGAACATCCCAGATAGGAATTATAACATTAGACCTCTTCATGTAATCCATAATTTTTGATGGATAATTGGGACTCTTGGGATGTAACTTAAAAGTGGAGGTATCACTTGTGACTTGAGTGGCTTGTGGAATGAATGGACTCTTCTACTACTACCCATGTATTTAAGATTTCTACTATGTTGGAGAGGTTTTGTTGATTGTAATTTTATTGGAAGGATAATTAATTTAGGATGTGTTGGAGTGGGTTTATATTGCCCCAATTTATCATCAATCATCCTCATTTTAGCCTTGTGTGGGATGCAAACGAAACATATATTTTGAGCACACTATGCCCAAAGTTTACTGCCACTTGATAAAAAGTATGTTATAATTATTTAATGTTTCCAAAGGTGGTCTCAGTAGGTGATTTTCTCACATTTACTCCTTGTTGACTTGGCACTTCAGCTAGTGTCATGGTAGGTACATCATCGTGAGGCATTGAAGGACCTTGTTATGGAAGAGGCATGGTGTCATGAACATGAAATGTAGGAAATTGCTTTATATAAGATTTTTTACATGCTTCCCCACTTGAATCCATCACCATATCACTTAATTTTCCCCATAGAGCAGACCATTGATCTCCTTATATAATGTTATTTTGTGTTGACACTAATACTCTTGAACTACTTACAATATTGGGGATATAGCTACTGTAAGGTCTAGCCTAAGTGATCTACCTTTGGAATTATTGGTTGGGTGGATAAGGGGGTATATTATATGGATAAGATGGATGTGGATCCTGATAGGGGGGTTGATAAGGTCAATAGGAAGTATGTTGATGCCTTTCTAAGGCTACCAACTTGCTGTTTTGAGCTTTTAGTAACTCCTCAGTCATGCCAAGACTATATACCTAGCTGCCATCAGATTAGTCTTGATTATTTGGAGTTTTCATTGGAGTAATGATGGGGTAAGTATGTTGGATCTCTAGAAATAAGGGCATTATGGGTATAACAGTCAACTTTCCTGCTTAAATCCAATAGTTTTCTACTCTTATGGAGATTTCATATACCTCTGGCAATGTGGTTTCACCCATGGACTATATCATTATAAAATCATAATTTAAGGACCTTAGGTAGTATAATAAGGCATAATTTGGTTTAGGATTGATGATGACAAGGATTATATCCCAAGTATTTTGAAATCTATAGTTGAAATTAACCATAGATTCTTAGGGTGCCCTCTTAATTGAAATGAGTTGCTTAACTAGTGATACATGATCACTTCTATCTTAAAAATGATTACAAAGGCATTAATAAAATTCATCCCAAGTGTTTATAGAGGTAGGAGTAAGACCTCTATACCACTAAAGAGATTTACCTCTCAAATAAGTTGCTAAGAGTCTCATGGCTACATTTTTTTAAGTGATGTTGTATACTAAACAAAAGTCGGCTATATTAGCTATGTTCCACAAGAGTGGTAGATTTTTCCACTTTGAAATATGTCAAAATTTTCAAGGAAACAACTAGTATATCATAGATTTGGTTAATTTTTAAAGGGCTTCCACCATTAAAGGGTATAAACACTTACATTATAGGTCTTACCATTGGGATTAAAGGGCTTATAACATGCTATGTATGGACAAAATTGGTAGAATTGGTAGACTTGGGAGAATTTTGAGGGGGGGTGTGGGATTTGGGTTAAATCTAGGAACCCTATTTCTCCTTATAATATCCAAATATAGCTTAATAAATCCAATATTATTAACTTTTAAAGTTGACCTAGTAGACACATTTTGCATGAAACTACCTTCCAATCTACCATTGATTGTCCTTAGCCTTCCAAATGTATTATAGCATTGTCAAGATTTTCAAATCAGGTCTCAAATGCACTTGATATCTATTCCCATTGGGTGTGCTAGAATTATTAGGTAACTAGGTTGCACCCTTGTCTTAGGAAAAGGCTATTCACATCCACCTCAAACCTAGAACATTATTGAAGTGACCTATAGTCTATCTAAGATGCAGGTTAAACCTCTAGTTTTGATGGGGATAGATCCCCTAATTTTTCACTTCAACTCTCTCTAAGACCTAATCCTATTGAAACTAAAATGGAAAAGAGATGAAAATTGATAAAAGAACCTACTCTAAAGTGGTGATGCACTAATTATTGAAGATCTACTCTAAGTCTATCATTTGAAACCCACTAATGAAATTGATAGAGACTAAAATTGGTCAAATTTCTTGATGGTTTTCTAAGAATCAAAATTTCATATGAAAGTTGAATAGGAGTTTTACAACTTAAAGGATAAAGGCCTAGATTTGCACAAGACACTATTGGCATATGACACTTCAAGAATACCTCTATTTCCCAACACTTCATACAAATTGTATAAGTTAATAACCTAAATTTAAGTGTCATGAAAGTACATATAGATGAAAAAATAATTCATACATTATATAAATCAAAATCTCATGAATCATACTAACATTCATAAATAAATCTGCAAGTATCTTCTATTGATTTAAAGGAGTACAAGATAATTTTGGAAAAGCTTTGCTACACCCATTTGATGGATGCTAAAGAAATATCTCAATACATAATTAAATATAAGTTTTAGAGAATATTCCAAGCATGGGAGAGTCTATGAATGAGGCCAAGGAGGTATATGGTAGTTACAACAAGCCTATTCACCCTTCTCATGCATTGACACTTCTTTAATGAGTCCAATTTAGCATTGAGAGAAGGTGTGGAGGTTTTAACACCCATATTTTAATTTATGAGATCCTTTACCATGATAAAAATATCCCTATATTACCTCAAATTGTAGTTACATAATACAAATTGGGTATGGATAGGCCCCCAAGAGGCATTGAGTAGCCTTTCCTTTAATGTGCCCATAAACTTATCATGAAACTACCTATACCCTATCATAATTGTCTTTAATTTGGGATATTATCACCTTGATTATAGTTAGCAATGATTCAAGGTTGCTCATAAATTCCACCACACCATTCTATGCCTACTAGACTCTTTTACTTATAAGTTAAATATGCTTATTCTACTTGTTCTTCATTTTATACATACATATAGTTTGAATGATTTAGGTAGATGAATAAAGACTTATAAAACATATGATAAGGATTTAAATTTCCTTTATCAAATCCTTGTATCAACACTTTAGCCTTTTCTCAACTATATTCTACCTGTAATTACATGGACCTTGCTAGACTATGCCTTTCATACCAGTTCTATAGACTAGCTATTTAGAAAGAGATAATAGAGATATTAGAAAGAACATTCATTAATAATTTTAACATTATATAGGTATAATAAGCCCTAAATTTACCTCTCCCATAATTTGGAACTCCTAGTTAGGCTTTGCAACACATATTATACATAAAACCCTACAAACTTGAACTTTTAGGAGGTGACCATATAGTTTCCATACCATCAAGTGCCATGGACATGAGATCCTCTGAGATGAAAAAATGATCCAAGTTTTATAAAATCAAGTCATAATCATTTGAATGAACCTTTTGGTAAACCTCTCTAGTCAAGTCACTATTAGGGTTTATGGGGGTTTTAAGAGTGCTTAGGGGTCCTAGGGATGGCTCATAGAGATCATAACATAGAACAATAACCTAAATTTAGGTGCATGAAAGGACATATATATGAAAAAATAATTCATACATTCTAAACATAAAAATATCATGAATCACACTAACATTTAATAAGAAATTTACAAGTATCTTTTATTTATTCAAAGGAGTACAAGATAATTTTGATAGAGCTTTGCTACACCCAAATGAGGGATGATAAAGAAAGAGATCAATGCCTGATTAAATAGAATTTTGAGAGAAAATAAAGAATATTCTAGGTGTGGGAGAGGTGATGAATGATTCCAAGGTGGCATATGGCAGTTACAACAAGACTATTCACCTTCTCATGCATTGACACTTCTTCAATGAGTCCAATTTTGTGTTGAGAGAAGCTATGGAGATTTTAACTCCCCTATTTATCTTTATGCAAGCCTCAAACATGCTAAAAATATCCTAATATTCCCTCTAATGGTAGTTACATAATGGAAATTAGGTAGGATAAGACCCCAAGAGACATTAAACAACATTTCCTTCAATGTTCCTATAAACTTGTCCTTGAAACTACCTCTACCCTATGATAATGGTATTTAGTTTGGGATATGCTCACTTAGATGAAATTTACCAATGACTCAAGGTGTTTCATCAATGCCACCATGCTATTTTATTCCTGTTAGAATCTTCTACTTTTAACTTAAGTAGGCTTATTTTGCTTGTTATTCATTTTATGCATACCTACTATTTATATGATTTAGGTAGCTAAATTAGGACTTTTAAAACATCTGATAAGGTTCAAAATATCCTTGATCAACTCCTTATATTAACACTTAGGCCTTTAAAAACATATGTTATACCTATAATTACATGGACCTTGCTAGAGTAGGTCTTTCAGACCAATTCCATAGATTGACTATTTAGAAACAGATAGCAAAGCTATTTTTAAGCACCTTCATGCATACTTTTGACATTAAAAAGGTATAATAATCCTTTAATTTACCTGTCCCATAATTTTGAACTCTTGGTTAGGCTCTTTAAATAACATTATACCCAAAACCCTATAAACTTAGACTTTCAAGAGGTGACCATATAATTTTTATATCATTAGGTGCCATGGACATGAGCCCCTATAAGATGGAAACATGGTCCAATTGTTAGACAATAAATTCCTAAGAATTTGAATTCACTTGTCACTAAACCTCTCTAGTTGAGTCACTATTAGGGTTTAAGGGGGGTTTAAGAGTGTTTAGGGTTCTTAGGGATGGTTCATAGAGATCAGAGCTTTGATTTCTAAACTAATTATACCAAATTTAAGCTAATAAACCTCCCCATTTTACCTAAAGTTTTGGGCTCCACATGCCTAGTATCCAAGCTATGATGAGCATTTGAAGGTGCTCTTTGTATAACAAACTTGATTTTTGAGCAAGATATAGATGTTTATAGGCAAAATGACTAATTGTAGGGTTTTTCCTAAAATCCAAATTAGCCAAAAGGACTCAAAACATTTTGATGGACTTCATCATTCTAGTTAGAAGCATTCTTACTTCCCAAACTACTCTCTTCTCTACCTTTTGGTGACACAATCATAGTGGAGATGATGGATTAGTCTATCTACATACTTGAATCATGAACATTGTCTTAAACCTTAAGGTTAAAAGGCACTTTTGCATCATATACAACCTAAAAATTACCTCAAAGACCTCATGAAGTAGCATCATTAGCTTGATTGGATCATTTGACCCCCTTTGGATGCACACAACCATGAATTCCTACACATGCTTATTTGCTTGCTAAACCAGTCATGGAGGTAACTTTAGTGGATATTAGAGGACGTTTTTAGATGATCCATGAATTATTCTCCCTCCCTAACTTTATTTTTCATACAAACACTCCCTATCTCTTTGCTCTTGTGTTCAAACTAATAATTTTAGACCTATTTCATATAGTTTGACTCTTACACATGCCAACTAGTGAGTCATTATGATGCTTAGATGACTTTTTTAGACATTAAAAGTAATTTAATGGTAAAACTAACTCATCTGGATGGGTTTTAAAGGTAAAATCCACCATTGGGTCACTTTTAGGGTATATACAAGGTTTGAGACATCCACCATATTAATGATGGTTCATAGTGTATGAATGTCCAAACAAGGAAAAAATCCATGAATCTATAGTGCATTGATCTACTAATTTTACATGAATGTCTTAGGTTTCCTTACAAAGGGTGTGTGGAGATATGAATGTTGGAAGGTGACACTAAGGTTGTTTATAGACAATTTTGAGTGGTTTATTTTGTAAGGTTCATTCATAAATATTATCCTACAAATTTCAACCAATATTTATTTAATCTTTATTCCATAGGGGGACTTAAAATTCCATAATATCTTTGGCCTTGAGCATGTATGTAGTCGAGTGGGTGAGCACTTGAAGGTGAGCTTCAAATTGATTGTGTATAGGATGACTGGCTCAAACAAGGTTTGAAGACACCTAGAATATTTTAGTCACTTATCTACACTTTAAACCTCCTTAACAGATCCTAAAATTAATACACCTCACCTTGACCATATAACTTATTTCAATATCTTGAAGGAGCTTTAAGATGGCATTAGGGTCTATAAGTAGGCTTGTGTGACTATCTGCATTGGCCTATCTTTAAGGCATTTGATAGTAGATTCAAATGATAAACCTATTTTAGGAGGTATAAGGAGAATTAAAACCATGTTTTAATGATAAAAATACTTCTATATATCCCAAATTATTGATAGACCCTTCATGGCATAGATCTACTCTTCAACCCATAAAACTAACTATCATAGAAAGGGTTTTCTCTAAGACAAAATAGTGAGTATACCCACTATTTTTATAGACTAAATAGAGGCATGGGTACCTTTAATTGGTCATAAAAACCATTTTTATTAAGTTTTAGGGTTTTTCCATGCTTATAGAAGCCTCAAACCATAATTTTAGCTTAGACTGGTAGTAAAGTGACTATTGATTATGTGACCAAGCATGAAAATTATGAGTATGGCCTTCTCCATTATTTCCTGAGGTGTTTATGATAAGGAGGTATCCATAAAATATCTCAAGAATTAAGATAGTATCTCATGGTTACTTTGTAAATCCCTCTCTAATTGCATATACTACCCTTCTCATAGCTTAGGGCTCATGCCTGAGTATGCCTATGTGTTTTAAACTTGTGTAGATGTTACATTGCCTTATTACAGGTGGTGAACATCAAGTGTTACGTTATTAAATATTATTAAATTTGACCTTTATAGTATGAAAATTTACTTTTATCTTAGGCAAGATGAAGACAATAATATACATCAATAATGTCACATGTATTCCCCTGCTAGTATTGACTCTCTACAAGGGTTTGGTCATCAATTTTATATGAGAATAAGGTTGTCTAAAACTACTTAAACTCTAGAAAACCATTTAAATAGTCACTTTAAAAATATGGATCCATATTTATAATGCATACCCTCTCATACTTACACTAATCTTCATGCATTTGAATGGTTTACATAGTGCTCCTTTGAGAGTCTACTAAAATAGGCCTAAAAGGGCTGGCAATAGGTGGTCATTTGCCTTCTCAATTCACTATATGACCATGTATGACCAACAACCTATGATATCATTAATTTTAAGGGTTCTAACAGAGTATGAAGGTCTATTATCATGGTTTGGCCTTTGAAGGATTGATGGAGGAGTGAATGAATATGACTATGGGGTGAATGAGGGTGAGACATGGACAATGAGGTTATAATACAATAATAATGGTAGTGGAAACAATGTGAAATAATAGGAGCATAAAAATGGCATGAAATGGAGGATAAGAACCCTTCCAAAACCAACCACATGAACCTTGTATACCCTTACACATATACCTAAGAAAACATGGAACTTTGTAGGTAGAAATGAATCATACATAGCAAAAAGGTGGAACATATGAAACTTACAAAAACTATAATTTTTGCAAAAGACCTTAAACTATGCTAAAACTAACTATGTGAGTTTAGAGATAAGGAAGATGTATTTTAGGCATTTGGGGTTACCATGGGGGTTATAAAAGTTATTCATAAGGTTATTATGACACCCCACCATGACTTCAATACCCTATTTCCATGTTTTTAAGTTACATTTGAAGCTTTGAAGGTGCCATTGAGCCACACATAGTGTTCACCATACAGTGATTTTCAAGTGTGCACAAGTCCTTTCTCCTTAAGATATTTTGATATGAAAAGAGGTAATTATACCTCTAACCTAAGAAAGAAGTAATTAAAAACCTTAAATCACTCTACCAAATATTTAACTCAGTCAACAACTTCTAGAAAAATAATTAAACACTATTCACTGTCCAAAGTTGACTGTAGGTTACACATAGGAGCTAGTCTTGAAGGTTTGCTAGTTCTATGAGATCACATGTGATTAAAGTGTAAAAAATTATATGATAGGCTATTTAAATACATTAGGGAATAAAATTAGTCATTGGTTTGATTAGGTAATCCAAGAATCCATGAAAATTATTGTCTCCAACTTGGCTTGTGCAAATAATAATGGCATATAAATTCCTTAAATTCATAAAGAATGTTCATGAAGTTCATGAAACCAATCTCAATACCAATTCCCATTTGTGGAATCTAGATGAAAGTAATTTATTTGGTTATGAGGTTGGTCCCCCATTATCTCTCCTTTGTATGGTATAAGCATAAATATAAGGTGCTCTTCGAGTTTGAAAATGAGCTCAAGGGGGATATGGGATGGTTTTGAAACTCTTTTTCATTGAAACACAATACTTTATTCTCCATTTAATAGTCTTGACCTCCCTCTATAAGGCCATGACCCCACCTGAGCCAATCCATACTGCACAGATCTATACCACTTGATAAATGTTTGTAACCTACCATTTATCTACATTTTTTCTTGTTTCAGACCTAAAAACATCATCAAGAGGTGTTGTAGAGGGAAAATAGGGGTCATGTGACACTTTGAACCTGATGGTACAAATTAAGTGAGTTGAAAAGTCACTATTTATCACATGTGAGGCCCATTTAGGAGGATTTAGGTGTTGACCATGATGTTAATGGATTTAATAAAGTATGAAATGGTCTAGTAATGGTTTGATGAAGCTTATGAGTTCTATTGAAGGCATGTGAGGTGATTTAGTGGCCTATCAAGGCTAGGTTAGGTATCATTATGACCAAAAACATTGACTTTGGCACACATATATGACCTTAAGCAACATATCAACTGAATATCATGTCAATATTATATGAAAATAACATAATGACTTCGTAGAGACCTCAGATAGACCCTAAGTTACTTTTCATGATGTTTTTGAAAGCTTGAAAGTGATCATACCTCATGTTATTAGACAAATTAGAGATGTTCTTGAATTCTCACTAGATTACCTTCTTAATTTACCCTCACCATGACATTTTTCAACTGTTAGGACTCCATTAAAGTGACCAAGGACCATTTACAAATATTTAATCATCATGGAAACACTTGATTCAAGTTGAACAGAAGGAATGAAAGATAAAAAAGTGGAGATATAGCATGACAAGATAATGGATTTTTTGAACAACCCTCATAACTTACAAGGATAAGATGAAATCATGAGACTAATGATAGATCAATATTCAAGACATTAGGTTGATCCATTTCTAGGTATAAGACTATAAAATGGTTAACATTTTTAGTGACTCAGCTGGCTTGACCAGCCTACTGGTCAAGGAACTCATAACTTTAGGATTTGCTCTTAATGGCTTAGAAAAGTTAAACTTGACTGCACATGGACTATGCCTTATACCTTACATAATTTAAAAAAATAAGACACAACAAAGAAAAAAATAAGAACAAGAAAAGATGACACAAAATTACTAACAACAAGACCAAGCATCAAACATAAAACATGTGTATAAGCACTTGGATAGAGAAGACAAACTCTAGCTACTTATGTGCAAGAGGCATGATGAATATTAGTAACCAAATTTGAGGAACATCCCATTGATAGGTATGGGAAGTTCCTCACCATTAAATCTATAAATTGGAAAGGCATTAATTTAATTGTATATGGTAATGATATAAGGTCCACTCCAAATTTTGTCAAACTTGGAATGTTTCCTTGGATTTGTATAGTCCTCATCCCTCTTGAGGACTACATCTCATTGTTGGAATGTCCTAGATGAATATCTTTTGTCAAATGATTTCTTGAATTGATTCTGATTAGACCACATGGAATGTATGGAACTACCCCTTATCTCTTCTAATTGTCTTAGTTCATTCATTCTCACTTGCATTGCATCATCTTCCAAGAGCTCACGTTGATGAACAAGCTCTAATGAAGGTAGTTCAAGTGAAATATGTAGTCTTACCTCTCTACCATAGATAAGGAGGTATGGAGAGTGTAAATTAAACTTATTAGGTGTGACTCTATCTATCGATAAGGTAATTCTCAACCTTTTATGCCACTCTCTTTGACTATCCTCCATGGTCATTTTGATGATCCTTATCAAGTTCTTCTTTGTGGACTCTACTACTCCATTACCTTATGGGTAATAGTTAAAGGAATCCTTGAGTTATATTCCATGGATAAGGTCGCACTCATATACCTTAACACTTATAAAGGCCAAGGAATTATTATAAATTATTTTTGAAGGTACACTAAATCTAGTCATAAGATTGCCATATAACTCCAAGATTGAGTTCTCATTGGCCTCCTTAAGTATAGTTGCCTCCTCCCACCTTGTGAAGTAGTTAGTGGATATTATGATCCACTTATGTCCATAAATGTAATGGGTATGTATCATTCCTATTATTTCTAAGCCCCACTACATGAAGGGTTGTTCAACTTGAATGGGTTTCAAGGGAAGGGAAGCTAATTATTGTTTTCTAGTGAACATGGAACATTTGGAACATTTTTTGACATAAGTAGGTGAAAATATAAAAAATTTAGGCCAAAATTATCCATATATAATTATTTTATAGGTTTTGGTCTTGTCATGAAAGTTCCCACCATCAGGCCCATCATGAAACTACTCAAGTAGCTTGTCAACTTGGCCTGATTCAACACATCTCAAAAGCATACCTCCTACATACTTCTTAAAGAAAACTCCATCTATCAAGACATATGTTATGGTATACAATATAAAATTACTCCTTTTTGTTCTATCCAAACCCATAGGACATTGTTCTATTTGAAGGAACTTGACCATATCATTGGTCTAGCTAAGAGGAGTTGTATTTATAGTTGCCTACAGACTGTCATGGACTATGAACACTATGATTTTATCTTCCTTCACATATACTATAAGATTATAACATAAACCTATACCTATTATTATCTTGGTAACTCTCACCTCAATGTCATTCATACACTTTATTACCCACCTACCTCTCTTCTCACTCAAATCTATGTTGGGTATAAATTCTTTGATGCTTGGGTGTACTACCATCACTATAACATTGTTGTTAGACACCATATGCTTAAAATTGTTCAATAATATAATAATATCAAGTACATGATTCTACACAAAGGTAAAAATTTATTAATATCCTTCTAATATTGATTAAATAAGTTAATGGTTGTTCTAGGCCTTCATCATTTTGTTACATTAGAATAGTAGAAATTGCATCAACTATGGAGATTACATACAAGAAAAACTCTTTGTCAAAGTCAAGGTTAGGGATTGTGGGGGATTGATATATTTATTGTTTTATGGATTCAAATATCCTATTTCCTTCATTTCTCCATTTAAATTATTTGTGATTCTTAGGCATGTGAGCAAGAGGCATAACTAACTCTGCAAAACCTAGAATAAACCTCCTTACAAAGTTGATCTTCCATAAGAAGCTCTAAAAAAATTTCTTGTACTTGGGTAGGGGTAAGGAAAAGATTGATTCAACCCTCTCAGAGCCTATGGATAGACCATCCTTTGACATCACATGCTGCAACAATCTACCCTCATGAACAACAAAGATGTTTTTCTTGGGATTTAAGGACACTCCAAACTACCTGCATATATCAAAGACTAAATTCAAAAGTGGATTATTACTTGACATATCCTTTGATAACATAGTGATTTCATTAAGATAAATGAGAACCATCTCATTTATTATCCCCTAAAAGGCAACATCCATTGCCCTTTATAAAGTTGCCCCTACATTGGACAATCCAAAGGGCATTTTCATGTATGCATAGGTGCCCTACTTTGTAGTGAATGTAGTCTTATGTATATCCTCATCCTTGACTAAGATTTTATTGTATCTAGAGTAACCATAAAGTATATAAAACCTATGAGATCTTGAAACCTTCTAAAGGATCTGATCCATGGAAGGTAGTGGAGAGTGGTCCCTTAAAGACACCTTATTAAGGTCTCTAAAATTAACACATAGGCATATATCTCCATTCTTATTCCTCATAGGCACAAGGTTTTCTAACCATGAGATTTATTAATGGGGAATATGATCTTATTTTCAGTCAATTTAAATAATTCCCTTCTCATGATCTCTTTAACCTTAGGGTTAACTAGTATTTGCTTCTACCTTACCGATTTTGCATTGTTCTCCAAATCTACAGTGTGTTGGGATAGATTAAGGTTAAAGCCTTTCATATGATGTTAATCCCATGAAAATAGATCTATATACTCTTATCACAAGGTTATGAAGGTAACTATCTCTTCTATTGTGTTCACTTTTCCCAACTTAAGTAATTTATCCTTAAAGATGACTATCTTCTCATAATATTATTATTTAGTTGAGATACTCACCTTATCTCTTCTCAATTGATCATATTAATTAAATATGGTATCCAATTTCACTAATACATTTGGAAATTTTTATTCCTTAGCTTCACTATTTGATCATCAAACTGATGCTATAATCTACATTGATTTTTATGACATAATTCTTCCATATGCATGAGAAAACAAGCAACTATCAAAGACCTATCAACTCACCTCATTATCAAATATAGAGGTCCTAAATATAACCTTGATTCATGATTGTCTTTGAGTGCACTTGAATTCATCATCAATGTCGTATTGGGTACCAATGGTTGTAAGTCTATCTACATGGCGATTAGACTTCCTTGGTATAGAACATATGTTAAATGATAGGAAATCCTCCAAGAGGTCCCATAATTAGTTATTTGAAGGCTTAAAGAGATTATTATTAGCTAAAATAACATCTCTCACTTGATACACTACTATATCACTATCACCCTTCACTTGCAAAATTTTGATACACCTTATATTTGCCTCTTGTAGCATATATATATGGGCTTCATACTCTACTATGTTTTAAGTAAAACTAAATTACAAACTCATTGTAGAGTAGTAAATCTAATTTTAAGGGGAAAAAATCATTACTCTATCCCCACTACTATTCTTTGACCTTGATTCATCAAATAAAAAATTCCACATGCCATCATACTCTTGAGTTGGGCTTATGAGACTAGGCACAATAGCTCTTTCCTCATGCATGTAGTATACTCCTGGCCTATCTCTTTAATGGTCTTGTAGAGCTCAAAACCATGGTTCTAAACTTCCCATTCATCATGGATTATATCTAAAATGCCTATAATATGATCCTTGGATTCTTGCTCACTAACATTTTCATCCTCATCTATAAAAGTGCAGTTTACATTAGATAAATTGGGCACATAGAAAATCTACGTAGAACATATAAATAGGTTCAAACCTAATAATGACGCCTTGTCTAATAACTAGGCCTAAAGACCATGTATGACTAGTTAGATTAAAGCTATCACCCAATTTTTGAAGTGAAATCCTTAGATAGAAATAGGGAAAAATATGGGGAAATATCAACAACCATGACATCTTGTGAGATAGCGCAATTGGGATAGGCTGATAACACAATTTTAAGATCCTTTAGGACACTTACTATCTTTATAGGAGACACATTTAATTTTAGGACTCCTTTCTTATTGGGTTCATACTTGAGCTCTAATTTATCAACTATGGCTTTTAAAATGATTGAGGTAAAAACATCACTATCTATCATGCAATTATGGATAAGACAATCTCCTATTATCACCATCTCACCTAATTGTCCCCATAGAGTACGCCATTCACATTTTTTTACAAGGTTTTTTTATTTTGACACTAATGCTCTTGAATTGGTTGTAGCATTGGTGTTATAGCTACTATAAAGTCTAGCTTGAGTGATCTAACCTTATCCTTATTGGTTGGGAGGATAAGGGGGTTTATTATAGGGATAAGATGGATATGAATACTAATAGGGGGTTAATAGGGACTGTAGGAAGTATGTTGATGCCTCTCTAAGGCTACCAATTTATTGTTTTGAGATTTTAGTAACCCCTTAATCTTACCTAGCTTATCTACCTGGCTACCATTAGATTGGTCCTTATTATTTGGAGTTAGAAATGGAACAATGGTCAGGGAATTATGTTAGATCTCTTGAAATAGGTTCATGAGGGGTTTAGGAGTCAACTTTACTACTTGAATTAAGTAATTTTTTTCTCTAATGGAGATTTCATATGCCTATGGCAATGTGGTCCCACCCATGGACTATATCATTACAACAACATTAAAATTTAAGGACCTTAGGTAGTATAGGAAGGCATAATTTGGTGAAGGCTTGATGATGATTGGGATTTTATCCCAAGTCTTTTGAAATCTATAGTTAAAATCAGCCATAGATCCCCATGGCACTTGTTGAGGTCAACATACTCCCATTTTTGAAAATTAGGACCCTTGAGATACTTTGAACCTTAACATTGAATATTTGATATGATTAGATCATTATCAAAATTTGAAGATAATCTCCGTTGATAAGAATGGCCTATTTACTTGTAAGTATGCTTTGAGCTTGCCTAATGTTGTTAATAATTGGTCTTCATGTCTTAAAGTTATAGGTTTCATGGAGCTCTTACTGATGGATCATACTTATAATTTATAGATTGAGTCTATTTAGGCTTTCACTAGCCTTTGGTTTATGAAAACTCAAACCCAGATTCATATTCTGAAATTTCCTTACAAAAAAACCTTAGCATAAACCCTTGGTTCAAATTTATATTTTGTGGGAATGCATTTGGTGGGAATACTTCAAAGTTTAAATTAAGCTTAATTTTATTCTAAGGTTTAGTCATGTTTCACAAAATGACCAAACCCTATCCTAAAATCATGATTGGTCCCTTTCCATTATTTTTCCCTTTTTGTTTCCTTTATTTCTCACCAAGTCTAACTTTCATATTGGTAGGGTCATTTTAATTTTTATAACATAGTCTCCTTTGTTACCTATTTAAACTAAAGTCTAAATTCTAAAGCCTCATTCATGTTTATCAACATGAATGAGACCTTAGTCTTAACACTTTGTCCTAAGTTATTATTTCATCCTAATTCATAACTTAAATGTTTTTACCTTTTATAGATCCAAAGCTCTTGATTTATCACCCCCCTAGTTAGATAGAGAAAAGGAAGCCCACAGATCCTAAAACCTTCACCATTTGAACCAATCCCACATCATCATGAAGATCATGATCAATGGCTCATGCTTAATCAGAACTGAAGATCCAATGGAATGAGATTGCCCAAGGTTAAGTGGGTCCCTTTCATTAAATATGAGATTAAGCCTTATTTTTACCCTAAGTAACCTTTGTATTTTTTAATATAATCAAACCTTAAGATAAAACTAAGTTCATGACTTTAATTATTTGAGGAAGCCAATCTCATGCAAGTATCCTAGATCATGATTGATGGTCCATGGGTGCTCATATAGATGATGATCAAATGAAGTGAGGACAATTTTGAAATGTTAAAAGGCCAAAAGATTCCTAAAAAGATGAAAAATGTCACCATCTCAAGAACTTAGAAAATATCAACAACCCATAAGTCCTCCCTAAGGTCAATAGTGTCAAAGATCAGGATCTCTATAAATCCACCATGTGTCACTCCTACATACGAAGAATAATGTTAACAGAACCTGAAACCAATAGCATGCACTCACTCAAATCTTAATTGGATGTCTCTCACTTCATTGTAGCTCTTGATAAAATGGAGAAAATTAAATTTGAGATTTATGGAATACAAAAATTTGATGAGCTTAAAATTGATGTTCTCACAATCATCTTTTGACACCCATGAGGCCATCATTGATGTCCATGAGACCATCAAATTTAATCCCACCAAACCTAAATAACTTCATGAGCTTAAATTTGATGTTCTCACAAATTTCATTTGACATCCATAAGGCTATCATTGACATCTACAAGACTACCAAATTTAATATCATCTAGCATTTTATCTAGGCAAATGGATGTGTTTATATCATTCAAAGGGGCCAATTTGATATCATACTTTAAAACTTAGCATAAAATATTTTAGCCTAAGTCTATGGCATGTTTATTAACATGAAACAAACTTAGCTTAAAATATTTTAGCTTAAGTCTATGGCATGTTTATTGACATGAAACAAACATAGCTTAAAATAGTTTAGCCCTAATTAAATTTCATGCATCCTTTATGATCAATGGCTCAAAATTCATTGAGACTAGATGATCCAATGGAACATTACTAATGACTATTTAACAAATATCAAAGAGATTATGGGATTGATACATGGTATATGTGCATTCAATATATGACTATTACAAGATACAAAGCTTAGAAAGGCCATAAAGGTGCCAAGTGGCACAACTATGAGGCTCAATGCAAAGATGGCCAATAACAAGCAAGATCTTAGATCACAATCAACAACCCACATTGATTCATGGAAAATGATCTGACAATGTGAAGTAAAAGGAAAATTTTAAATAAAAACATCTAGTTATTTTAATGCATTTATGAAAAATGTCACAAATGTTTCCAGATAGATGCCAAATAAGTAAAACACAAGCAAACCATGACAAAAATGAAGATATTATGTACTAAAAAATGCAAACATATAAAGGCCAAGGCCAAAATCAAATCTAAGGCATGAATGAGCCTAAGTTTGAATAAGCCATCACCATTAAAGCTTCATAAGATCCTCAAACTTACATAAAATACCCTAAGTTAAACTCGAATTGATCACAGTCGAGCTAAAAAGAGTCCAATTGTGATTTAATCATAAAATAATTAACCCAAAGACCATTTCCAACATAATAATAAGCAATTCATATGTTTGAAAGCCATGGAAACTCAGAGTCAATAGTACAAGGATGAGATAGAGTTGTATTTGTCTATAAGTAATGAAGGGAGGGTCTTCAAGGACACAAAATTAGACATTACAACACTGAACATAGGTAATAGAACTAGCCCCAACTCTTTTGGACCATTGAAGAGATGCAAGGCATCATGTTTGGAGGAATAAAATATTTCCATTGTGAACAAAAGATACTACAACCTAGTTGTAGTCCAAATGGCTAGTCTCCACCTTGTTGCCACCAAACCTGAGGTAATCCTCTATATTGACATCCTTGATCCCATTTTAAAATATTATAGAATTGAACAAGGTTAGATTATTCATGAAAGAACCTTTAAGATAATTGCATACATTTCCCCATTAACCTTTGAAATTTACTATAAACTTTTAAATCCCCAAGTAGACTTTCCCACCATCAAGGAATGGATTGGAAAGAATGATGTAGACACCATCCTTAGGCCATGGTTTCTCTAAGGGAATCATTTGATCCAAGACCTTACTAGCAATATCCCAGTTGCCTAATTTAAAGAGAGGGTTATGGTAATCATGACTTTATTGAATAGAATATTAGGAGTCCCTTCAAATTCTTATATCAATAAGAGTTGGGTGTGCTACATCTACTTCATGGTAGAGAAATAACTCACTCCCCCAATTGGAAAGATGATCAACATCTATTTAGAATGAAAATTCATGTCCATCAAGAAGAAGACCAGTATGTAATTCTTTATGATGTCTTATATATTGGATGCCTTGTTAGCCTCCACCAAGATCCCCTATATCAAAAATTGGTCACTTGAGGGTAGATTTACAATCTCCCATCACTATTCAAAGCTACACATATTCAAATATAGTCAAAACATCCATTTCATATCTAACTATGTGTATCTAGCCTTGGTAGAAGCCATCATAGGGATCCATATGCCTAGGGTAAGCCCTCTAATCAGGAAATATGTTTAGCCAATGGGAGACATCTGATTGTATCTAGATTGTACAGTGATCAAAATTGAATGGATTTTGATTCAACCTTACAAGTTGCTCATCTATGTTCCCTTCAAGTTGTCAAAGCAATAAATTACGTACCAACTTCTTCATGATGTAGACAAAATGTGAAAGAACAAGAAGAAAGGCTTCATTCATCCCTTTCCTTTGAACATTGGTAGAACTATGCTACATAATTAGGACCAGGTAAATACTATGCCTAGGCATAGGGAATATTTCAAATTATAACTTGATGAATTAAAGTAGTGGGACCCTAAGGGCATGGTCTCCATGCATTTGAAATCTAATTAATTTCCTAAGTTAGTGTATGAGCACTAGATCGGTGTCCATGAAACCTTATATATCAAAGCAAATAATTTTGAAGAAATATTAGCTAAGCTCAAGGGACATAACATTAGAATTGAGCATAAATTGAGTAGTGATGAGAAGCCCCTTAGGGACATATGGAAAATGGGACATCTATAATACCATTTTCTTCTTGGACCTTCAATTACCCCTCATGATCAACAATAATTAGAAGGGTAATATCCCAAAGCATAGATTACATAAGATCTTGGCAAGGAAAAGCTAGAAGAAATACTTAGTGAGGGACCCGCATCCTCAACCCTTCCTCAAAGACTAACATCCTCTATTAAATAATTAGACATGATTTCCATAGAGCCAGATGAGATAGTGGAAGATGCCATGTCCTTACTGAGGCATAAGGGCTTTGATAAAGAGGAAGAACATGTTGAATAAACACAAGCCCAAATAGAGGTAGCTGAGAAAGAAAAGGGGAAAGAGCCTACCTTGGATATAGTCCCAATGGATCCATTAAGGAAGAGAAAGATAGAATTGTCAATAGTCTCAACTAGGCAAAATAAGAACAAGTTGAATTTCACTCACCCTACGAGTGAAATCAACTTATTCAGTGATGAATACACCATCCATGGACCAATCATCCCTAATTAATTTATATATGGAAAAATACAAAAAATCCTCACCTAGAACCACTCATGGGCCCTGACCAAGACTATTAATATTGATGTACATGATGGTATCAAGCCATGGATAAAGGATTTGATGAAAGAGGAGGAAGAAATAAGAATAGAGGCTATTGTAGGGTTAGATTACAAGTAAATGGAGACTCTAGGAGATTCAAGTAGCACCTAGATGGAGGCTCCTAAACTTCTAAAGTACACTGAACTAACTACCAATCTATAATTTAATCCAAAGATAGATAGATTAAAGAGAATGATAATTAGAAAGACCATGGTGGAGATTTAAGAGTTCACATTTCAAAAGGTTGAGCCATTTCTAGGCTTAACACTAGTTGGTGAGCAACAACTCGATAAACTCTCCATTCTTGAATAGGATGTTTAAAGCCTAGTTAAGGATCATTTATCTTAGGTTAGATCAAAAATTATGGGTATGAAGTGAAGGATACATAATTTGGAGAAGAGAATTTAGAGACACAAGCTATCTTATTAGTACCTAAGGCAATGACAATTTATTTTGATGAATCCTTTTATGACATGTTTGATGCATTGAAAATAATGAAGCTAAGGAAAAGTGCATTGGCATAGTAGAATATAGTGGCTAAGGGTCTAATATCCCAATGGTAAGATTTATAGGATCAAATGATAGGTTTAATCAACATCTGGGTTGGAAGGTAGATTCTTGGGTTTAAAAAATTAAGTTTGGGGAATTTGAATGCAATTTTGGGAATTGTTATTGACAAAGTCTAGAGTTTGTGTTCTTGGTCATAAGAACTAGATAAAATCATCAAAGACGATGAGAAACTAATAGGAAGGATTGAAAAAATTCTTGGGATAATTCTCACTGACCCTACACAACCCACTATCCTAGGCATCATGAAGGATGAGGAATTCAAACATAGGGCTACTTTGGTGACTTAAGAAATAAGAAGTAAAAGCTAAGGCTAGTCTAGGGTAGATAATATCAGGATCCTAGACATGATCTTTAATATAGGTGAAAGAATACCTAAGGCTAAGAGCATCAAAGAAGCCATGGATAGAAATGATAGAGAATTAAATGAGCTAGCTGACAAGGATTGTCTCTTAAAACTAGTTATGGACCTAAAACTAATCAGTGAGTGGCACCAAAAGGCCATGAACATCCTCCAACATTAGTAAGCAAGTTCTCTAGCACAGGACCCACAAGCCAATTAGTTGAATTATATTCCATTTTGTGAAACTTTATAACATTTTAAAAGAGGAATATTCTTTTGTAAAGGTATATGCTAGTTTGTTAGCATATTTTTCTCTAGGTCAGTCCATTTGGAGAATAAAATGTATTCTAAAACCTTGTCAAAAGGACAATTATCCTTATCTTTTTTACATTTGTATCTTGTAACTGATTGGTATATTGTCTTTCCCTTCTATAAAAAGTAGTACCACCATTTTATAAAGGGAGAATTTTGAGCAAAATTTGTATACTTTGAGAAATTAATACAATCAAGGAATTCATTAAATATTGTCCAAATTTGTTGTGTCAATTGTTAATTTGGCTTTGCTCTCAATTATTGGTTCTAAAGCTTGAATTTTAATGGTTTCATGAATTCTAAATTTGCATCTATGACACAAGGTTGATAATTTGTGCTTATGTTAGATTAGTTGAAGTATCTTGAATTTTATTCATTTCATTTGTTCTGTATTTAGATGTGCTAATGCTATTTGAATTTGGTAACAAATATTTAAAGTAAATCTAGTTCTTACTTGTATGTTTTCATATTATCCTTAGAATTTTTTTTGGTGTATAGTGAGATATGAGATTATGCTATTTTGCATTATATAATGGTTAAATGCATGTTCAGTTGTAATTATAACTTTGTCATAATGTCTAAGTCAAGAATCAACAATCACACATTCTCTTTCTTCCTTACCCTTCTCTTTTTCTTCTTTTTTAACCAAATCACTTGAGTATAGATCTCACTATAAATATTCATCTATATTAGGCTTTAACATATAAATTTAATCATAATTCACTTTTATTAGCATAGATACTTTAAAATTCACAAGGACCATGATGGCTCCCAACCACTAAGTAATATAAATTTGTGGACAATCAATTTGATCTACCTTTATTTCACCATAGGTAACTAGGTTACTAAAACTTGCTACTCATGCCATGAATCCTCTAAATTCTAAAATGAGAAATGTTATTAAAAACTAAGAGAACCTATGATATACTTAAAGGCATCAACAGGATAAGCTTCCATTGGTGCTAGAAGGAGGGTTGTGAATTTGTTGAATCTTTGCTAGATTTAGTATGTTTTGATTTAAGTTTGATGTCATCTTTACACATTTGCATAATTCTTTTCTCAAAATTGTAAAGATCATTGATCTTGGTGGTATTTCACTCATCTTTGTGCTTCTTAGATAAAGATAAAATATCTTTGAGACTGGATGCTCAATTCTGGTAAAGATAGCTTAAGATATGAGAATCCACTATATTTAAGGTTAGAATATCTTATTTTGATCAAAGATTGGTATATCTTTCATAGATGTAGGTTGATTTGAGCTTAGACTTGTAAAGATAGGACATATTTTCATAATTGGACATTTATTTTAGCTAACTTAGTTTAAATTTGATGTCTTTTATTATTTTCAACATAAATCTTTACAAAATTAGCCTAGTGTACAAATCTGATCCTCATTCTTCATAAAAATTGGTTTGATACATCATATTTCAAATAGGATCTCAAATGTTCAAGATGGAACTACCAATAATTTGAACAAGAACATATTCAAAGAAAAGGTAACCTCTACTTGAGTTGGAAGTCCATAAGAGAACCCAACAAGACAAAGGTATATGTAGGTGTTCAAAGTCTTTGCCAACTTCACCACTCTAAGGTACTCCTGCATTCAACCTTCCTCAAGGTATGACTTGGTTGGGAAGTTATCCTATCAATGTACAAGGTTTAATTCATGACTTCCCCCATAATATTGAAAAGTATTTTCCAACTTTTAGTCCTAGTGGTATTGTGACAACAAAGGAACATGTTAAATCATTTAATTAATATTGATGAATGTAACCTATGAGGATGTAACATATAGATTATTCCCTTTCACATTTAAAGATGATATATATGAGTGGTTCTTAAACCTACCTAATAATTACATCATCACTTGGGATGAGTTTAATAACATCTTCATTGACCCATTTGGAAAAATAATTAGCCCTTGTGTCAGGTACCAGCAATTCACCACCCTAAAAAGGGATGCTAATAAGCTCATAAGATCTTTCAATGCAAGGTTTCAAAAGATGTATAACCGAACCATTGGCCCTTATAATCTTGAATAAGCATTGGCCTTAAAAATTTATAAATATGTTCTTGATACCATGAAATTTATAAAGAGGGATGTAGGTTCAATGAATATTTTTTTTGTAGCTTATGCTAAGGCTATGATCATCAATGATAAGATATAACCTTAAGGTTAAATGCTAGAGTATATTCCTAATGTCAATCCAAAAATTCCTACCTTGAATGCCTTTCCAAATAATAATTAGAATGTACCTACTCTTAACCAACTCCCAAATTTGAGATAATTGCCTTTAAGACATGCTACTCTCGTGATTTAGGAATTTGATTCAAGAGAGGATGGTTATTATGGTGTTAGTTTCAAAATGACAACAAAATTAAAGAAACACACTAACTAGAATAAAATATCTAGGCCTAGACACTAGGGAGATCTTAGTTAACAAAAATGAATAAAATACACATTGAAATGCAAAATAAATCCTCTTTAGCCTTCTTTGGATGATCCAAAATGCTTTTTGTAGTGTCTTGCTCAGCTTGTGTTCATGAAGTCCTTGACAATGGAAGCTTGGCTACCTCCATCTCTCCTTAGCACCTTTGGCTTGTACCTTGGCTTGGAATCAATTTGGAATGGTAACACTATTTTTATGAAGCTTTAATAACCATTTGTGCATTATAACTTTGCATTATCAAGTCTTAAAAATGATGTTCGTGGCCTCTCTATTTATAGATTTTTGAGAATGTCTAGAATCAACCTAAACCATCCATCATGAGATGAAGATGTGTGGTTGAGGATTAATTCAATTATGAAATTAAAATTGAAAAATAGGCTCATCTATATTTGGGATATATGAGTAATTAAGAGGCATGGAGGGATTTGATGAGGCATGGGAGGCATGAATCTTGATATTTGTGGTATTTATGGCTTAGGGATGTCTTCCAAAGAAATGAGCTCACCTGATGATGCAGATATTCAATATTCATTTCCAAAACAAATTATTCAACAAGTTTACATGGAATTTTTTATTAGGCTCTAATTTTGTGTAATTATCTCTTAAGCATGTTTAAGCACTTTGTGCACAAATTATTCAAATTGATCAGAATGCCTTGTTATTGGTCTAAAATTTGACTAGATTGGAATTAAAGGGTAATTTCAGATGAATTAGATCCATTATCCCATTTAGGATGTTACCAAAAATAAATAATGGAGGCATATGTCTTATGCAAGATATTTTATAGGAAAGAGCAATCTAGAGCACCTACGTGCAAAGCTAGCATTTTGACTCAAAATGATCTGATCAAAGTTAGCTAGCCCATAAATTTCATTTCCCCATTTAGGGATACCCTAGCCAAAATTGACACTTGAATATGTTAATTTTACATCATTTAGCAAGTTTTAGTTTTTTAAGGCCAAATTGTGCATTTTGGGTGGAAATTGGTCAAAAGCCTAGTTGGAGGTTATCAATGGCCAGATTTAGGTGTCTATAGTTTACCCCTATTTGGGAAGGCATTGCAAGCTATAAGCATATTAACATCTTCTCAAAGAATTAAAAGGTCCTGTATGCCTAAAAATATAACAATGATAAATTAACTATATGATGTTCCCTTGAGGGAATAGTTGGCACAAGTAAGTTTGAAAACAGTCCCTCAAAAAGAAAGATGCAAAATGAGGGGACCAAAGAAAGGAAAGATGATGGGATGAAAACAAAATGATACTAAAAAATTAGTCAAAATTATTGAGAATGCAAGTGGGATGGTGTATAATGGTTTTCCCAAAGGTGGTTATAAATATTGTACCCCAATAGTTGTAACATGGTATGATAACATAATGATTTGCCCAAAGGTGGTTATAATCATTGAGAAGATGGAGCTTCCCCAGTTAGGATAGACAAACAAGATAATAACATGCCCCTGTATAGGTAAAAAAATTAAAGTGGTGATAACATAATGATTTGTCCAAAGGTGGTTATAATCATTGAAAAATGTAGGTGGGATGGTGTGCAATGATTTGCCCATAGATGGTTATAATCATTGGACCCTAATTATGGAAAAAATTATAAACTTGGTTGAGGAGGATGACAAATTAACATAGAGGGTAATGATGAATTGGAACAACCTACTAGTAGGTAGATGCTCATTTAAACTCATAAAGATTGAAATTCCTTCATGTTTAATTACTCTATTTAGGATATGATTAGGATGGAATCATGATGTCAGTTCTGAAGAGATGCCACCATTGCTGAATAAACTTTTTAAAGCTAAGGTTTGTTATAGCAAATAGATATCATGGTATAACATCATGAGGACTTGGCTGAAATATGCATAAGGACTAACTCCCATAATCTAATACTCAATATAAAATAATGCACTAATGATAAAAACCATGATGACAATGTAAACATATAAATATAGATGGATTTGAGTATAAGTGTGGGCAAGGAACCACCTAATGGACACATAAACTAAATCAAGGCAACAATGTTAAAAGCAAACAAACAAGTAGATAAACAAATAAAATAAGTAGAAATAAACAAACAAACAATGCAATAGAAAGCATATGAACATTACCCTTAGAAAATAAGCAACAACTAAACAAATGAACAAAATAGGGGAATAGAAGAAAAAGAAGGGGGTGGCTAATTTGTCTCCATGTGCACTAGGAAAGTATATGTTGCTTATATAGTTCTATGGATGTAATATCCAATAAAAAACATTATGCCAAATGTAGTTTTCCCAGGGAATGAGAAGAATGTGATAATTTATGAAAAAAAATAAAATGGATGTGATAAAAGAAGATGAATGGTCATGCAAAACAACAAGTGTGTGAGAGAAAAAGGCCAAAAAGGATGGGAAAAATAAATGACAAGTGACTTGCTTGAAATTTAGTAAGGGTTCCCAGAATCCTTAAGGAAAATAAGTGGTCAATGTTTTTGTTCTTTTCTAAAAAATTTTCAAAATTTTTTAGAAATTTTTGAAATATCTCAAATCAATCGAGAATGACAAGACACTAAATGTTTCAAGCTCACAAAATGGTTAGAGCATGGCTTAGGTTGCTCATAAAATAGCGATATCATTAAAACATAAGATGCTCACAAAATGGTGAGAATGTGGCTTAGGTTGCTCACAAAATGATGAGAGCATCGCTTAGGTTGCTCACAAAATGGTGAGAGCATGGCTTAGGGTGACTGAGCTAATATCAACAAGTATTGAGTGATACCTATATAATCCCAAAGTAGGACCTCAAGTCACTATAGTTCCACCCTATAATAGATAAATCTGACTAGTGTAGTAGTCAATTCAAACAAAATAGGCACAGTTGGTAAAAAGGCATAGTATGACATAAGAAGTTGCAAGTTAGTACATCAAGGATTAATGTTGTCCCTAGTTTGTCTATAGGTAGTTATAACTAAGACATAATGGCATAAATAAATGGTACTAATTTACTTGAAGGAAGTTATAATTAATAGTAAGATTGGTGGTAAGAAAGGAATAACAAACAAAGGATGTAATTGCCAAAACTTTTGTCACATTATCTCAAAATATGATCTCTATCTAATATACTTAAACCAACTGATGAAACTGATCAGATACCTTGATGCTAAAACTACATAATCAATGACAAAAAAAACCAAGGTCAAATGAGATAGGCTTTAGAACACATTGGGTAAATAGGTCAGAAGCAGAAAGTGGATATGATTAAGAGGATGGAAAAGGATGATATTTGTACAAAGAATAATAGTGATAAAATGGCACAACTAAAATGGTCCTTATATATAATATGCCTTAGCACTCAAAAATAGTACCATTTGAGATGAATAATATTCATTAGCTTAGGAAGTTCATTTCCATCTAGTGTGTCAAGCCTATATGCTCCTAATGCATAATCTACAATAATGGAGAAAGTCCTTATCTAGTTTGGTTTGAATTTCCCTTTATGCTTCTTCTCAGCCATTGTATTCTTTTAGTTTTCTTTAAGAACAAGATCACCAAGTTTAAATTTTTTATACTTAACATGTTGATTATAGTGGCCTTTGAGTTGGTTCTGATATGCTTGAAGATTGTTGAGCACAACTATGTATTTCTCATCAAGTAGGTCTAGCTCTTACAGGGGAGCTACTGATAGTCATGATCATCTAGGATATGCTAGAAAGAGATGCACATTGAAGGAAATTTGACCTTAATGGGAAGGATGGATTTAGTACCATAAACAAGTGAGTATGGATTTGATCCTATGGGGTATGATGATTCGTATGGTATGCCCAAATAGTAGGGAATATCTACAAGTTTCAATCATGACTAGAATTATTGATAATATTTTTGAGAATATTAATAATGGTTTTATTGGAGGCCTCAACTTGGCCATTACTTTGAGGATAATATGGTGTAGAAAAATGTTGTGTGATGTTATATTTAGTACATCACTGATCTACATCCTTGTTATTGAATGATCCACCATTATCAGATATAATATCAGAGGGGATATCAGAGCAACAAATTATATGGTTGAAGATGAATTTAGAAATTTGATTTCTAGTCATGTGAGGGGTATAGCTTCAACCCACTTAGTGAAATAATTAGTGGTGGTAAGGATATGTTTATGGCCATCAAATGAAGTGGGGTTGATATTCTTAATGAGGTCAAGTCCTCATGTAGAAAATGGCCATGGTGTCAACATCAATTTTAGATTTTTTGGTAGGGCATGAATCAGATTAGCATGCCATTGATATTTGTCTCACTTTTTTATATTTGTTGTGGCATCTACATCCATTGTGGGCCAATAACAACCAGTACACAAAATATTTTTAGACAAGATTTCCCTACTAGAATGAATGCCACATACTCCTTCATAAACTTCTCTTAATGCTAGCGTAGATTATACCAAAGTTAAACAATGAAGTAGAGTTCTATCAAAACTATGATGATAAAGGGTAGATCCAAGTAGAGTATAATGAGTTGAATGATGAATGAAGGCTTTCATTTTTTTTGAGATAGGTTAGGTGGCATAACTTGGTCATGAAGGTAGTTGTAAAGGCCTGAGTACCAAATAGAATTAGGACTAATAATATCACAAATCATTACAATGGTTGAAGGTTTATGAGCTGGTGCTAACAAATTATTGATTATGAATTGATGTTCTCTAGCTTTATCTATTTGTCAAATCAAAGAGCCAGTAGTAGCCATGGCATCTATAGTTCTATTACTAGCCCTTGGTATATGCTCAAACTAAATGTTGGCAATTTATTTTTTAAGAGTATCAACCATAGATTTATATGGAACTAGCTTGTCATCTTTGGTCTAAAAATGATATGTGACTTAATTGATGACTAACTAAGAATCACCATAAAATTGGAGATGAAATATATTCTAATGCACTACTTGTTGAAGTCCTGTAATAAGTGTTTCATACTTAGCCATGTTGTTTGTACAAGGAAAGTTGATTTTGAATGATTTAGGGATTAGATCCCCTTGTGATGTAATAAGCAATAGGCTTGCCCCTGATCCATGTGTAGTAAATAAACCATCAAAATATAGATTTCAAGGCTACTCCTGAAGGGATGTGTTAATGATGGCCATTATGGATTCATTAGGAATTTGAAATGTGAGTGGTTGTGTGTCTATGGGAGGGGCTTCAACAAGTTGATTTGCAAGAACTTATCCCTTGATTACCTTCTAATTGGCATACTCTATGTCAAACTCATTGAGAAGCATGATCCATTTAGCCATTCTACCTTACAAAGCTATTTTAGATAGCAAATATTTGAGTGGATCTACTTTTACAATGACCATGGTCTTATTATTCAACACGTAATGGTGTAATTTCAAAGCTGTGAAGACCATGGCCAGACAAGCTTTTTCAATAGGTGCATAGTTATGTTCATATGTAACAAAGGTAAAACTTAGGTAAAATATATCATTCTATTTTATATTCTCATCATGTTGAGCCAAGAGTTCCCCTAGAGCATGGTCGATAGCTGATAGGTATAAAAAGAATGGTTTTCCTAACATAGGAGGTAATAAAAGAGGTAGATTAACAAGATAGTCTTTGAGTTGTTGAAAAGATATTTGGTAGTGATGATCCAAGTGAAATGAAAATCCCTTCTATAAAAGGTATGTAAATGGATGGCACTTGTCTACTAACTAAGAGATGAAGTGTCAAATTGACTAGATCTTACCCTATAAACTATAGAGTTTCTTTAAATTGGTTGGTGGTAGCATCTCGATTATAACATGGACTTTATCTAGAGTAACTTCAATACCTCTAAAAGACATGATGAAGCCAAGTAATTTTATTGAATTTACACCAAACAAATATTTATTTGGAATGATTTTGACTTTATACTCCCATAATATTTCAAATATACTACACAACACTGCTAGATGGTTGGCCCTAGTTTTAGATTTTCCTAATATGTCATCGACATAGTCTTCAACTATATCATGCATCATATCATGGAATATGATAGTCATGGCCATTTAATGTGTATTTATAGAATTCTTAAGGCTAAATGGCATTACTTGATAAAAAAATGTTTTGCATGGAGTGGTGAATGTTGTTTTATGTTGGTCTTCTGGGGTTATTCTAATTTGGTTGTATCCTAAAAGGCCATGAAAGTATTTCATAACCTATTATGGAGTTGATGATCATGTCAATATTAGGTAATGGAAAATCATCTTTAGGACAATTTTTGTTGATGTCTAAAAAATTAGTATATATTTTAATCCCTTTAGGATTTTTACTAATAGATACCACATTAGAGATCTATTTTGAGTAATCAATGGATCAGATACATCCTACTTCTAAGATTTTTTCCAACTCTTTCTTTAAAAATACAACAATGTGAGGATGAATCTTACATAACTTTTGTTTTACCAGTTTGGTGTCAGGGTTAACCATAAGGTGGTGCAAAACCAAGGTGGGGTCTAAACCTAGCATGTCAGAATAGGCCCATGCAAAGATATCTAAAAATTATCTCAATAGAGATGTAAATATTTCATGTTCCTCCTTAGTGAGGGACGTGCCTAATTTTATCCATTTTAGGTGTGATGGAGTCCTATAAATTACCTCTATTATATCTTAAACTAGAAGTGTTGAACCATCTTCTAGGATAGTAAGTAATGACTTAAACTATTGGATTATGTCAAGGTCCTTTGTTAGGACTTGATTTTTAACTTCTCTTAGGCATGATGAATCTAAGTCCCCTAATGGGAGACCTAGCCATGTGATAAAAATAGTTAGAAATTCTTAAAGAATTTGATCAAATACTTGTTGTTTCTCAAAGATAAACTTAGATCCATAGAAAATTTCATTATTGGTGGTCTCCTAGTCTAAATTCAAAGAAAAATAAACACCCCCATCTAATGGCATCTAAAATAGGTGTTTACCATTAGACTGGCCTTTATCTTTACTTTTTCCTTGGTCAAAAAGCACCTCAAAGAGGTTTTCAATTTGGGACCTCAATTTGGCTAAGGGTATTCACTCGCTCTCCAAAATAGGTTACAATATCTAATCTGATTGAGAATCTTGATTTGTGATCTCCCAATAGAATGTTGTCTCTAAGGCCTAAAAAATCACAGAATGCCTCATCGTTTTAGAACTCATCAATCAGTAGACATGATTCTTGTTGGTCTTAATCTATCAATTGGGGATAATATAATGGCAAATGATTATGAAGAATAGATAGGGTAGAGGTACAAATGACATTGTTATCAAATAAGTTGGTTTTAGCTAGGTCATCAAATGTGAGGCTATGATCAGGCTCTACTTTGCTATCAACATCATCATCACTAGTCACTAGTGATAGAGTTTGAATTAGATATGTGGGTTCACCCCTAGGTGGTTTAAATCCAAGTCTATAAGGTCTTTCACACTTAGTCATGGAAATTCAATCTATGGTTCCTTACTGATTCAGTCTGAGGCCTCTTCCTTCATAATTGTGGTGTTCCATGATCTTATTGGGAATAGGATACTTTGCATTTTTATAACAATTTTCTTGGTTTTCATTATATAACTATGATTCATCCCCTTAAGAGGGTTAGGTTCTAGGCTCAATGCTAGTACAAATATGACAGGTCCCTTATCTTTGTTATTTTGTTGGTAATGCATATATGAGGTGACTTTAGGTCACCCAAAGGTTTTTAGATTCTTAAGAAGATTAGTAATATGAAATGTATCATGGGTCACATATGTTGGGGATCAACCAATAATGGATTACACTTGTGAAAGCAATAAACATGGAAATAAATCAGATAGATAAGTAACTGAAATGATAAATAACACAGAACAAGATATACAAGAAAACACCCTAAAAACTTGTATTAAAACTCTTTACAATAGGAATACAATTTGAAGAAACTTCATTCTTCCACACCTCTCTTAGATGCACACAAGATCTCTCACTAGATCTCTATTCCTCAAGAGCTCTCTCTCAAGTACAATCAAATCCAACAACCTGGATTGATGCAACTCAGTACTATCCTTCAAACATTCACAATGTTCTACTCATACAGTTTTACTCTTACCATTATGAGCTAAGAAGATCTATCCTAATATAGAATTAGGAGACTTGAGCATGCTCTTACAACAAATAGTTAAGCCTCTTCAACAAGGGCTCTAAAAATAATATTGCTAATAATAGAGATGCAAGCTTGAGTCCACAACTCAAACTTATCATGCAAACACTCGCTTCCGTCCACAAAAATCACTTTCTGGACACGCAGGTAATCGACGTCGGTTCCTGCCTGTTCGCCTGTGACCGTCGCCGGCCAACCCTATTGCCGACATCAGTGCCTCTGTAACTGCAACTAACCAACGTCGGTCAATCCTGACTGACGCTGGCATCTATGTAGACCCGAACCTATTTTATATGCTCCTTAGTGAAGCTTTTAGCTCCACACCCTAACAATCTCCCACTTGGAGATAAACTAGCTGCACCAGTACCTGTACAGCAACATCTTCTAGCTCCTCCATCTTCAATTCAATCATGAAGACCAATAGAAGTTGAATGAAGATTCAACTTCTCCTTCGTAACTGGCTTTGTTAGCATATCAGCAAGATTCTTGTCTGTATGGATCTTCTCCAGCTTCAACTCACCATCTTCCAATACCTGTCGTATGAAGTGGTACCTTAGCTGTATGTGCTTGGTTCTTGAGTGAAAAGTTGAGTTCTTAGCTAAATGGATTGCACTTTGACTGTCACTATACAATTTGCAACTCCCATGCTCCCTTCCAAGTTCTTCCATGAACCGTGTCATCCATATCATCTCCTTGCTAGCTTCTGTGGCTGCAATATACTCTGCTTCTGTAGTTGACAAGGCAACAACCTTCTGCAACTTAGATATCTAGCTAACCGCCGTTCCACCTATAGTAAAAACATAACCTGTGGTGCTCCTCCTGCCATCCAAATCACCTACCATATCTGAATCTACATAACCATGTAGAGAAGTATCTGAACCTCCATAGCACAAGTGTCTACTGCTGGTTCTTCTCAGATATCTAAGGATCCATTGAACTGCCTTCCAATGTTCCTTACCTGGATTAGCCATATACTTGCTTACCACTCCTACTGCTTGGGCAATATCTGGTCTAGTACACACCATTGCATACATCAAACTTCCTACTGCGGAAGAATATGGAACCTTACTCATGTACTCTACCTCATCATATGAATTAGGACATTGTTCTTTACTCAACTTAAAATGTCCAGCCAAAGGTGTGCTTACCGGTTTAGCATCCTGCATATTGAACCGTTTCAACACCTTGTCCACATAATCCTCCTGAGACAATATCAACCTATGATTTTTCCTGTTTCCCTTAATGCTCATACCAAGGATTTTCTTCGCTGCTCCCAAATCCTTCATAGCAAACATTTGAGCTAACTTCACCTTAAGCTCTGAGATATCTTGCATGTGAGACCCTGCAACCAGCATGTCATCTACATACAACAATAGAATAATATATCTACCATTATCAAATCTCTTGAAATACACACAATGGTCTGATTGACACCTACTGTAGCCATGCTCAGTCATAAACCTATCAAATTTTAAGTACCATTGCCTAGGAGCTTGCTTGAGGCCATACAAGCTTTTCTTTAACCTACACACAAACTTCTCCTTACCCTTGACCTCAAAACCTTTGAGCTGTTCCATGTATATTTCCTCATCCAAATCTCCATGAAGAAATGCTGTCTTAACATCTAGCTGCTCAAGATGCAAATCCTCAAAAGCAACCAAAGACAATACAACCCTTATAGAAGTCATCTTAACAACAGGAGAAAAAATCTCACCAAAGTCAATACCTGGCTTTTGTGCAAATCCTTTCACTACCAATCTGGCCTTATATCTCATCTGTCCATCCTCACCTTCCTTCAACCTGTAGGTCCATCTGTTCTTCAGTGTTCTCTTACCAGCTGGCAATTCAACCAAATCCCATGTTTGGTTCTCTCTTAAGGACTCCAACTCCTCAACCATGCCATGCTCCCACTTACTCCTGGACTCCACCTGTAATGCTTCTTCAAAACTCTCTGGTTCTCCACCATCGGTTAGCAATAAATAATATAAGCAAGGAGAATATCTAATTGGAGGCTTACTTACCCTTTCAGACCTCCTGATGGGTGTCTTAGACTTGTTCTTAACAATCTGTCCACCCAAATTTTCTGACAGTGACCGACCTCAGCCACCTGTAGACCTATTACTGGCCAATGCCGGTTCTTCCTGGCCGACATCGGTGCCTGTTCTGCCAACGTCGGTCTCTGTATGACCGACATCAGTTTCTGTACTGTCGACGCCAGTTCCTAACCTGCCGACGTCGGTCTCTGTGTTTTCCTGTAAGTGATTATTTCTTTTTCTTGCGAGCTCATTTTGGACCATAACTTCATCCAATTCACTATTGCTCTACCTATATTGATCTAGCTTCCTTATCTAATCACTGTACATCACTCTTTCATTGAAAACAACATCACGACTCCTGATTACCTTGTTAGTTCCTAGATTCCAAAATTTGAAACCAAAATCATCTGAGCCATAGCCAATAAACGTGCACCTCATAGACTTAGCATCAAGCTTCTTTCTATTTTCCTTATCTATGTGCACAAAAGCTTCACAACCAAAAACTTTGAGATATGAGAGATCGACCTTTTTACCTGTCCATGCCTCTTCTGGAATTCCACCATCCAGAGCTGTAGAGGGTCCTCTGTTAATCAGGTACACTGCGGTGTCAACTGCTTCTGCCCAAAACTCTAAGGGCAACCCTGCATGCAATCTCATACATCTTGCATGCTCCATGATAGTTCTGTTCATCCTTTCAGCAATACCATTCTACTGAGGTGTCCCTGGAACCATCTTTTGCCTTCAGATTTTGTGAGTGTAATAATACTAGTTAAACTTAATACTGCAGAACTCACCGCCATTATCAGATCTCAAGCACTTTAATCTTCTGCCTGTTTCATTCTCAACCATAGCTTTCCAAATCTTAAAAGTCTCAAAAACATCAGATTTATTTTTAATACAGTAGATCCATACCTTTCTTGTGGTGTCATCTATGAATGTAACATAGTACCGTGATCCGCCAATAGAGGCTACCTGAGCCGGTCCCCACACGTCTGTGTGAACAAGCTGTAACTTCTGCCTTTTCTTAGTAGACCCAGTCTTGAGAAAACTAACCCTTTTCTATTTTCCAAATACACAATGCTCACAAAATTCTAGATCCATACTTTTCAAATTTGAAAGCATACCTTTAGACTTAAAAATTGACATCCCCTTCTCACTCATGTGGCCAAGCCTTGAGTGCCACAATTTAGCATCCACATCTGAAGTAGATAAAACTAAAGGAGATTTGTTAGTAACACAATTACACAAATAGAGAGTACCTTCTCTCTTACCTCTGGCCATAACAAGTGCACCCTTGGTCACTTTCCAAGAATTTGCTGTGAGAGTTACTGTACAACCCTCATCACCTAGCTTACCTGCAGAAATCAAATTTCTCTTCAAACTAGGAACATGCATCACATCTCTCAACACCCATGTGTTGCCATTCTGCATCTTTAGCTACACTTTACCTTTGCCAGTAATCTTACAAGGCTCATCATCCCCTAAGTACACTATTCCAAAATCTCCATGGATATAGTCACTGAAATATTCTCTGTTAGGGGTAGCATGGAAAGATGCACCAGAATCTAATACCCAAGATTCTATGTTATTATGCAGAGAGAAAATTAAAGGATCTTGTGCAATACCTGCAACCTTGGCTTCTTCCTTTCCTTCGTGCTGATTGTCCTCCTTAGGCTTTGACCAACAATCTCTGCTTATGTGCCCCATCTTTCCACAATTCCAGCATTGTGGCTTCCTGCCATTTCTGGATTTAGATCTGCCTTTCCCCTTAGACTTGGATCTTGCTCTACCTTTCTTACTCTTCTCTTTTTGCCTTCCCCTGCTCTCAAAACTTAAAGCATTCCCGGATGCCTCTTCTGTGCTTTTCCTGTGTATTTCCTCATTCAAGATAACACTAACAACATCCTCTACTTTCAAAATATTTGATGCAGATGCAGTATTACTTACTGCCATTACTAAGCCATGCCAGCTTTCAGGCAAAGAACATAATATTAAAAGAGATTTTATCTCATCATCAAACACTATATTTACTGAGCTTAATTGATTCACAATACCATTGAAATCATTCAGATGAGTAGAAACAGATCCACCTTCATTCATATGCAAATTAAATAACTGCTTCATAAGATATACCTTATTTGAAGCTGAGGGTTTTTCATACATATTTGCTAACGTAGTCATCAACTCTACCATTGTTTTTTCCTGTGACAAATTAGATATCACAGTGGAGGCCAGACTCAGTCTTATAGACCCCAGAGCCTTTTTGTCAAGAACTTCCCATTCTTCATCCTCCATGTCCTTGGGCTTCTTTGCTATCCCACCTAACGATAAGTAGAGATCTTTCTGATATAGATAGTCCTCTATCTACATTCTCCAGTGTTGATAGTTCTTACCATTAAACTTTTCCATTCTCAACTTACTTTCTTCTGCCATTGCTTCTCCCACTCAAACAAAAATCCTTGCAGAAACCCCTGTGAGCAACCTGTAATCCAAACACAAAAACTACACAGATCTAAACCACCTGTTAGTGAACCTGAGCTCTGATACCACTTGTTGGGGATCAACCAACAATGGATTACACTTGTGAAAGCAATAAATGCGGAAATAAATCAGATAGATAAGTAATTGAAATGATAAATAGCACAGAACAAGATATACAAGAAAACACCCTGAAAACTTGTATTAAAACTCTTTACAATAGGAATACAATTTGAAGAAACTTCATTCTTCCACACCTCTCTCAGATGCACACAAGATCTCTCACTAGATCTCTATTCCTCAAGAGCTCTCTCTCAAGTACAATCAAATCCAACAACCTGGATTGATGCAACTCAGTACTGTCCTTCAAACATTCACAATGTTCTACTCATACAGTTCTACTCTTACCATTATGAGCTAAGAAGATCTATCCTAATATAGAATTAGGAGACTTGAGCATGCTCTTACAATAAATAGTTAAGCCTCTTCAACGAGGGCTCTAAAAATAATATTGCTAATAATAGAGATGCAAGCTTGAGTCCACAACTCAAACTTATCATGCAAACACTCGCTTCCGTCCACGAAAATCACTTTCTGGACACGCAGGTAACCGACGTCGGTTCCTGCCTGTTCGCCTGTGACCGTCGCCGGCCGACCCTATTGCTGATGTCGGTGCCTCTGTAACTGCAACTGACCGACGTCGGTCGCTCCTGACTGACGCCGGCATCTGTGTAGACCCGAACCTGTTTTGTATGCTCCTTGGTGAAGCTTTTAGCTCCACACCCTAACAACATACTCTCCCAGTCCATTATCTAAAATGGTGAAATGATTAGAAGCTTCAGAAGGCAACATGTGGGAAAAAGAATCTAAGGTATTAGGATTTATGCAATTATTTGGTGAAAGATCAATAAGTATATCCTTTCCTTTATCTTTTTTGGAACTTGGATTCATGTCATATTGATAATTATGGCTTTAAAATTTGGCCTCAAAATACTTATAGTGTTCATATGGGTGTAAATCTCTTGGAATATTCACTTCCATCCCTGAGTGGGAAAACATGATTCATTAGTGCATCATTAATAGGACTGCATGAATCTCATGTAACCAAGGCCTACCTAGAAGCATATTGTATGATAACTCAAGATCAAGCACATGACAAAGTGTATCATGGGTCAAAGGCCCAATGATAACTAAAAAATAATGGTGCCTTTTGATTCTCTTTCTTGATTATCATAGGCTTTGATGGTTATTATTTCTAGCCAAAGATCTACCATTGTGTACCCAAGAAGCTTGATGAGCTTTAAAGACACTATGTTGAGTCTAGATCCATTATCTATAAGGAAATGTTTCACTTTATGCCATCTTATATAGACTTCTATGTATAATGGATTTTTATGGAGTGGGCCAAGGGAAGACATATCACTTTGGTTGAATGTGACTTATTGGGCTAGAGTTAGGTATCCAACCAAAGCTTGAAATGTATCAGGGGATATGTCACTATCAATAGTAGATTGGGTCAAAAACTCATTCAAGATGTTCTTGTGGATTATTGATGTTCATAATAAATCTAAAATAGAAATTTGTGTTGATATCTTTTGTAATTGTTCCATAATATCAAACTTCTTATCTTGGTCAGTGGTGAATGGTTTATTTTGAGGTTGAACAGTTGGTTGGATGACAAGAAAAGTGGCAGAGGGTTATGGGCTTAGGATAGTAATCTTTGACCTCCAAGTTTTTATTTCACAATCAAGATTAAATACTAGACCATTATTGCTAACTAATGTTGGGAATGGTGTGGGACCAAATAGGACAAGTCTTAGTTGCTAGTGCACTCACATGTGGTCACGTAGAAAGGATGAATTGTCAATATAAGGTCCAAAAGGGGAAGTCCTAGTTTTTTGGTTTTCTTATATGCATTCCTAGGCCAAAGAAGGATTATCCATGTAATTTGGCTAAATTTTGTTATTTAGCAATGGTTTGGGTTGATTAGTGCTTGGTCTAGGATTAATGCTACCCCCTACAATATGACCTACAACCCTATTGTAGTCATGTGCAACTACATGGTAGGTTTGTTGGTTATTACCATTATAACCTTGGTTTTTTCCATTGTTCTCTCATTATAGGTTATACTACTAATTTTGTTGGTTCTACTAGTTTGGCCTTTGATTTTGATACTATTGATTTTACTACTACACTGGCCGTTGTTGTTGCTATTGATTATTTTACTATTGCTAATTGTTATGTTAGGGAAAGGGGTTTTGATAAATCCCAAGAGTTTGATTCAAAGTGGAAGAACCATTATCTAGTGTTATCTCCCCATTCTCTAACATATTCTCAATTAGATGCTTGATTTGGACACATCTTTGTTGATTATACCCATTGACCCAATGATAGTCATATAATTCATTTTCATGGTACCAGTTAGGATAAGGAATGCCTTATGGATAATGATTTGGTATAGGCCAAATAATCATATTAGAGGCAACAAGATTGTGAAATATACACTCAATAGGTTCTCTTAGGTCACTAAAGACATGGCGTGTAGGCATGATTCTCTTAAGATGAGGGGTTTACAATGATAAAGGCTATTGTATTTATTGTGTAGGTCTTGGTTGTTGTGCTTGTGGCATTGGTTAGAGAGGTTTCTAGGTAGGATTAGTCTAAAAAGGTGGTGCAGATGATGTTTTCACTATTTGGAAATGATAGGATTCAATTACTCCATTTCCCACAACATTCGTGTTATAGTTGAATTACCTTGATCTTTCTTGGTTATTGGCTTATGCTAGTTATGATGCTTGCACTTGAATATGATGTTGATGTTGGCCCTTTCCCTAATTGGTACCTTGATTTTCATTAGTTGAATTAAGCTTGATGACTCCTTTATTGATGAGTGCCCACTTGATCAACAAACCTTTATCAATGATATCTTTGAAAGTATGTACACATTGTAGTTTTAGCTGATAAGCTATCTCACTACACAAATTTTTAGTAAACATAATGACTAATTGTTTATCTAGTAAAATACGGGTGAAATATCTTGTAAGGGCTCTCCATCACTGTAAATATCTTGTAAAAATCTCACCAACTTTTTATTTTTCTTGTGTTAAGTCTACTAATGAAATCTCATGCTTGAGATTATAGGAAAAGTGTTACACAAACTTATCAGAAAGATCATTAAAATCCATTATTGAATTTTTGGGCAACTTTAAAAACCACTCCAAGGCTTGTCTAATGAAGATTATTAGAAACAATATAAAAATTTATATGTCACTATATGCCACTAGTTGACATTCGATAAATAATTCGATCAAATGAGCCTTAGGGTCACCTTTCCCTTTGTATTTGTCAAATTTTAGTGGTTCATATACTAGAGGAAATGGTATCTAAAAATACTCCATGTTGAATGGATAGGAACATACATTATACAATTTGAATTTTTTAATCTATTTCATAGCTTGAATGGTAGCAATTGCATCCTTCATCTGTTAAAATTCTTGGGATAGTAAACTAGAAGGAATATTGGTTTGAGGGAGAATATTGGTTTGGGTAGATGGTTAGGAGGTCACAAGTGGGACACTTTGACCAAGGTATGATAGAGATACATGTTGGGGTATATTGGTTTGGTTGGGGAATGGACCAGGAATATGCATACATGGATTAGGATGTACTTCAAATTGGACATTTGGTTGTGTGATATTTTGGTTTGGGTTGGTGATAAAGGCTTGACTTGGAGGATTTTGTGGTTGGGATAGAGGGATATAAATATACTATGCCTACTATGGTTGAAAAGGGACATGTTGCCAACTAATTAAACTTTGATATGGAGTGGGAACTTGTGGTCCAAGACCCTGTCTCTGAATTTGTGGCACATTTTAAACCAATGGTTGTCTAGTAGGTACTTAAGAAACATGGTGACCTCCTTCTACATGAATCTCTATGAGGAAGTAAAAATAGGGTATAGATTTGGGATCTATCACTGACTAATATTTGCATGTTATTGACTAGTCTTCACTTGGTTTTGAATTGTCTTATTAGTTTATGACTGAAGAGTTATGTTTGTCATTACTTGGTAAGGTGGAACATTTGTGGCCCCTAATTGAGGTGGAAATGTATCTATCCTATATTTTATTGATACACTAGATTGTGCCTACAATTATGCAATACTACTCATTACTTATTGAGAAGGAGTAGGGTTCATCAGATTCTATCATTAAAGCATGACATTAACCATTATTTGATTACCTAATCCCATATGTTGTACACTTGAAGAAGCAACTGATTGAGGTTGGGGTGGAGAAACTCCTATTCCTTGGTATGATGATCCACACATAGGATTAACTATAGGCACATTTTGTTGGCTAATTTTTTATGTGCTAGTACCACTTTGATTAGGATTAGATTTTATTTACACATTGTCCACTGCATTTGACTCACTATTCTGTGTAGAGGCCAAAGACACTTCTTCAATAACAGGCATATGCATTAAGTTATCTATCAAATCAATTTGTATGAATGGGTCAGAACTTACATTATCTTGTCTATTTAACTCTATTAAAACTCTTGTTGAAGGAACTAGGTCAATAAGAGGCTTACTCACCATGTTTATCTGATTGAAATCATGTGCTAGATTCAAGGAGGTTTGATATACTATCTACATTTGGTTAAAGTGATCTTTTATGATGTTTTTTCCTTGATTAGATTTATTAGGGTCTTGATATGTTGTTTGGACTAGAACCATAGGTCTTCTAGAAGAAGCCTATTGATCGTAAATGATATTGTGGGGCACTCTTACTAGACTTGGTGAATTTTCATGAGGGATGTCTACTGGAAACTTGGCCCCTACCTTTATGACTCTAACTAAAATCTCATATTTATTCTCTAAAAAATGTCATTCAAACAAAATGGATCATACATGGAAGTTGTATTATTATAATATGATTGTTGAAGAACTGGATCATCGACTATGGGTATTGTAGCTAAGTATTGTGTAGTTTGTTCTTGGTCTTGTTTTGAATAAGGTGGTGTGTTAACTAGATAGTTAGCCATTAGATCTTAGATTTATTCCATTAATTGAGTATTATAAGAGGGATAATAATCCATATCATAAGCAATATTATCCATATAGGGGTCTTACACCATTTCTTCCTGTGTAACTACATTACTAATCCCTGGATTGTACATGAGTCTACTACGAGTGCAGGAATGCATGTTGGGATCCATAGTCATTATTTGAAATAAAAGGTCAAAGATTTATACAAAATCTAAAAGGATAGAATATAAAATAGATAATGTTCTAACTTGGTCTAGATTCATCAAAAAAATCAAAAGGTTTATTCAAATATTTGTGAGGAAACAAGCTAGCGTGAAGTATCTAATGTTTCACTATTCACATAAAGATAAGTAAGTAAATGGACCAAAAATAAAAATGCCAAAATCTAAGGTCGAAGTGTTTCAAATTAGTCTAATCTAGGAATTTAAAATTTTCTATGTCTTTCAGCCAAACGTGGCATCAAAAGCTAGGCTCAAACAAGGCATGCACTAGGACTCTTGGCCAAACGGTGTCAAAATCTAGACTTTGAAAATAGATGAAGGGTTTAATCTAATGGATTTGAAACACTTTTAAAAAACACTATTAATTTGATTCCACTTTTAGAGATAGTTTATTTTTTCATAAATAATGGTATAAAACTTATTTATTTTGACAAACAAGCTAGACAAAAGTGAGCAATATAATTGTGCTAGACAAAAGATCATAAAAGTACACTCAGATTGGTCTAAAAATGTAGGAATAAATTTTAACTCTATACAAGAGGGTATATGAAACAATATTTGAAATGTTTTGGGTAGTGATACACTACCCAAAAGGTGTGACAAAAAATTTTATTTCAAAAACTCTCTAAGGCAAATACATTTTCCCACAATTTTGATAGCATAACACTACTTTTCTTGACCAAAAATGTTGTGGTGAATAGACTCAAAGATCAAGTTTTAGGCACAAAATGGCTTAAGTATATCAAGTGATGATAATTATTATGAGTCTTTAATTACCTTCAACCCAAATTGGAAATTAAACCTAAGTTCCCTCAAGTTTAGTGCAAATGGTGAACCCACTTAACACATCAACCCTATGAACTTATAAAGTTACAATTATAAATTCAGATTATAAGTGAAGGACTTAAAACAACTTTGGTAAAGGTATGGATTTAATTGGGTAGCATAAATTCACCAAAGTGGATGATATGACTCTCAATATTTTGATGAAATTTAAACAAGGAAAATTGACGATCTCATGTGGGTAACATAACGTCTCTTTATTCAAAGGAAACTTAGGACTATGTGTTTGGTTTTCATTGTTTGTTTACACCAAGTTTTGACTTCAAATAATACTTTAATCTAAGATAAGACCAACTAATTAATCACTCTTAGATCCTAAATTGATAAGGTTTCTTGGTATTGTTGGAATTCATCAATATACATCATTTGAGAGGTTTTTAAGTGTTCATCCAAAAGTAAATACATATTATATAGTAGGGTTTTTACACCCCCCTTCTCTCAAATGATGGTACTATGAATTGGACCTTAAGGTACACCTTACACCAATAATAATTCTACAACAAGTGGGGATTTGTCTAAGATCTAATAAGTTTCTAAAAATTCTAGGGGAATCAATTGTACAATGACTTTCACACCAAACAATGTAAAAGAAAAGCATGTATTTTGGGTTCATATCACTTGCCTTATTGCAAAAAGGTCTAGTCCTTTTTGAAACCACTACATCCTACTATTTTCTCAGTTTAGTGTGATGTCTAAAGTACCACTACATCCTATGTACAAATCCAATTAAGAGATAAAAGAAGTCAATGCCAAGAGGTCAAACCCCAGGTCAAAGCTTCCCTAAAGAACTCATGGTAGGTGATGAAGTCCACCTCACAAGCCAAGTTTTCATAAAAATAAAGAAAGCATGAAAGTAGAAAGACTTTAGGGTCATTTTTCAAGGTCACCCAAACTTTGATGAGTTTTTGGGGAGTGATTTAGATGAATTTCTTTCTAAGCCTTAGACTAGGCTACTTGCAATAAGAATGGCACTTTTGATTTCAAGGGTTCTAGGGGACAAATGGAAGAGCATACGTGCAACATCCCTCTTTTTTCCAAACAAAAATTTAATATAAACAAATAAGTAAATACAAAAATCTTTGAAAAGGTGAGCCCAAATGGAAAATAAGGTGGTGTTCATTTGAACCCTTGGTCTTAGTTTCGAACTTTGAAAACATTCACCATAAACATCTAATTTTTTTTAAACATGAAAAAAAGGTTCCTAATTGATTTTTAAGCATACAAGAGGTGATATAAACATGTTTTTAGCAAATGTCAAGCTTGGTCCTACAAAAAAAACATCAGCATGTCCTTTAGCCTTGAAGCTCGTTTAGGTTTGAAATAATGAACTTTAAAAAAAGAGCTATCGAGTCTGTGTTTTAAGAAAAAACATAGTGACCGATGTCAGTTATATAACTGATGATGGTTATTTAACTCAAATTAGTTATACAAATGAAAATGATGATAGGTATCCAATCGATGTCAGTTTTACTAACCAATGTCAGTTAAGCTATCCAACTGATGTCGTTATTACTAGCTGATGTCAGTTATTATGTACACCTGTGGCAAACAAAAAAGGCAAAATAAAGTTAGAAAATCAATTTGTAAGAGTTTTAATGGTCCAAATGAATATTTTAAATCTATAAAATTATCATCTTCATGTGTGGGATGTGTTTGGTCTCACCAAGAATGCCATTATGTGATCTAGGAATTTAACTCAAGAGAGGATGGTTAGTATGGTGTTAGTTTCAAAATGAAAACAAAATGAAAGAAACACACTAACTAGCATAAAATCTCTAGGCCTAGATGCTAGGGAGAGCTTAGTTAACAAACATGAATAAAATACACACTAAAATTCAAAATAAATCCTCTTTTACCTTCCTTGGATGCTCCAAAATGCTTGTTGTAGTGAGTTTCTCAACCTGTGCTCATGAAATCCTTGACAATAGAAGCTTGGCTACCTCCATCTCTTCTTGGCACCTTTGGCTTATGGCTTGGCTTAGATTGGCTTGGAATTAATTTTGCATGGTAACACTAGTTTTATGAAGATTGTATAACTACTTTTGCATTATAAATTTGCATTATCAAGTCTTAGAAATGATGTTCATGGCCTCTCTATTTATAGATTTTTTAGAATGTCTAGAATCAACTTGAACCTTGCATCCTGAGATGAAGATGTGTGGTTGAGGATTAATTCAATTATTAAATTAAAATTGATAAATAGGCTCATCAATATTTGGGATAGAGGAGAAATTAAGAGGCATGGAGGGCTTTGATAAGGCATGGGAGGCATGAATCTTGGTATTTGTTGCATTTATGGCCCAGGGATGTCTTTCCAAGAAATGAGGTCACTTAATGATGTAGATATTCAATATTCATTTCTAAAAAAAAAATTCAAAAATTTTCCATGGAATTATTGATTAGGCTCTAATTTGGTTTTATTAGCTCTTAAACATGTTTAAGCACTTTGTGCACAAATTACTCAAATTGATTAGAATGTCTTGTTATTGGTCAAAAATTTGATTGGATTGGAATTGGAAGGCAATGCAAGATGCATTGGATCCATTATCCCATTTAGGATGTTACCAAAAAAAATAATGAAGGCACATGTTTTGTGAAAGAGATTTGATAGGAAAGAGCAATATAGAGTACCCAGGTGTAAATTTGGCATTTTGACTTGAAATGATTTGATCAAAGTTAGCTAGCCTATAAATTGTATTGCCCCATTTAGGGATACCTTGGCCAAAATTGGCACTTGAATATGTAAGTTTCAAATCATTTATCATGTTTTAGTGTTTTTAGGCCAAATTGTCCATTTTGGGTGGAAATTGGTCAAAATATTGGTTGGAGGTTATCAATGGCCAGATTTAGGTGTCTACAACTCCTAACCAAAATTTAGGGTTCTTGAACCACCCTATTCATAATGGATTTAATGAAACTTATCAAAGAACCTTGGTAGTAGCCATTCGTATCAATAGTAACTAGGTTCATAATTAAAAAACCCCTAAAAGTGAGAATGAGTTCATTCTAAAAATGGTCCAAAACTTAAGCACTAATTTCCTTCAGTTGTAAAAATAAGTTGGTAATACTAGAGAGAACTCTAGTAAGAAATTTTCATTCTAAAAGTTTAGTAGACCCAATAATAGGTTCTATAATGATAGTTTTCACAATAATAAGAATAATGAACCATCTTCTAAAAAAAAGGCTATGGATATTAATCTCATTGACATTACTTTGCCTAATTATTGTAGAGTCCATTATACTACTAAGCATGGTGATATTGATTACATTGAATTTTGTAAAATTTTTGAGGCATTTCAAGAAGAATTAGACACTTTTAAAGTAGTGCCTAATAAAGATAATGGTGCACGTACCTCAAGATCCAATCTTGCTGATCAGACCTTCATGGTGGAAACATTTGACATCCCCTTCCAAGAAGAAAATGAGCTAGATGATGTTCCTGAAGAGGTTCATGGCTTTTAGCAGTTCTTGGAGAAGATATATCCTTTAAGGAATAGAGAACAGAGGTAACCTTTGACTACTTCTACTCTAAATAACTTTGGTACTCCTCTAGATACCACTTCAAACAATAATCTAGAGCCTTCAAAGGGAATTACTTCTAAACCTAGTGTTGATGCTTCCCATTATTCCAATAGGATTTGTTATAATATTATAGAGGTCATGAAGAAAATCAAAGCTAGTATTGCTTTTCATGAATTGAACCAAATCATAGAACAAAGGGATCTATTACTAGAATCCTTGTCCAAGAAACCTAGCAAGATATCCCATACTTATAATGAAAATGTAGCCATGTATAAAGCCAAAATAGAGTCTCCACCCTTCTTACTTATAGTCAAAATGTTTGGAAAGAACTTGCATAACTATTTACTATATTTTGGTGCCTCCACCAATATTATTACTATAGGTGTGTTAGGATAAATAAAACCCAGATTCATCCCCAAATAGAATACAAGAGAAACTATGAAATGAATTAATCAAAAATATAAAAAATAAACATAAACATGCATGAAATAATAGACATTAGATTTAATGTGGTTCACCCAAGATGGGATACATCCACCAAACTTGTTCAATATATTATTTCTTACAATACAAGGGAGAAATAAAAATCCTATTACAAACCCTATTACACCTTTGTACCTTTTTTTCCTCCTCTCTATGTATAATACTTACATTATTCATCTCATCTATGTATCAATACATTTTAGCATAAAAATGCCTAAACATAATCTCTACTATTAGATCTGGAAACCTATAATCAATGGCCCAAATTGACTTTGAAATTACAATTTTAAAAGGCAATTTTAATAAAATTTTCACTTCATGGGTGCTATTATCAAACCCATACTAGGGCACACAGCCCCAAAACCTTGATTATAACCCCCCACACCAATATGGATACAAAGAATGGGATCTAAACCTAGCTAAAATAATCATCAAAATTTTAACCTCTGATCCTAGAAGATAATTAGGCTCCACACCTAACAAGGTGCTTGTAAATAGCTTGGTTTGACCCCCATTAAGTCTGATAGGGTTGTCACCTAATTAGATAAGTCTAGGGTTAAGGTGGTTAGATAATTTCTAAATGTCCACATGTAATTGTATTTTGAGCCAAGAGTCTAACAATTTATAGGTATCCAAGTGGTGGATATCCCTGATGCATATGGACTACTTTTGAGTAGAGAGTGGACAAAGGCTTTGAATGGATACATGTCCATAGATTTATCACACCTTTGGCTTCTTTGGAAGGGATTTCCTAACCAAATCAAGGTGGAAATGGAACTAAGAATGAAGTACATGATCACTGAGTATAATGATGTCAATGAAAGGGTCAACATAATTAATTCATGTTTAGGGGTTTTCACCCTAGAAACTACCAAGGTGTGTGATCCTAAACCTTCTATTGTTGTGCTAGGTTTATGTAAGTTTAATTTTGATGGGGTTAGGTGTAAGGCTAGGTCTGGAGTAGGTATATTTCTAATTGACTATGTTGGAAAGAAATACCATGCTTCTTATAGACTCTAATTCCCATGCACCAATAACTTTGTTGAGTATGAGGCCCTCATCTTAAGTCTATAATTTTCCATTAAAAATAAGGTCGAAGAACTACTAGTTTATGGTGATTTAGAATTAGTAGTGAACCAAGTGAGAATCAAGTATCAATGCAAGCTATCATATCTTAGGAGGTATAAATTTATAGTATCAGCTCTAGTGGAATATTTTGATGTATTCAAGATTGTTTCTATCCTTGGGGAAGAAAATAAGGTTGTTGATGAGGTTTCCTTTGCTATAGATAATCTCATGCGTAGGAAAGAATCACCCAACTTTATTATTGAGCTTGTACCTTGCAATTCTATCCCATACAATGTGAACCATTTATAAGTCTTTAGTGATGACCAATAAATCCTAAACTTCATGACTATTTTAGGAGCTTTGAAGCTCATATCATTGATGAGATTGATGAGAATGCATTTAGAGAAGGCAAATTTGATGGTAAAGTCATTTATCTAAATAACAACGATATCCCTAAGTGGATGGTTACCTTAGAGAGGATGTTTGATCAAGATAAGCTAGCTGAAGCTTCAAAGATTCCTAAAGTAGGAAAGACTACAATGTTGTTGATATTGGCCCCTCAGATCAAACTCAACTAGTGAATGTTGGAAAAAACTACATGAGTGTTGAAAATAAGAGGGCTAATGAGCTATTGACCAAGTACAAAAATGTCATAGCTTGGTATTATGATGACTTGAAGATTTTTGATCCAAGACTTGTCACCCACACTATACCTCTTAAACAAAGCTGTAAACCTTTTAGGTAGAAGAAAAGACCTATGAACCCTATATTAGAACCCATGATCTACAAAGAGGTCAATAAGTTCTTAGATGTCAGAATTGTGTTTCCCATCAAGAACTCTACCAAAGTGGACAAGTTGGTACTAATTAGGAATAATAATGGTGAAATTAGACTGTGCATTGACTTTATAAATTTAAATAAATCATCTGAAAAGGATAATTATCCTCTTCCCTCTCTTGACCAAGTAATACAAATTGTTTCATGTTCAACCATGATGTCTTGATGTTTTCTTAGGATGCAACCAAGTGCTGGTTGACAAGGAAGACAAGATGAAGATAGCTTTCACCACTAAGTGGGGAACCTTTGCATACAAGAGAATGCCTTTTTAATTGGTAAACATACAAGCCACTTTTCAAATGGCCATGGACCATACCTTCCAAGGCCTAATTGGTAAGTGTATTATAATTTACATGGATGATCTAACTATTTTATCCAAGAATAGGGAAGACCATTTCATGCATTTACAACAAGTTTTTGAAAGTTGTAGAAGGTATGAAATATCTCTAGACCCTAAGAAGAACATCTTTTATTTTACTAAAGGTAAACTATTAGGCCATGTCATCACTAAGGATGGAATTTCCACAAAACTTAAAAGAGTGGAAGCTATATCCAAGATAGAGGCTCCTAATAGTAAAAAGGAATTGAAATAATTTTTTGGCAAGATAAAATTTGAGAGAAATTTTATTTATGGCTTTAAAAATATTGTCAAACCATTAAATGATATGTTGAATAAGAATGATAAAGTATCACATAATGAAGACTCTAAGAAGGCTTTTCAAGACATCAAAAGTATAGTTAATCAAACTATAGTCTTGATAAGTCCTAAATTTTCAAAGGACTTTTACATCTAATATTTCTCCTTTGATCATACAATTATTACTATGTTAACTTAGAAAATAGAAGGATATGACTATCTACTTACTTTTATGAGTAATAATTTAAAAAATGTTAAGTTAAACTATCCTCTAATTGATAAGCATGCCTTTTCATTAGTTAAATTTGTTAATAAATTTAGGCACTACATTCTTAGCAACAAGGTGCATGCTATTCTACTAGATCCAGCTACTAAGCTAATGATAAGCTAGTGTGAACTTGGAGAACAAAGAGGTAAATAGATGTCTATCTCTAAGAGTATGACATAGAAATAAAGACTAAAAAACTGGTAAGGTGTCAAGGTCTGATCCAAATGATTGCTAACACTAGCCCTAAGCTAAATATTATGTAATTGGATTAACAAAGCTTCAAAGCTAGTGAATGGTATGATTCCATCATTCATTTACTAATCAATAAAACTTGTCCTATAGGACTAACTAGGGAGTAGAGAAGACATTTGAGGCTTAGGCCATTTCACTACCTCATCAAGAATGGGATCTTGTACCAATTTTTTTTGAAGGTTTGTACTTAAGATGTCTCTCCAAGGAAAAAGCCACTGAAATAATAAAAAATTTTCATGAGAGTTTAGGAAGTAGACATCCATCAGGAAGAATCATAGCTCAAAAAATTCTTAGAGCTAGTTATTATTATCCCACCATATTCAAGATTCTCATAAGTATGTAAGGGAATGCCATTCATGCTAGATATTTAACACTGAGGAGCCAAAAGCAGTAATGCCTTTACAACCAGTCATGATTGAAAAAACCTTTACCCAATAGGAGCTAGACTTTATAGGGGTAATCAAACCCAACTCATGAGAAGGTCACAAGTATGTCTTGAAAACTAATAACTATTATACAAAGTGGACTAAAGTTGTAGCTACCAAATAATGTAGGACTAAAGAAGTGATCAGTTTCTTAGAAGAGAACATATGCACTAGACTGGAATGCTATTATCTTTGGCATGTGACAATGGGTTAGCATTCATATCCATAGAGATGACATAATAGGAATATGATAAGAACATAATCCTAAAGTTCCCATCCAACCATTACTTTCAAGTTAATTGAGTGTTTGAATTAACGAACAAGAACTTGATGAAATCCATTAAGAAGTCTGCTACAAACAAACCTAGTACATGGCATAAGCTTCTTAAGGATGAACTTTAGGAAGATAGAATAAGAGTTAAGTAGGCTCTTAAGGCATCTCCTTTCTTGATGGTATATGGCCAAGATCTTATATTCCCTATCACACTCAAGTTGCCAACCTACAAGTTTATGCAAGAGTATATGGAGGAGGATCAAAAATTTAAAAACTCAAGACTACTAGATATTATCTAGATGGAGGATGCACAAGAAAAGGATTTTGATAATTTTAGTAGACATCAAACCAAAAAAAGAGGTGGTTTAATAAGAGATCAAAGATCAAGGTGTTTAGACAAGGGGATTTAGTCCTATTTTAGGATAAAGCATCTGAGCCTAAGGGCAAGCATGGCAAGATAACACCTCTGTTTATTGGCCCCTATTAGATTACATACATGCATGGAGACAACACCTTTAGACTCAAAGAATTACAAGGAGAAGAGTTCACACTACCCACAAATAGGTAGTACCTCAAGCATTAATTCTCTTCTTCTCTCCTTAAGGTTTTCATATAATAAATTAGTAAGGTGGTTATATTTAGTATAGGTAGGCTAGTTAGTTTCCTTTAGTTCTTTCCTTCATATCCCTTGTTTGTACATAATCATATACATATTTACTTGCTTCTCCTTTTCCTTATACTTTGTTGATTTTGTTATGTGTTTACTTTTGTTTCCTCATTTCTTGCTTCCAATAAGTCCTTTTAGACAACCCTTAGCTCAAAGTTTATTTAGTTTTCTTGAAACTCCAAAGTTTAGGAATGTCGATATGAACCTTACACATATGCTGACTATGGGTTTGAAATGTGAGCCTAATGTTGTGATTTAAAGGAACTAGTAAAGACTAATGGAAGAGGCCAAATGTTCCATGAGAACTTAAACATTATCTTGACCTAAAATTAATTTTAAGAAGATTTGAATTTCTACGATAAAATCTTAATTTATTGAGGCACATTCATTCTTGCACTAAATAAACATCCTTACGTATAACAATGGTTTTAGCCATAGGTGATTTTTTGAGGATAAAACACTTGAAAAAATCCTTAAACCTAGCTACCCTAATTACTAACCTTGATAAATCCATAAAAAGATCTAAAAATACAAAAACAAGAATTAAATGCAAAATTAAAAGGTTACTAAGCATATGTGATTCTGGTAATCTCCACTGGGGCTATGAACACCTAGCTGGTAGTGGAGTAGGGCCTTGAGAGGAACCAAACACATATCTATCAGGGCTATGGATGCCTAGATAGTAGTTGAGAAATGCCCAAGCCTTCCCTAAACTAGAAGCATGCTTCTTCATGAATGTATAAACATGTTCCAAGTTAGTTTTAGTGATTACAGACATGAAACCTGAAAGTTACTCCATGAATCCCATGACAAATAGTAAGTGCAATCAAAGAACATAGAATATGGCTATGTATTAATGTTTGATCCTAATTTTGCACATGTAAGGTTTGTTGTAACCATAAATTCATCTAGACAATGGCATTAATCAAGTGGAGTGGATGACCTAGTTGTTTATCTGAACTAGAGTCTCTAGAGTCTAACATATTGCTATGTTTCCCTCAAAAGTATCCATTTTTTGAGGTCAATATACATACATTTTGGAAAATTGTGACCCTTGAGATACTTTTAACCTTAAAATTGAATATTAAATATGATTACATCATTATCAAAATTTGAAGGTCATCCATTTTAATAAGAATGGCCTATTTACTTGTAATTCTTGTTTGAGCTTGCCTAATGTTGCTAATAATCACTCTTCATATCTTAAAGTTACATGTTTCATGGAGCTCTTGCTGGTGGATCATGATTAGAATTTATAGATTGACTCTATTCAGGATTTCACTAGCCTTTGGTTTGAGAAAACACAAACCTAGATTCATATTTTGAAAGCTCCTTCCAAAAAAACCCTAGCATAAACCCTTTGTTCAAATTTACATTTGGCAGAAATAATTAAAATTTTGACTTAATCTTAATTTTATGTTAAGGTTTAGTCATGTTTTACAACATGACCAAACCTTAGCCTAAAATCATACTTGATCCCTTTCCATTATTTTCACCCTTTTTGTTTCCTTTATTTCTAACCAAGTCTAACTTTTGTATTGGCAAGGTCCTTTTAATTTTCATAGCATGGTCCATTTTATTACCTATTTAGCCTAAAGTCTTAATTCTAAGTTCCCATTCATGTTTATCAACATGAATAAGACCTTAGTCTTAACACTTTACCCTAATTTATTTTTTCATCCGGAGTCCTAACTTAGACCCTTTTGCCTTTTTCATATCCAACAGATCTCACTTCATCACCCCCTTGATCAAATGAAGTGAAGGAATCCTAAAGATCCTAAAGCCTTCAACCCTTAGACAAATCCAACATCATCATGAAGAGCATGATCAATGGATCACACTTAAGTGGAACCAAAAATCCAATGATGAAATATTGCCCAAGGTTAAGTGGGTCCTTTTAATTAAATATGAGCTTAAGCCTTAGTTTTACCCTAAGGCCCATTTGTATTTTTAATACAATTATATCTTAGGATAATACTAAGGCCATGGTTTTAATTATTTAAGGAATCCAATCCATTGTAAGCATCCTAGATCATGATTGATGATTTATGGGTGATCATACAGATGACGATCAAATGAAGTGAGGACAATGTTGAAATGTCAAAAGGCCAAAGGAGTTTCTTTAAGATGACAAGCATCATCATCTTGAGAATTCAAAAAATATCAATGACCCATGGTCCTCCCTAGGGTCAATAGGGTCAAAGCTTAGGAGCCCTATAAATCTACCACATTATACTACACACATATGAAGCATAATGTTAATACGAACCCCAAACCAATGGTGTGCACTCACTCATATTTTAATCGAATGACTCTTGCTTCATCATAGATCTTGATATAATGGAGTTAATTGAATGCAATATCCATGGACTACAATAATTTTATGAGCTTAAAAATGATGTTCTTAAGACCATCATTTGATGCTTATGAGACTATTATTGACATCTATGAGACCGTAAAATTTAAGCCCACCAAATCTATAGAACTTCACAAGCTCAAATTTGATGTTCTCATGAATGTAATTTGGCATTCGTGAGGCTATTATTAACATCTACAAGAACATCAAATTCAATCTCATCTAATATTTTGTCTAGGTAAATGGATGTGTTTCTATCATTCAAAGGGGCCACTTTGATATCAAACTTTAAAACTTAGTATAAAATATTTTAGCCTAAGTCTATTGCATGTTTATTGACATGAAAAAAACTTATCTTAAAAAGTTTTAACCTAAGTTCCTTTCTATGACCATGCACTGATTAAAGTTCATGCATATTATAGGATTAACTACTCACACTTCATCAAGATAGATGATATAATGGCACAAAATCACTAATGACTATTCAATAGAGCTCTAAGATAGTAGGGCTCAACATGTGGTGGATGGGCATTCACTATATGATTGGTACATGATATAGATCTCAAAAATCCCATAAAGGTGATAAGTAGCATAACCATGAGGCTCGATGTAAAGATGGATAATAATAGGTGAGATCTTGAATCATGATCAATGGCTTGTGTTGATTCATGGGAAATGATCTGGCGACGTGAAGCAAAAGGAAAATTTTAGATAATAATAGATATTGATTTAAAGGCATTTATAAAAAATACCACAAAAGTTACTAGATAGATGCCAAATAAGCACCATGTAAGCATAAAATGACAAAAATGAAGATATTGTGTGCTCAAAAAATACAAACATATAAAGGCAAAGGTTAAAATAAAATCTAAGGAATGAATGAGCCTAATTCTAAATAAGCCATCACCATTAAAGACTCAAAAGAGACCCAAAATTACATAAAATACCCTAAGTTGAATTTGGATTGATCATAATAAAGCTAAAAGAGTCCAATTATGATTTAAGCACAAAAAAATTAACCTAGAGACCATTTTCAACACAATAGTAAGAAATTTGTAGGTTTGGAAGCCATGGCAGCTCAGAGGCAACACTACAGGGATGAGACAGAATCATATTTATCTATAGACAGTGAAGGGAGGATCTTCAAGGACATAGACCTAGATAGTATAGTATTAAACATAGGTAATAGGAATTGGTTTGAACTCTTTTGGACCATTGAATAGATGTAGGCCATCATGAAGGAAGAAAAAAATATTTACCACTATGAGTAGAAGATATTATGACCTAGTTGCCAATCTCTACCATGATACTACCAAACCTGAGGTAATCTACTGTATTGACATTCTTTCTCCCATTTTTAAAGACTATAGAATTAAAGAAGGTTAGATTATTCATGAAAATACCTTTATGATAATTGCATACATTTCCCCATTAACATTTGAAAGTTACTAAAAACTTTGGAATTCCCAAGTTGACTTACCCACCATCAAGGAATGGACTGGCAAGAATGACTTAGAAACCATCCTTAGGCCATAGTTGCTCCAAGGGAACCATGTGATCCAAGACCCTATTGGTAATATCCTAGTTACCCAATTTAGAGAGAGTGTTAGGGTAATCATGAATTTTTTGAATAGAATACCAGGATCCCTTCAACCACTTATGCCAATAAGATTTGGGTGTCCATCTACTTCATGGTAGAGAAATATCTCACTCCCCCAATTGGAGAGATGATCAAAATATATCTACAACAATAATTCATGGACATCAAGAAAAAGATCAATACATAATTATTCGTGATGTCTTATATGTCGGATGCCTTTCTAGCCTCCACCAAGATCCCCTATATCAAAAATTGGTCACCTGAGGGTAGATTCATAGTCTCCCATCACTATTCAAAGCTACACATATTTAAATATAGGTAAAAACATAAAATTCATATGTGACTATGTATATCCAGTCTTAGTATAATCCATCACAAGGATCCCTATGCCTAGGGTAAGCCCTCTAATCAAGAAATATGTAAAGCTAACGGGAGATATCTAGTTGTATACAGATTGTACAGTAATCAAAATTGAATGGATTTTGATTCAATCTTACAAGTTGCTCATATATGTTCCCATCAAGTTGGTAGAACAAGAAATTGCATACCAATTACTTCATGGTATGGATAGAGTGTGCAAGGACAAGAAGAAAGGTCTCTTCCATCCTGTTCCTTTGACCATTGGTATAACTATGCTACAAAATTGAGATCAGGTAAATAATATGCCCAGGCATAGGGAATATTTTAAATTGTAACTTGATGAGCTAAAGTAGTGGGAACCTAAGGGCATGGTCTCCATGTATTTGAAATCTAAGAAATTTCCCATGCTAGTGTATGAGTTTTAGCTCAATGTCCATGACACCTTATATATCAAAGAAAACAATTTTTAATAAATATTGGCTAGGCTCAAAGGACATAACATTAGAATAGAGCATAGATTGGCCAATGATCAGAATCACCTTGGGGACATATATCAAATGGGACCTATGTAATACCATTTACTACCTAGATCTTCAAGTCTCCCTCAAGAGTAACCAAAATTGGAAGGGAAACAACCCCGAACATAAATTACACAAGGTCATAGCAAGGAAAATATATAAGAAAGACCTGGTGAGGGACCCTCATCCTTAACCCTTCCTCAATGACTAGTATCCCCCATTAAATACCTAGATATGATTACCCTAGAGCTAGATGATATAGTGGAAGATGAACTCAAGGTCCTTGCTGAGGCATAATAGATCTCATAAAGAGGAGGAACATGTTGAATAAGCACAAGCCAAAATAAAAGGAGTCGATAAAGAAAAGGGGAATGAGCCTACCTTAGATCTAGTCCTAGTAGATCCATTGAGGAAGCGAAAGGTAGAATTGAAAATAGTCCCAATTAGGAAAAATAATCACAAGTTGAATTTCACTCACCCTATGAGTGAAATCAACTTATTCAGTGATGAATACCCCATCCATGGACTAATCATCCTTGATTGGTTCATCTTTGGAAAAATACAAAAAATCCCCACCTAGCACCACTCATGGGCCTTGACGAAGACTATTAATATTGATGTACATGATGAATACAAGCCATGTATAAAGGCTTTAATGAAATAGGATGAATAGATAAGAATAGTGGCTACTACAAGTTTAGATGGCAAGCAAATGGAGATTCTAGGAGTTTCAAGTAGCACCTAGATGGAGGCTCCTAAACCTCTAAAGTAAGCTAAACCAACTACAACTATGCAAATCAATCCATAGAAAACTAGATTAGAGAGAGTGACAACTAGAAAGGCCATGGTGAGGACTAAAGAGTTCACATTTCAAAAGGTTGAGCCATTTTTAGGCTTAACTCTAGTTGGGGGGTAGTAGCTTGGCGAACTCTCCAACCATAAAGAAGATGTTGAAAGCCTAGCTAAGGCTCATTTCACTTAATTCAGAGCAGGTATCAAGGGTATGAAGCAAAGGATACATAATTTGGATAAGGAAAAGGAGTATTTGGAGACACAATCTATATTATTAGTACTTGAGGCAATGATCAAATTTTTTTATGAATCATTTTATGACATGTTTGATGCATTGAAAATAATGAAGCTAAGGAAAAATGTGTTGGCATAATAGAATATAGTGGCTAAGGGTCTAATATCCCAATAGAAAGATTTAGAGTATTAAATAGCAAGTCTAATCAACATCTAGGTTGGAAGATAGATTTCTAGTTTTAAAACAATAAGTTTTGGCTATTTGAATGTAATTCTGGGAATTATTATTGACAAAGTCCAAAGTTTGTGTGCTTAGTCACAAGAACTGGAGAAACTCCTAAAGGATGATGAGAAGCTAATATGAAGGATTGAATAACTTCTTGGGATAATGCTAACTAAACCTACATAGCACACTACCCTAGGCATCATGAAGAATGAGGAATTCAAACACAGGGTTACTTTGGTGACACAAAAAATAAGAAGTGAAAGCCAAGGCCAGTCTGGGGTAGACAATAGTAGGATCCTAGACATGACCTTAAATGCAGGTGAAATAATAATTGGGGCTAAGAGCATCAAATAATCCATGGCTAAAAATGATATAAAATTAAATGAGATAGCTAACAAGGAGGAGTGTCTCCTAAAATTGGTTTTAGACCTAAAACTAGTCAGTGAGTAGCACCAAAAAGGCCATGACCATCCTCCAGTAGCAACAAGCAATTTCTCAAACACAAGTCCCACCAACTAATTAGTTGAATGATATTCCATTTTGTGAAACATTGTAATATTTTGAAAGAGGAATATTATTTTGTAAAGGCATATGATAATTTGTTAGCATATTTGCATTTAGGTTAGTCCATTTGGAAAGGCAAATGTAATTTAGAACCTTGTCAAAAGAACATCTATCCTTATCTTTTGTACATTTATATCTTGTAACTAATTAGCATACTGTCTTGGGACAACTATCCTTATATTTTGTACATTTGTATCTTATAACTAACCAGTATAGTATCTTGCCCTTCTATAAAAGGCAGTACCACCATTTTGTAAAGGGAGATAATTTTGAGCAAAATTTGTATACTTTGAGTAATTAATACAATCAAGGAATTTTTTAAATATTGTCCAAATTTGTTTTGTCAATTGTTAATTTGGATTTTCTCTCAATTTTTGGTTCTAAAGATTGAATTTGAATGGTTTCATGAATTCTAAATTTGCATCTGTGATATAGGTTTACTAATTTGTGCTTATGCTAGATTGGTTGAAGGATCTTGAATTTGCTTCATTTCATTTGTTCTGTATTTAGATGTGCTAATGCTATTTGAATTTTGGTAAAAAATCTTTAAAGTAAATCTAGTTCTTAATTGTATGTTTTCATATTATCCTTAGAAATTTATCTAGTGTATGGTGAGATTTGAGCGTATGATATTTTGCATTATATACTAGTTAAATCATGTTAAATTATAATTGAAACTTTGTCATAATGTTTGAGTTAAGATTCATCAATCACGCATTCTCTTTCTACCCTACCCTTCTCTTTTGATTCTTTTTAAACCAAAACACTTAAATATAGATTTAATTATAAATATTCATCTAGATTAGGATTTAGCATATAAATTTGATCATAATTCACTTTTATTAACATAGATACTTCAAAATTCACAAGGACCATGGTAGCTCCTAGCCATTAAGTAATATAAATTTGCGGATAGTCAATTTTCTCTGCCTCTACTTCACCTCAAGTAACCAGGTTACCAAAACCTACTACTCATGCCATGAATCCTCTAAATTCTAAAATGATAATTATTTTTAAACACTAAGAGCACCTACGATACACCTAGAGGCATCAATAGTTCCCTCTTAATTGAAGTGAGTTTCTCAACTAGTGAAACATGATCACTATATCTTCAAAATGATTACAAAGGCACTCACCAAATTCATCCCAAGTGTTTATGGAGGTAGGAGTAAGACCTATATACCACTAAATATCTTTTCCTCTCAAGGAAGTTTCTAAGAGTCTCATGGCTACATTTTCTTGGGTGATGTTATGTATTGAGCACAAGTTGGCTATATCATCTATGTGTTCCACACGAGTGGTGGAATTTTCCCCTATGAAATATCATAAAATTTTCAAGGCAAGAACTAGGAAATCATAAAATTGGATAAGGTTTAAAGGTCTTCCACCATTAAAGGGTATAAATGCTTGCATTCTAAGCCTTACCATTGGGATTAAAGGGATTTTAATAGGATGTGTATGGATAAAATTGGTAGAATTGGGAGACTTTGGAGAATTAGGAGGTGTGTGATTTGGGTTAAATCTAGTAACCTTATTCCTCCTTGTAATATCCAAAGATAGCTCAACAAATTCAATCTAATTACCTTTTGAAACTGACTTAATGGGTAGCTTTTGCATGAAACTACCTTCCAATCTACCACTGATTGTCCTTAGCCTTCAAGATGTCTTCCAAAATTTTCAAGTTTGTCAATTCAGGTCTCTAATTCACTTTATATCTTGTCCCACTAGGTGTGCTATAATTGTAAGGTAACTAGGTTGCACCCTTTCTTAGGAAAAGACTGTTCACATCCACCTCAAACCTAGACAAACATTAGAGTGACCTATAGGCTATGGGATACCTAAGATGTAGGTCAAACCTCTATTTTTTATGGGGATAGGTTCCCTAATCTATCACTTCAACTCTCTTTAAGACCTAATCTTATTACAATGAAAAGGAAAAAGAGATGAAATTTGATAAAAGAACCTACTCTAAAGTGGTGATGCACCAGTGATTGAAGATCCACTCTAAGTCTATCCTTTGAAACCCACTAATGAAATTGATAGATAATAAAACTAATTATACTTCTATATGGTGTTCTCATAATGAAAATTTCATATGGAGGTTGAGTAGGAGTTCTACAACTTGAAGGATAAAGGCCTAGTTGTGCAAGACATTATTGGCTAATGACACTTCAAAAAAACCTCTATTTACCAACACTTCATATAACCTACATATAATAATAACCTAAAGTTAAGTGTATGAAAGTGCCTATAGATAAAAACATCATTCATACATTCTACAAATGAAACACTCATGAATCACACTAACATTCAACAAGAAATCTATATGTATCGTCTATTGATTCAAAGGAGTACAAGATAATTTTGGCAAATATTTGATATACCCATCTGAGGGATGCTAAATAAAGAGCTCAATGCTTACTTAAATATTCCTTTTTTTTATGTAGTTACATAAAGTTAATTGGGTATGGATAGGCCCCCAAGAGGTATTGAGCAACCTTTCTTTCAATGTGCCTATAGACTTGTCCTTAAAACTACCTCACCCTATCATAATGGTATTAAATTTAGGATACTATCACCTAGATGATAGTTAAAAATTATTCAAGGTGGTTCATAAATGTCACCATACCATTTTATGTCTGCTAGGCTTTTTTACTTGTAAGTTAAGTAGGCTTATTTTACTTGTTCTTGATTTTCTACATACCTATAGTTTTAATGATTTAGGTAGCTAAATCAAGACATCCAAAACATTTTATAGGTCTTTAAATTTCCTTGATCAACTCTCTGTATCAACACTTATGCCTTTTATCAACGATCTTCTACCTGGAATTACATGGACCTTGCTAGACTAGGCCTTTCAAACTAGTTCCATAGACTAGCTATTTAAAAAGAGATATTAGATCTATTCATAGGCACCTTCATGCATAATTTTGAAATTAGAGAGGTATAATAAGCCTTAAATTTACATATCCCATTATTTTTAACTCTTGTTTATGCTCTACAACACATATTATACCCAAAACCTTATAAAAGCTCACTTTTAGGAGGTGATTGTATAGTTTTCATACCATTAGGTGCCATGGACATGAGAACCTCTAAGATGAAAACATGATTCAAGTGTTAGACAAGAAATTCCTAATAATTTTAATTCAATTTTCTAGTAAAACTCTCTAGTCAAGTCACTATTGGGATTTAAGGGGGGTTTAAAAATGCTTAGGGGTCTTAGGGATGGCTCATAGAGATCATAGCTTGGATTTTTGAACTAATTACACCAAATTCAAGCCAATAAACCTCCCCACCTTCCTTAAAGTGTTGGGATACCAAAGCATAGTGTCCAAGCTATGATGATCATTTTAAGATGTTCTTTGTATAAGAAACATGCTTTTTGAGAAGGACTAGATGTTTATAGGAAAAATGACTAACTATAGGGATTTTCCTAGAATCAAAATTAGCCAAAGGGACTCTAAAAACTATGATGGCTTCATCATTTTGATTATAATCATTCTTACTTCCCAAAATACTCCCCTCTCTAACTTTTGGTGATATAGTCATAGTGGACATGATGAATTAGTCTATCTATAGCCCTGAATCATGAACATTATCCTAAACCCTATGGTTGCAAGGCAATCTTGCATCATATACAACCTAGACATTACCTTAAAGACCTCATGAAGTAGCATCATTATATTCATTAGATAATTTGACCCCCTTTAGATGCATATAACCATGAATTCAAACACTTTTTATTATCTACTTGTTGAAATGGTCATGAAAGTCACTTTAGTGGCTACTAGAGGACTTGTTCAAATAATCTAGGACTCATCTCCCTCCCTAACTTCATTGTGTACATAGTAACTCCATATCTCTTTGCTTTTCTTTTCAAACTAATACTTATAAGCCTATTCCATATATTTTGAATCTTTCACATGCCAAACAGTGAGTCACTATGATGCTCAAAGGACTTGTTTAGACCTTAAATGCCATTTTATGATCAAACTACCTCATCTAGATGGGTTTTATGGCTAAAATCCACCATCAAGTCACTTCTAGGGTTCATGCAGGGTTTAAGACATCCACCATCTTATCTAGGGTTCATAGTATATGGAAATCCAAACTAATAATAAATTCCATGAATCTATAGTGCATTTACTTCATTTTCCATGAATATCTTGGGTTTTCATGTAAAGGGTGTGTGGATATATGAATATTGGAAGGTGACACTAGGTTTATTTGTAGATAATTTTGAGTGGTTATTTTATTAAGGTTCATTCATGAAGGTTAAGCCCAAATATAAATTAATATTTCATGAATATTTATTCTATAGGGTAAAATAAACTTCTATCAGATCTTTGGCCTTGAGTATGTATGTGGAGTGGGTGAGCACTTGAAGGTGAGCTTCAAATTGACTGTGTATAGTTTGAGTGGATCAAACAGGGTTTGAAGACACTTGGACCATTTTAATCACTTATCTACACTTGAAGCCTCATTATCATGTCTCAAAAATCTTCATACACTTCACCTTGACCATCCAACTTGTTGTAAGAGCTTGTAAGAGGCTTAAAATGACATTAGAGTCTATGAGCAGGCTTTTGTGTTTGTCTACATTGGCCTATGTCTAAGGAATTTGGCTATAGGTTTTAATGTTAAGCCTTTTTAATTAAGTGTGAGGACCCTTAAATTTTTTTTTTAATGATCGAAAACCTTCTATAGATCCCAAATTGTCTATAGACCCTTCATGGCATAGATCCACCCTTCGACCCACAAAACTAACTATCACATATAGGGTTTGGTATAAGATAAAATAATGGGTATACCCATTACTTTTATAGCCAAAATAGAAGCATGATTACCTTTAATTGGTCATTATTACCATTATTAATAATTTTTAGGGATTGTTCATGCCTATATAGGTCATAAACTGTCATTTTGGCTCAGCCTGATAGTAAACTGATTGTTGATTATGTGACCAAGCATGAAAATTCTTAGTATGGCCTTTACCATTATTTATCGAGGTGTTTATGATAAGGAGATGTCTATAAAATATCTTAGGTATTAATATAATATCTCATGGTGACTTTCCTACTCCCTCTCTGATTACACACACTACCCTTTTCATAGCTTAGGGCTCATGTTTGAGTATGCCTGTGTATTTCAACCCTATGTAGATGTTTCTCTGCCTTCTTAAAGGTGATAAACATTAAGTGTTAACTTATTTAATAGTATGAAAGTTAAAATTTATTGTATGAAAATTTAATTTTATCTTATTTAAGATGAAGTCACTAATATACATCAGTAATGTCACATGTATTCTCCTTCTAGTATTGACTATTTATAAGGGTTTGGTCATCAGGTTTGTATTAGAAGAAGGCAGTCCATAGTTACTTAAAATATATAAAAACATTCACATATTCACTTGAAAAATTTATATCTCTCTTTAGAATTCATACCATCTCATACTCACACCAATCTTCATGCCTTTGAATGGTCTACATAGTGTTCCTTAGAGACTTTGCTATAGTAGGCCAAAAAGGGTTGGCTGTAGGTGGTAATTTACCTTCTCAATTCACTAGATGACCATGTATGACAAATAACATATGATATCATTTATTATTAGTGTTATAAGGGAGTATGAAGGTTTTTTTTCATGTTCTAAATTTGGAAGGAAGGGTGGAGGAGTGATTCAAGATGATTATGGGGTGAATGCAGGTGAAATATGGATAATGGTGTTAGAATATAGTATGAATGGTAGTGGAAACAATGTGATATGATGATAACAAGAAATTGGCATTAAATAGAGGATAATAACCCTTAAAAAACCAACCATGTGAACATTATAGGCCATTAAACATATACCTAAGCAAACATGAAACTTTGGAGGAAAAAATGAAGGATACATAGCCAAAAGGTGGAACCTAGGAAACTCAAAAAAACCTTAAACTTTGCTAAAATTGACTATGAGAGTTTGGAGATAAGGAAGATGGTTTCTAAACCTATTGGATCACCTTGGGGGTTGGAAATTATGATCATAAGGTTATTATGAAACCCCACCATGACTTTAACACCCTATTTCTATGTTCTTGAGTTCCATTTGAAGCTTTGTACATGATATTTAGCCACACACAATGTTCACCATATAGTGGTCTTCTAGTATGCATAAGTCCTTTATCCTTAAGATATTATAAGATGAAAAGAGGTCATTATACCTCCAACCTAAGAAATAAGGAATTATAAACCTTGAAACACTCTACCAAATGTTTAACTCAATCAACAACTTCTATAAAAACACTTAAACACCATGTTCATTGTCCAAAGCTAACTGCAAGCTACACATAGGAGCTAGTATTGAAGGTTTGATAGTTCTATGAACTCAGACATGTGTTTTAAGTGAAAAAAATATTGTGATAGGATCATTTAAGATGTGAGGGAACAACATCAATCATTCTTTTGATAAGGCAAGCCAAGAATCCATGAAAACCATTATTTCCAACTTGGCCTATGCAGATGAGAATGGTATATAAATTTCTTGAGTTCTTAAGAAATTTTCATAAAGTTCATGATACCAATCCCAAGACAAATTCCCATGGGTGGAATCTAGATGAAATTAATTTCTCTAGTTATGAGTTTAGACTCCCATTCTCTCTCCTTCATAAAATATAAACATAAACCTAAGGAGATCTCTAAGCTTGCCAATGAGCTTGAGGGGGATATGGGATGGTTTTGAGATTCCTTTGCACTAAAACACATTGATTTATTCTCCATTTGATATTTCTGACCTCTCTCTACAAAACCATGACCCCACTTGAGCTAGTCCATATTTTATGGATCCATACCACTTGAGAAACCTCTACAACCAACCATTTCTCTATAATTTTTCTTGTTTTAGACCTAAAAACATCATTATCAGGTTTTGTGGAGGGAAAATAGTAGTTATGTGACACTTTGAACCTGATGGTATGAATTGAGGGAGTTTAAAATTTACTATTTAGCACGTGTGGGGCCCATTTGGGAGGATTTAGGTGTTGAACGTGATGTTACTACATTCAATAAAGTATAAAATAGTATAGTAATTGATTGATGAGTCTTATGAGGTTTATTGAAGGTGTGTGATGTGATGTAATGGTCTATCAAGTCCAAATTAGGTCTCATTATGACCAAAAACTTTGACTTTTCCACACATATATGACCTTAAGAGGTATATCAACTGAATATCATGTTAATATTATATGAAAAAACTTTAATGACCTATTAGCGATTTTAAATAGATATAAAGATAATTTTTATGATGTTTTTGAAACCTTGAAAGGGATAATTCCTCATGTTATTAGATAGATTAGAGGTGCTCCTAAATTCTCAATAGATTGCCTTCTTAATATACCTTCACCATGGTGTTTTTCAATAGTTGGGACTCCATAAAGTGACTAAGGACCATCTAAACATGTTTGATCATCATGACAACACTTGATTCAAGTTGAACAGAAGGAATAAAGGCTCAAAAAGTAGAGCTATAACATGACAAGATAATGGACTATTTAAACAACCCTCATAACTCACAAGGACAAGATGCGATCATGAGACTACTATTAGATTAGGACTCAAGGCATTAGGTTGACCCCTTTTTAGGTCTAGGACTAAAAATTGGTCAATACTACCCTTGTGAATTACTAATTTGTTGACCAAATTTTGACCTCAAATCAAAATGGGTTAACCCCCTCTAAATTGAAACTTTCTAGTGGATCATAAAACTTGTATGTGGTCTTTTCATGTCTTATATGAACCCTAAAAGTCTTCATAAGCTTATTATTAATTTTAAAGGTAAGTTTGAAGAAGTAAAGGTGATGTCTTATTTTGGTCATAAAGTGGTCTAGACATATCACAGAGAGATAAGGATTGGTAAAGTGGTGTCATAGGTTGTTAGGAGTCTCTCAAAGTCATTTTATGTCTTAGTCACTTGTCATAACATTTCATGATGTTTTAGAGTGTTTAAGGATCATTTATTAACTTTAAGGTAGCGAAAATGAGGAAAAGGTGATTTTTGTCTAACATTCATGTATGTCAAAGTTACCCAACTAATAAATCCATACAATACACATTATAAATACCTTGGATTAGTTACATAACTACCACACCTATCAAAAAAGTTAGAATATTGAGTTTCAATTCCAATAAGAGGAGTTACATAAGTACCACATGAACTTGTTGACATCACATATAGGTAAAAAACATTGTAGATGTGTCCCTTGGGCTCCCATAGGTTATAAAAAATCATGAAAATAAGTTTCAAGTCTCAAATTTATAAAAAACTCTCTCCTCCATCACTCCATTCATAAGTTCATGATGGCCATTTTCAACTACATGATATAGGTTGTACAAGTAGAGTTGGGGGATAATGTTTTAGCCAAATTTTGGCAACCTTATGGGATTCAAATTTATAATATTAGTCATTAGATTGAGCTCCTTATATTTATGAACAATTACTAAGGAGTTTTGCTTTTTGATGACTAAAATCTTGATAGGCTAAGTTTTGTGCAACTCCAATGTAAGTGTGAACGTGTTGGTTGCATGAGAACAATTGGGAAATGTCATAATAGGTCTAGGTAAACATATTAAATGTTCACCCATAGGTTGGCACGTCTGAGAGGTCATTTAGAAATAAAATCTACTCTTGTGCATAATTTACAGATGACTATCAATATTTTTGTGTTTCAAGGTTATATTGATTGTCTAATGCATCCAAGTGATTCTTCAATTTTTTATACTATCCTCTCAATCCATTAAAGGATTTAAAACATATCTGACATATTATATCATCTTCTCTAAATGGTTTCTAGACTAATTAGCTCACACTGTGCATAAGTGTCCACCTGTATAAAGGTGACTCCACAAGTCTTATTCAACATTATTATAAGTTTATGGAGGGATTTACTTTATTAATAAATTGTTTGATAATGACTAGTTAAATCCAATCTCAAAATACTATATCCATCATCATGAAGAAGCCTAGAATCTTAAAATTGTAGACCTACAAGTTTATATTTCTAAGTAATGGTGTTCACTGATGTACTAAGTTTGAACTTAGAAACCCAAATGGTAGACTAATATGATGTTCAAATATCTAGGGAGTTTTAAACTTATAGAGAGGCATGCCCCTAAAACCTAGTGTTCAAGACACTTAATAACCATACCTACTGGTAAAATGTTATTTAGAATAGTATGAAGCCTTGTTAGAGCATTGAAAAGTTATGCATTGAAGATGAGAATGATTTGATTGGTAGATACAGTAAAAGTGTTTGGATATGTCTCAATGGCTGTCAAATATATGTAGAACTATCAAATTTTATAGAGTGAAAGTACACATTCAAGATGTTCTAGAACCCAATATGCACCTATAGGTAGGGTATTGGATACATTGTATGCCTTAAAAATGAGGTATTGGAATAAATTTTGGAAGTTGAGAAAGGTAATACAAAGTGTATTTAACTCCTTAATGAATTTAAGGAGATTCAAAGTCAAATTAAAGGCTAATTATAGTGCCATATGAGATCCTAATATCCCTAAAATGTAACCTACAACCCTAATGCTCCTAAATATGCCTAAGTTTGGTAAAAGGCAACAAAGTTTGAAGATTCTTTGAGAATGATAATGGAATTTAGGGTATTGATAATAAGTTATTAATTAGGTTTGGCCATTGATAATATATCATGGTGTAGTTGAAATAATTCAAACTCAAGATCACATGAGTAGACCCCTTCAATGACTACCTATAACCACCAATTGAGAAGGTTATCTTAGATAGTGAATGTGGTAAAATATAAGGATTTGATAAAATTAAAGGGTCTCAAGTTACAAACCATATGGTAGAGTCATGGATATGTATAATTAGTGTTAATGGAATCCAAAACCCAAAATTTACTTAGAACTCTCTTACATTCACCTACAACCACTTATAGAGAAGACTATCTTAAATAGTGATGATTAATGAAAGTATAAAGTTTAAAGGTGTTGAGGAAAGTAAAAATATATAAATAGAGTGATAATATTTTTAATAGGTTCATTTTTGTAAGTGAATATCTTAAAATACCAAGACAATAAACCAATCCTATGCATACACATAGTTCACAAGCCTACAAGACTATTAAGTAATATAGGCTAGTTTCAAGCCTAAGGGATTGACAAAATAGATGAAAATTATTAGGATGAAATACAAGTGGGTTATCAGGTCATTGAGATAAAATATATCTAAGCAAGGAGTAGAATAAATGACCAAACATGGGTCACTCAAATTATACATATGCACAGTCCTTGCTATAAGTTTGCTTTCTTAACCAAGAGTAATTTACTTTATTGAAAGGGTTAAAGGCATATATGAGATATAAGATGAGGTTATACCATTATATAATAGTCTCACAGTGATAACATATCCTCATAAAATTCTCAGGCCTTCCTAAAGTAAAGAAAACATTGGGAACTCTGCCTACTCAGCCAAGGTAAGACACGTGCTTGCTTACTCATAAGAAGTTTTTGATTACATGAAGAGTTTTAAGTATATATAATAGGAATGAGAGAGAGAAATATAATTAAACATGACTAAATGGTGATAACATATTACATGAGAGCTTTAGACTCAAGTCATAAAGAATGGAAATCATAACAAACCCTATTCAGAAATACAAGCCTAATTGAATGCATAGACCTATATAAGCAACAACTTAAGAGGTGGTAAATTTAAGTTTATATATTTATATAAGATTATGATAAGTTATCATAGGCATACTATGAATTCTTATACCCATTATAGTGGGAAAAATGGAGAAATATAGTCAGCAAGGGTATGTTGATCTGGTTGGCTTGAGAACCCTAAGCATGGACTAAGAGAGTACATGATACCTAATAGAGATAGAAAGGGTTATATAATGATTGGTATAAGTTATTGAGGTTGTAATTAACCTTCTTGAATTGTTTAGAGGCATAGTCAAACTCAGAATATGCATCTATAGACCTCAATCCTTCCTAGACCTCATAAAATGCCTACTATTAGCCCAAAAAGCTATCTTCCTTTACTCATTATGGTATGGATGTTTTTAATGAGACCTTGGGATATTATGGAAATTATATACCCTTGTTTAATTTCAATTTTTTTAATTGGTTGGTTTATTCATGCACCAAGCTTTATGAATCATCCTTAAGACCTTGAGGGACTTTTAGGTTGTCTGAGGGAGCCAAAATGACCTAATGAGAGAAAAGTGAGTTTATATGCCTCAAAATGGGTTGGTTAAAATTAAAAATTAACTAAAACACATCCAAAAATCTCTTAATTATCACCCCATGCCACTAGTTTTTACTTGTAGGTATGAAACTATATGAAATAGGCAAAAAAAGACTATTTTATGCTACTTGGGAGGTCAATACAAGGTGTCAAAACTTAAAAATTGATATGGATGATATTAAATATGCCATATCATTAATACACATGTTTATTTTATTTTTTTAAAGTTTTGGAAGCCTTTAGAGTCAATTTTTAGTCTCTAGATAGGGAGGCCTAATTGAGAACTAGTTAAGAGAGAAGTAATATAAAGGTACACTTACACTCACTCTCAAGACATGAAATTGAACATGAAGCTATAAGTCCATACTGGGTCTTATAATATGCATTCATATTATTAGTATCATTCATAATTTTATCCACAAAATGAAGTTTTCATAATATTAGGATACAAGGAATAAGGCCTAATTTGATATTTTGGTAGAGAATGAATACTTGAGGTTAGAATAAGACCTTAAAATGAATTATTTTATGTCTAATATGAGTTTAATAAGCCATAAATTAAGATAAGATGAGCTAAAGAAGATAAATTCATGTTTTGAAACTTGTATGGAGGATTGGTTGAAGGAGATGAAGAGTCTTCTAGACACCTAGAAATAAAAAGAAATGATGTGTCAAAGAGAACCTAAAAAAATTAGTTGAGAGATGTCAATAGTAGAGAAACAATGTAACTTAACTTGATCTAACCATCAATAAGGCCATTTTTCATTCAAAAAGCCAAAGAAAAGGGTAGTTTTAGAGAGCTCGTCAAGGTGTCAAGCAAGCATTCTAAATATTATACCACTTGGAGTAAGAGATAATCTTCAGAGGAGATACACATGGAACTTAAAACCTGTTGAGGTAGTTTCATTACTCCTCTCTTAATTTTAATTCATGAGATTCTTGTCAACATAATCTCTCTCTTATGCCCTTCTCTTCTTCTCACTTGTGTTATATATTGATCCTAAATTATCTAAGTTTTTATCCTCCACATGGGTATGGTGAAGCCATAATAATTTTTAGCCTTTGACAATGAATAACAACCTAGTTTTACCTTCTCCATGGACTATTTCAATGTGCATGTTTGACTAGTTGATCTTTCTAAGTAATAGATTTAGTTACTTAGAATATTGTCCTTGTTTAACATTCATATTCAATTTGAAAGTCTTATTGAAGTTTATTGAAGTTTTCAAATGGAGTGTGTATGGGTTTAGTAAGTTATCTTTTCACTAGTGTCATGTCATGACTTCTTGACTAGTCTTCCTGGCTCAACATTTCATCACAAACCTTCATGATAAATATTAATGTAGAGAGGTGGATTTGGATTAGTGTCATGTGTAGGTTAGGCTCTTGTTTTAAGTTCAATTTCAATTGGTTGGTAAAGATCAGTTCATATTTGGTGCATCACCTCCATTAGAGTAGGTTTCCCTCCCTTTTCTTAGTAAGTTTTAGATTAGTTTTTGATACTAAGTTATTCATCAAGGGGAGCTAGCCTTTTAACCTAGAGATTCACCTCTCCAATAGGGCACCCACAACCTTGAGGTGTTTCCATATTTCATCAAGTTTGGAAGGCTTGAACTACCTTCCAAAGGGTACAAATTTTATTCAAAATAACTACTTTTCTAAATAAAGACTCCTTATATTGGATTGATTCAACTACTAAGGAATTTGAACAGTTGAAAATACCTATGTGCATAACTCCAATTTTGGCTACTCTAATTTTTTCAAAAAAATTATTGTGGAGTGTGTCGCATTATGATATTGCATGGGGGTTTTACTGATTCAATAAGGTAAACTAATTAAAATTTAAATTATATAATGTAAGTGAAAAATAGGCTCAAACCAATCTATGATAAATATATGATGTTTATTCTACATGCATTCAAATAATGGAGACTTTACCTTATGGTTAGTTACTTTTAGGCAAAGACTAATCGTGATAGCCTCAAATATTTTTTGGAACAATGATTATCATTTGAATAACAACATAAATGGGTGAATAAAATTTTAAGTTATTATTTTGAAATGGTATACAAAAAATGAAAATATAATATGGTGGCATATTCCCTCTCCTCATGGGATGAACTAACTGAGGCATTATTATGAACCATGACCATGTGGCAGGTTGATTGGCTAGAGAAAGCAAGATAAAAATATGAAAATGATAGTGATACCAAGGAATTGATTCATAATATTCATTAAGGTCCTAATGAATCTAAAAAAATTACATGGAATGGGAATGCATTATGGTATAGAGATAGATTATACCTCTATAAACATTCTCTCCTCAAATATAAAATTATTCAGGAACTTCATGCCACTCCACTTGGAGGTCACTCTAGATTTTTGAAAACATATCATATATTTAAACAAGAATTATTTTGGGAAGGAATCAAAGAGGGTTTCCAAAAAAAAGTGTTTGAATGCATGGTATGTCAATAGAAACAAAGGTGAAACTATTAAGACCCCAGGTCTTTTATAGCCTTTATTTATCCCTAGCCAACATTGGGAGGAGGTTGTCATGGATTTCATTATTGGGTTACTACAGTCTGAGGATAAAAATGTTATCATGGTAATTTTGGATCAAATCACCAAGTCTGCTCATTTTTGTCCTTATCACATTCATTTATTGATAGTAAAATAGCTTCTTATTTTGTCAATATAGTTCAAAAATTACATGGTACTCAAAAGATCATTATAAATGACTGAGATTCCATATTTAGTATTAATTTTTGGAATGATTATTTGCATGTTTGGACACCTAGTTGGCTCATAACATGTACTATCATCATCAATATGATAGATAAATAGAGGTAGTCAAAAAATGTCTATAAGGGTATATTGAGTGTTTTTTTGACAAACAAGACAAATGGGTTCATTGGTTGCCACTTGTTGAATATTGGTATAATACTTCTTTTCACACTTATTCCCAAATGTCTCCCTTTGTGCCATTGTATCAGTGTCACCCCCATCCATAAATTCAACCTTGACAGTGCATTTGAAGGTTAGATCTATTGAGGAACACATTCAAGATCAACATGAGGTGCTAGTTAGTTTGCGAGATAATTTAGACATGACACAAAATGGAATGAAATAGTAAGTAGATAAACACCATAGTGAGTCACAATTTTACATAGGTGATTGGGTGTTTGTGCATTTGAAATATATAAATAAATATCTATAAAGCAATATAAAATGGATAAAAATATACCACCTAAGTATTATATCCCAAATATTATCTTGATAAAAATTAGTAGTATGGCTTACAAGATGGAATTTCCCCTATCCACTTGCATACATTTAGTATTCCATGTATATTACCTAAAGAAAGTATTTAGCCATATAGTTTACACTTAGACTAAGTTGCTTTAATTGGATTAAGAATGTTGATTCATTCTAAAACCTAAAGAGATACTTCATACATACACTAATAAACTACATATTAGAGAGATTAAATAGTATTTGATCAAATGGAAGAATCTCCATTATAAATATACAACATAGGAAGATGAAATGTTCCTAAAATGACATCCTAGTTTGATTGAACATTGAGTATAATGTTGTTCCGAATGGGAGGATCATGCTATTCCATTAAACTATGGTGTTTCTAATGATATTTATGGCCTAATTGTGGCTTACATACCTTCATATTATCTTATTAATTTCTATATGTTATTAGTATGGTCAACTTATGGAATAACCATGGATAAGAAGAGTATATATAGGAGGTAGTGGTTAACATTTTATCATCATATTGTGAATTATATTATTATTTAAATATTGTGGAGGTTTCCACCATGAAGTGGCTCAATCATAATATTTAAGGATTCTTTTATTTTACGAATTATTTTTTATGGATTTGTTTATTTTGTTCTTAATTCTATGCTATATTATTCTATTATTGTGAATAGTCTAAGTAATTCATTATAAAATTTGATCCACTTAATCACCTATCACATAACCTACTCTAACCTATAGGTCTTGGCATATATAAGATAAACCTACTTGTAGAAAATATATAATTGAGTCTAGATAAGGGAAAACCAAAAATAACAGATGAACATGTAAATATTGGTTACTCCATACATCGCTCTTGGCTAAAAACATTGAGCCATTCTTACAAGGGTGAAATGAAAATTCATCATGTGAATAATGTGGAGTCTTCTCAAAAGGATTAAAAACAAATGTTACAAAACATGACAAAACAAGATACTCTAGATACCATTTTATGCATGTTACTTGAGCATAAAATCATTTATTTACATTTTACTATAAATAGATCATGTAGTAGACTTTTGCCACAAAAGACATGGTACCATAATATAAATATCATAGAATCAATTACCATCATCCTAATCAATGTGAGACATTAAATAACTAAATTAAAAAAAAATAAGAATGAATGATGCATGCACATTGTGTTTGACATGAGAAAAAGGCAAAACCCTTCCTATCTCTTAGAAAATAACTATCTCTCAAAGTGACCAAAGAATGAGGATTAAAATATTACTACTAAAATTGGTGGGGTATATTTCCACCATATACAAATTTATAAGAAGTGGGATACCACATATGGTACTAATTTTCTTGCACAATTGGGACATTCTATAGATGAACTAATATAGTCTCCCTTAATGATAAAAACTTGAGGATACATCTAGTTACCTATCTCATGTAGCCCACATGTGGATATTTAGAATATATGAATATCAAATCATGGACCACATTTGAAACTAAGGTTTGGACTAAAATGGCTAGTTATGTGGAATTCTTATCTAGATACTACAAACATGTGTGTAAATTTTTTTAATTATCAATATAAAAAATTTCATATGACATGATTATTTACCTACACCATTAGATTTTGGTAAACCCCTAAAGAAAAAAATGAAGTGGTGGTAATATAGTGATACAAAAAAAATATTTAAATTTTTTCTAGGTGGTCCAACACCTTTTGATTATAAGTATTTCCTTGATTATCCATTCCAAAACACAAAAATATTCAAAAATCTAGAAATATGTTTGGTATCTACATTTTCTATTAGCTCCTTGGCATCTACGTGTTAGTTCCATGTTGATGGATGGAATATTCATTTACTCATACATATACACACATGTGTGTCACACTTTTATTTGAGTGTGATAAATGTATACACATATACATGATCTATTCTTATTTCAGATGTTGGTCCTCCCCTCTATTCATGTCATGTAGACATTGGGGGCATCTTCTTCTTTGATCTTGATACACACAAGTTATATGATTTTAATGATCATATTTCATTATCATGTTTGAGCTTACATCTGTACTTACACATACCTTTATCCATGATTATATCTTACACATGGTACTTAATATGTTATACATTTGAAATTTTTTCCTAGCAACTTTTATCCATGGGATACTATGACATGTTTATGTTGGTTACTTATGCTTTTATTTATGAACTTCCTTGAGTGTCTTAAATTTATATTTTAATCCTTATTCAATAATTTTAATATGATCCTTTACTTTTATCCCTAATTCCTATGTATGATTTATTTGACATTTGCATATGTCATTATTTATTATATGGACATTTGAATATGTCATCCTTAGTTTTGTGGACATTTGACCAAGTCATGTCCCTCTAGATTGTGTGGAATTTGAACAAGCCCCTTATTTGTGGTCTCCTTAGACCATTTCCTTTTGAATTTATTATTATTGCTCTTGTGTATGATTATTTTCTTCTTGATCTTATATTATTATTATCTAGACATTGTCATGATCTTTATCATACATCTTAGGCCTTCATGTGATCACATTATTTCTATGCCTTTAAATGATATATCTACCTAGACTGTTCCTTCTATATGATACATGGTTTCATTCACAGATTATAAATTTGTCTTATCCTTTTGAGGTGAGGTAACTATGAGTTCTTATCTTTCCCTCACCTCAAGGGGAAATACTAATGGGGTCATGACATAGAGGCATGTTATCAACATTTGGTACAATTTTTAGATTCAATGGGGGCATGTCATATGGGGATGGATTTCCCACATTGATAATTTTTATATTCATTAGTGGAATGATTTGGAAGCATGTTATTCACACATATTTAGTATTAAAAATCTCTAGATTATAGTGGGGGCATGTTTTGGAAACATTCTCTCCACATTCACACTTATATAAATTTTTATATCTATCCATATATAGTGGGGGCATGATTTTTAGGCATGTTCTCCACACTTACATAATATTTAAAATTGGCCAAAACACATAGTTATATGATTTAGATTCATAGCTATCAAAAAATTCTATACATTGGTGTAGACACCAGAAATCTGCACATCATGATTACAAATGTCAAAATACCCATGGACCACCTCAGGACCTCCTTGGGCCCAACCTTGATATTTTAACCCCTAATATAACCTAACCCACCTATCCTAAGTTGGTTTGACGTTCTATCCAAACCTACCATTTTTAACATAAACTTTACCTTTAACCTCTAATAGTTAATTATCACCCTGACTATCAATGATCAGCCTGACCATTGATGATAAACCTGACTATCGATGATCAGCCTAACCATTGATGATCAACCTAAACATCAACAATTAATCTGACCATTGATGATAAACATGACCATTGATGGTTAGGTTTACACTATTTGAACATTCAACATGCACATCACTCTATGTTGCTTTTTTATAATTAGTTTGTCTATATCCTTATGCAATTTTTTTCATGATCAATTCAATTTTAGAGTATTTCTTTAACCTATTTTTTAACATCTTGTTGAGCCTCTCCTCTTTTACTATATAGATAGAAGAGAAGAGGAGAACTAAGATGGAGATTAGGTAAGTAGATCATCAAGAGGAAAGAGCATGAGAGAGAATAAAGATCAAGATCACTCATCAACTTCTTGTGTAGGTATTCTATTAATCAAAATTCATATTCATCAAACTCTAAAACTTCTCCAAGTGATCAACTATCAACTATCAAACCCTAAGCTAATTATATTTTCCTTGTTTCAAGTTTTAATTATTTAGTTTATAAATTCCACCCATAACCTCTTTTTAGTCATCTTAATAACTAACCCTTGAACCAACCACCTCTAAGTCTTACCCTCTACCTCACAAAAAATATTTAAACCAAACCCACCTTGCAAAACCATTATGAAACCTCAACCAAGCAACCTTCTTGACCCAACTAGAATTAATAGTGATAGTCAATGATCATCTTGACCATCGATGATCACCCTGACCATCAATGATCAACCTAACCACTAATGGTCACTGTGTAAAACTAGACACCTAAAATTATTAAGTAGAAACCACTTCTCAACCTCAACCAAAACCCTATTTTCTTGACTTGTATCATAATATAGACTACAAACAACAACTTGACCATACCTAAACTATATTTTGATAGTTTGGTATTAACCTTAATGTTATCTTGTTAATCTAAGCATTTCTTCTAAATAGTATTTATTTAACCTAAATTAAGTTTTTACCAAATTTTGACCCTTTATACCAAATTTGGGCACCCCTATTTGCAAAAATCATCTAAGTCTATATCTTTAGCCAGGTCCAATACTTAGCTTTTCTTTGGAAGAAGTGTTCTTTGATAAAGCTCCCAAAAAATGTATAAGTCTATTCCTTTTGAAAAGTTCATTTTTGGTCTTTGATAATCCTTTGAAAAATTATTTTGGTTTTTTGTTCTAAGCCTTTTCCAAATTATTTCAAACTTTTTGTCTGAGGCTTTTTCCTTAAGTGTCAGACTTTTCATTTAGCCAAGTGACAAATTCTTTCAGATAAATTATCTGCACAATTTTTATAAAGGGTATGTTTCAACTTTTTTGAAGGACCTTTTTAAGCTAAAGGACACTCACAACTTTTCCAAAGGGTATGTTTCAAATTTTTTTAAGGAATTATTTTGGACATTTTGTTGGAGAAATTTTTTAGATTGAGGTAAAAGTAGGTTTTTTGGAAACCCTTTAACAGAGAGAAAAATAAGAACAACAAAGCCCATAGGCAACACCTTGCTATAGTGAGGAAGCTTTTAAATGGTCCTGAAACCATAAGAGACACATCCGGTCAAAACCCAGAAACAGAAGTCTGATGGTTCACAAACAAAAGCTAACAAAAGGAGAACAAAGATTACCAGTTTCTTAACCAACAAGAAGGACCAGATTATTCATCCAATTCTAGTATCAAGTTCATGGCTTCTTTTCCTTTCAAAGCAGTTTCCTGGGTGGTAACCTCCAGCAAAGCTCCTTTTTGTGTATCTTTCTTTCTGGAACTTTGCCTTGTCCTTTTGCTGGGACCCTCTAGTGCTTTGGTCTCCTCATTGGCTCGTTTACATATTTAGCAGCTGCACAAATGTTGGACATTACTTCCTCCATTTTCTTTCTGTTGTCCTTTAAGTTCCCGGAGATTGTTTTCGTAAGCTTTGAGCTTGAAATCTCGCTTAACTGATTTTCCATGTTGTTTACTTTGTTCCAAGCAGCTTTCAGAGAATCTTCAAAAGTTTTCACTTTTCTCTTGAGATCAATGATCTCCCTACACAACCAGGAATCTAATTGGGAAGAAGACTCAGCTTTACAGTTAACCCAAGTCATAGGAGTGTGTATTTCATCATTCTGATTCTTCCCTCTCCAATCCTCAGACTTTTTATTGGGGCTCTTCCTGGCTTTTCAAAGAAGTCTTCTTGACTCTTTTGTTCTCGCTCATTGATTCCTTCTTGAATTTCCATCTCCATGTTTTGAATATCTTCCTAATAGAGATTTCCTTTTCATTCTTAGAAGTTGGGTCCTCAGAGGATCTTCCTGGACAATGTCATCCTCTACCATTTTCTAGTTTTCCTTCATCTCTTCTATTCTGGTAGTAGAATCCTCCTCTGTATTGACTTTATCTTGTTGGAGAAATGTTTTTTAAAAGGCACTTTAACTTTTCTGAAGGGTATGTGACAATTTTTCTGAAGGGTATGTTTCAACTTTTTTGAAGGACTTTTTCAAGCTAAAGTAAACTTTCAAATTTATCAAAGGGTCATTTTAAAGAAGGTTGAAAGGTAATTTTCAAAAAGTATGAACGGCATTTCAACTTTCCCGAAGGGACGTTCTCAAAAGTTTGAAAGATTATTTTCATGAGAAGGTGGACCATTTCAAAAAATTTGAAGGGTGTTTTTTCCTTTCAAAAGATCATTTCCAAAAGCTGAAGGACACTTTCAACTCTTTTTAAGAGTCACTTTAAAGAATTTTAAGGGTATGTTCATTTTAGAAAAGGCTTTTTTCACTTTGTTGAAGGGTCATTATAAAGAACCAAAAGGCCCAAATAATTTTTTTGAAAGAATTCTTTCAGAAAGATTTTTTGAGGAATTCTTTTAGAAATATTGTCTGATACAAAGGAAGCAAAAGGGAAAAAAAATGACCATGGTAAAAATGTTTGAGGAAATGCCCAAGGAGTGATGGCCCACAAAATGTCAATTTTAGACTACAAAAACTAGCCATTAGAGTTTAAAAGAAAGGCTCGATGAGAACCTGAAGGCAAAGATAAAGGCAACAAGTGGAAATTATAATTGAGGCATTTATTTTAGTCATAACTTATTCAAATATAGTTTATTTAATTATAACTAAGGTATTTGGTTTAGTTGTAACTTATTTGTAATTGATTCATTTGGTGACATGGCATATCTTTCCCACCTTTCTCCCACATGCACATGTAACTATTTCTCTCAAGATGATAGATGTCCAAGTGATTGAACTTCCTTTGATTGTTCCACCTATATATATATGCATTTTTTTGTCTTGTTCAACAACGTTTGCTAGTTATTTGAAAAACTCTAGATAGATTTGTACTTAAAGAATTCTTGAATAAATATACAAGTGATTTTTCCATTCACACATTATACTATTGAGTATAGGTTTGAATATTGTTGATAATGACTAGTGAAAGAGTTACTTTTTTAGCATTTCAATCTATGGTCACTTACCAATCTATAAAATGGATGTTGTTGTAGGTCTTTGTTAGTATTCTTTACTAAGTGTATAAGAGTTTTAGAAGTGGTATATGTTTATTCTCTTCTTGGAATCATTCATCACCCTCTTAAGTGTCAAGTATCTTCCTAAATCTAACTTATGAAATACTAATGCAACAATGTCTTTTTGTTGTGAGTTTGTGTGAAACATCCTTGTTTACCTTTAAGTAGTGGATTTTTAGTCAAATAAGAGGATAATACATATTGGTGCATTACCATTTTGTTTTCTTAGTTATTTTCCTTACCCATTTTCATACACAATTGATAGATTAGATAAATCTTTAAAGGTGCATCAAGGGGAGCTAGCCCCTAATCTAGATATTCATCTCAATAAAATTTTCACACATAGCAAGAGAGATGATTCCATTTTTTCACTTGGATGAGGAGAGCTAAGCATCTCTTCAAGGGTGAAATTCTAAGCATCAATAGTTTTTGGCACACTTGGTGGGACATCTCAGTCCTGGAAGATTTTTCAAGATTGGTACTAGTCTTGGCATTGTTGAAGATTGAAAAAATCATCTACATTTAGTACCTAGCAACTCCATTAAAGAATTTAAATCTTTGGTTGATGACCAGTCATATTTTCCATACCAAAGGTGACCACTAGGTCTATTTCTAAAGGTCTACCCTTCGAGTTTGTGGAATTACCTCCATATTCCACAAAAGTTTCAAATTTGTCATACTCATCCTTATAAAAGAGATTTTGTGTTTAAAGCTTCCAAGTTTGTGTTACATTCCATCCCTAACACCCATAGCGATCATTCAAAAATGGTTATCACTATGGTTCATTAGTAACCTTTTGTGCCTTTCACTAGGGCATCTCCCTTGCATCTTACCCAATATGATCAAATTCCAAGAGTAACCCTCAAAAGTATCCCATGTTTTAGTAGAGATGGTCCAATTACTGCCATTGAGCACATTCAAAATATAAAAAACTTTTGTAATATCCATAATATTACCCAATAAAATATAACTATTAGTTTTTTAGCCTTGTCCTTCAAAGGAAAAGTTTTGGATTGGTATGGGACCCTACCTATAAATTCTATTGGCTCATGGGATGAGTTAGGGACCCTATTGACTGATAGGTTTAGGGAAAAGAGCTATCACCTATCTCTAGCAAAGAAATTGACCACAATAAAGAGGGCACCATATGAATTCATGCAATATTTTAATACTAGGTCTAAAAAACTTGGGATAGAATCCCAATTCTTGTGAGGCCAACTGCAAACTATGCATTTTTGTACTACTTGAAAGCGTTGAATAGTGACATTGCTATGATGATTCAATCTATGGGTGGAAACACATTACTTTCTACCTGTGAAATAGCCATAAATAACTTAGAATTACCTTGTCCAAGTGGAAAAGATATCTCCTATACCTCCAATGCCACTATTTCATAATTTGCATTCTCCTAGTCAAAATGTATTTCCCACTTTAGCTCCTTTGCCTGGTCAAGAAAAATCTACCATTGCCCCTACCAATGAAATACATGAAGTCAAAATTTTGGTCCAAAGTGTTAATAATGAATTGGTTACTCTCAAAAGGAAATAATACTAAGGTTATAGGCCATATCAATCCTACAATTAGTTTGGATAAACAAACAAACCTTGTTTTCAGGGAAATAATCAAGGACAAGGCCAAATTACCCTTGTCAAGCCTTATCAAAGCTATAATCATAGTTCTCCTTCATCCTCCAAAGATTTTTTCCCCACTTAGAATAATTTGGTCCAAGAATAACCCAAATATCCACCTTTTGAACATTGTCAAGAACAAGTTGTTTATGCCAATGAGATGCAAAATCAAGGCATGACTACACAAGGTGATCAAACATCTCAATTTTCAAATTTTGAGATGCTAGTTCAATTTGGGATGGAAATCAGATAGTTTTAGTCTAATTCCACTCTCATGAATCATTTGGAGTGTGAGTTTTGTACCATTAATTACATAGGGAACACAAGCAATCATAATACTAGTGTTGCCTCTAATACTAGGTCTAAAAAAGGGTTGTAGATGAAACTCAAGGAGCTAACCAAGGACCTATTGTGACTCATAGATCATATACTATGGTAAGTGGGTCTAACATAGCTCCTAAACTATAATAAAATTAGAGGATTCTAAATTTTATGATAGCTAATATAACTCTACCTCCACAATCTATATCACAAAGTGCAAATGTTCATAAAGAGAACCCTAAGGTGAATAATCCTTCCATAAATGTGGTAGACTAGATGAAGAAGATCCATATGAACATATCATTGTGGGATTCTCTAACATTACTAGGGTATAAAGATATACTCCAAAAGGAATTACATGGATTGGGTGAACAAGCTAGCCTCTAATCTAGAGATTCATCTCAATGAAATTGTCACCCATAAAAAGAGAGATGATTCCATTTTGTCACTTGGATGAGGAGAATTGAGCATTTCCTCAAGGGTGAAAATCAAAGCATCAACATTAAGTAATTTAATTTATGTTATGTGACCTTATTTTATTAGCATTAACTTATTGTAGAAGGTGGATTGATAGCCTCTAAGGAAGTTATGTACTTCTTGGATCTAGCATGCTAGGTAATCCACCTTCCTACCTAGCTAATCAACCATTTCTTTGAGTGCTTTCTTATCTATAGGTCATACTCCCAAGCCAAAGAGGATCTATCACAAAAATCTAAATCATAGAGTGCAAACCAAATCTAGTTTTTTTAACCATACCCATATCAAGTTTCTTTTCTCTCTTTATTTAGAACTTAAGTGAAAATTTAAATGAAATATTTTGGCATGCTCAATGGGACCACTTGAATTTTTGATTTGAATTTGTATTCCCTTATCTCTATTTATGCTCATAATTCAAACTAAAATTTCTTTTGGGATTAAAATCAGCTACATCCATTGCTTGATTTTAATATTAGTTCACTTTGACTTAAAGTATAGTAATATTATCTTAGCGCCACTTTTGTTACACACACTATCTAAACCACTTTCATCAATTAAACATCAAGACAATTTGAGACAAATCTTGAATGAGATTTCATCACCTAGTGGTAACCTTGTCCTTTCTCAACAATACCACTTGGAGCTCATTACCAAGGGGAGAACCAAATCATCTCTCTGGTTGAGCATAAAATCTAGATATCGATATATATTGGCTAAGCACCCGACACCCTTATCACTGTGGTGTGGGAAGTGAGGGGGTATGGCCCAATACCAAGCCACATATTGATTCTAATATATATTAATTTGATCACCTAAACAACCCAAAACCAACCATATACTACTTTTATAGTACCTAATCTACAAGCCAAATTCTATCACACCTTCTTATAACTTAAGGCATAAGCCAAAAGTGAGATTAAAATTAACCATAGGATTTAATGTACTCTAGTGTGTGTTGATTTCTTTGATTATTTTCTTTATTTCTCTTTATTTGAGTTCTGAGGAATTTAATATTTTTGGTAACCTTCTACCATCTTACCTTCACTTATCTCATCTCCATTTTCTTATTCAATAGGGAGCCCATCTATATTCTCTCTAGGAGATCCTAACTTTGTTAGACTCCTATAAGACAACCCTCTTGATTTAGAGAGTTACCTTTCATCAAGATCCACATATACCCACAACCATACTTGTAACCAACCCAACCTTACCTAAAATCAACCCAACCATGCCTACAATCAACCTAACCTACCTATAATCAACCTAACCTCACTTGTAACCAACCCAACCTTGTCAGCAATCAATTCAACCTCAACTTCAACCAATTTATAACCCTTAAAAAACCACTTTATCATCACCTCAACCAACCAATAACCTTTCAACCCTTATTAGACCCTTGTCGTAACCCACCTCAACTATCTCAACCTCACCAATCTTTGGGTTACCCATCCCAACCATCATATCAATTACCTCAACCACATCAAACTTTTTATTACCTACCTTGACCATCATATCAATCACCTATACCCCCTTTTTGGTAACCTTTTTTAATCTCAAAACCAAGACTTGTTCTATCACCCTAGTTATACCACCAATAACTATCAACCCAACCACTATCAAACTAATCATCATCAACCTACTTTATCAACCTCATCAAATCAAACCAATAATCATCCAACCAAAAACTATCAAATATAATTTTCTAACCAATCAATCATATCACCCTTATCGATGTTATCAAAACTATCAATCTAACCTACTTTACCCACCTTCTCAAGCTTCTCAACCCCATCAAATCCAACCAATAACTATCAACCTACCATATTGAACCAACCAAAATTTTAAACTACCCAACCATATCAAACCTACCCACCATATCAAATATGTCAAATATATCAAATACCTCAATCATTACCCAAGCTCTCAAACAAACTTACCTTATCTACCTTATCTAACCAACCAAACTTTTTGAACCCACCAATCTTATTAAACCAACCAACCTCACCAAATCAAACCAAATAACTATCACCCAAATTTTTCCAACCTACTAACCTTATCAAGCATACCCAACCCATTAACTCACTCAAACTTGTCAAATAAACCAAAATTATTTGACCAACCAAATTTACAAAACCAACCAATTATCTCATAACCTCAAGAGCCATTAGTGCACCCTCTTCCTAGGTAGTATACCCCACTAGGGGAATCATTTGCCTTGATCCTTAAATTTTTTTTTAAGGGATTCTATCATTGGACTCCCTAAAATAAAACTCATCATTGATTCTCTTTTAAAACCCAATTGGTTCATAAAGAATGAGTTTTGTATGTATCATCATACAAATGGACATGTGGTAGACACATGTGGGTCTTTTAAGATGTTTGTCCAAGACCTTATCAATCAAAAAGAGGTTCCAAATGATATTATCCATGTTTCCCCCAACCTATCCTTTAATGTATTCAATAAATCAATCATTGAACCTATTTTTGTACCCATTATTATGCAATCCCATGACCAAATCCCTCAACACAATAAAGTCCCTTCTTTATATTTGGTCCTTAGTGCATATATAACTAGGGAAACCATAATCAAAACCCTAAATGATCAAATTATTAACCAAGTTCACCCTTTTTGATTTCCTTTTGAAATAATTATTAAGGAAGAATCAACCTTAAACCACCCACTTGTTGACTAAAAAGAGCCTTCTCAACTTTCCTTTAAAACCATCATTAAGGAAACCAACCCACCTCTTCCACTTCTATTTTTAATGGATCCAACCCAAGCTCAAAACATCTTTCCTATAGCTAAATCAAACCCAACCTAAACTAAAATAAAACCCATTAAATTCCTTTACAATCTGATAGTTTTCATCTACCTAATGATATTTTCTTTGGTTTTATCCCATTTTAAACAAGGTCAAATATTTGTCACCTTACCTTACCAAAAAAACAAGAAACCCAACCAATAAGCCAAATAAACCACCCATCCTAGCCCCCTCAACCAATTAAACCAACCTATAAACCAAATATATCAACCATAATCAACCCAACTTTTCATCTAACCATAATCAATTTATATATCAACACAAATCAACATTGACCCTCCATTTGAGATTTCTTGAATCTTGTCTACCCTTTTATCCAAGATACCCACACCTCACCTAAGCTCCCTCATTGGGATAATTTGAAACTCTTATCCACCCAACTATATTTTAGTATGATGTTCCCAACATCATTTATAGACCTCAAACCTATCCAAATCTGACCCTATAATGTTTTCCTCACCATAGCACCATAACGATGATCCTACCTGAACTACCACCTACAATCATGACCTACTAACCACTAACAACTAATAACTAATACCCCATTTTTTGGGGTGGATGAAGTAATCTTCACCCTTCTTAAACCTTCTTATTAAACATCTCACCTTGGTATCATTTTCCCATTTTTGACCATCTATGGAAAGAGAAAACTAGAGAGAACTTTCCCTCCATATGGATTTGACCATTTATGAACACAACCCATACCTTAAAAATTAACCAAACTAACCATTAGCATTTTTGCCTCAACCTATCACCCGACCAACCCTAAATTTTTAGATATTACCTTTCTCATTCACCCAACCTATTTGGGAGTCACCTTCTCCCCAACCTTTAGAGAGTACCTTCTCCATCAACTTGACATGAACCAAGTAGTATACCAAATTGGGGAACCCATTTGGAAACCACCCAACCTATTTAGGAGTCACCTTCTCCCCAACCTTTGGAGAATGCCTTCTCCATAAACCCAACCTAAACCAAGTGGTATACAAAATTAGAGCAACCCATTCAGACACCACCCAACCTATTTGAGAGTCACCTTCTCCCCCAACCATTAGAGATTACCCTTCTCCACCAACCAAAGAACCATTAGAGATTACCCTTCTCCACTAAACTATCACCTAACCAACCTCACCTTTTTTATCAACCCAAACCTTTTCCACATCTCATCAAGTGTTGGAAAGTAACTAGGGGACATCTACTCTCCTGATTGATGTCAAGCATTTATGTAAACATGGATCTAGGGCATATCAGGACTTAACCCCTAAATGCTTTACATTTGGATCATATTATTTATCTAAATCAAGTTCTTAGTCACCTTGTGTCTAACTTAAGCTCATCCCTTGCTTTCAAACCATATTCATCATATTATTTTTAAGGTAAATTGACTACAACTAAATCATGTGATTATCCATCACAATCATAGCCTAATATTAAACTGTGGGTACCACGAATCTACCCATGGCATGATTATCATGGTACTCTCCATCCCTCTTAAAAAAATATTCCCATGGCCATTATAACCTAAACCTCTTTTCACTTATTAAACCATCTTGTACTCTTAGTTTTGCCTTCATACAAGTAACCCCTTGATCATGTTTAAACAAGTCTATGTCAAGCAATATCAAAGTAAAAAACAAATCATGGGTCATTTTTAGCATTTTCAAACTACTCCCCTGAAGGATAGCTATTAAAAACTTTATTCAAAATTGCACAATGTAAGGTGGAATGATCCCTTGAAGGATAACTATCAAAATCATTTGAACCAAGTACATAAACTTAGACCACTCCCTTGAAGAATGGTTGAGTATAATATTTATTAAAGCTAGTAATTTCTTAGAAGTTCCCTACATCAATCAACTTCCCCAACTCTCTATGTAAAATCAAAATAAGTAAAAGACTCATAAGCAAAAATAAAATAATTTTGAAATCCATACTCGACTCTCATAACTGAATAATCTTGGAAGATGCAATCAAATCTCATGAGTAGACTTCCTACATCGATCAGTCTACACTTTATATGACATAGAATTATTTACACTGACTCTTTGGAAACCTACAAAAGAGGCATGTTAGTCTCATAAGAAGTTACATTTTCATCTATCTCCCCTTTATACATTATAAGCAAAGAATTTTGAGTTTACTTGACACTACATGATCAATCCACTTATTTTAACCAATGAACTAACACTAATGCAATGCATGAGAGGGGCTTATGTTCATAATCCCACCCATCTTACCATTATGGTCTTTGCCAATTAGAACATTTAGACTACTTCTTATACTTTCATGATAACCTTGTCAAGATGTATATCTTCATTTTTCAAGTTTATTAATGCCCCCCACTACCCACCTTACACCCTTTCACCAGGAAGTGGGTCACTTTTTTACCAAACCAAGTGGTACCCCAAATTGGGGAACCAATTTGAACACCACCAATAATTGGAGATTACCTTTTTCCATGAGCTAACCATTAGAGATCACATTTTTTCACAACCCAACCTTCCCTTTTTGTACCATTACCTAAAATAACCATTGGAAATTACCTTTCTCCACCAACTACACCCACCCTTGGAGTCTACTTTCTCCACCCACCCTTGAAGACTACTTTCTCCACCCACCTTGACCACCTCATCATCTTGCCATTGGTCCATTTTGGCCCAACTAGCACAAATTTTATGATGATTTTTTGCTTGGTATTTTAACCACAATGAAAACATTACCATGTTGACCACATTTTAAACTTGCACCACCTCATGCATAATAGACCCTCTTGTGTCCTTTTGGGAGCACTCCCTACCTTAGATACCCATGATACTTGACTAGTTTGTGTTTTCACTAGGAGCACTCCCTACCTTGGATACCCACTAAATCACATACCTCACTTAAAAGACTTGTATTTATGAGTGTTCCTAACCATCACACCTAAATGTAATCATGCATTCCACTTATCACTTGTCCTTCTATCATCGACCTTTAAATTTTACCAACTATGGTAGCCTAGTCTATACATGATATTAGCTATCACACCTTTTTATCATAATTTATGTGTTTGTTTATGTTTTAATGCCCAACCTATCATTCACACATTTTTATCATAAAATACCCACTTATAAAACCTTTACCCACTTCTATTTTACATCATCAAATCTTAGTTTTATGGGGAACACCTCCTCTCACACTCAAGGCAATCGATCCTTAGACTCATACTCTAATTTTTTTTATTTTACAGCTCATTGATTCAAGATGCATAAAAATAAGGGGAAAAATGTAGACACCAAAAATTTGTACATCATGATTTCAAATGTTGAAATACCCATGGACCACCTCAAGATCCCCTTGGGCCCAACCTTGATCTTTTGACCCCTAACCTAACCTAACCCACCTAACCTAAGCTAGTTTGACCTTCTAGTTAAACCTAACATTTTAAACCCAAATTTTACTTTTGACCTCTAATATTTAATTATCACCCTAACCATCGATGATCAACCTAACCATTTATGATTAACTTGATCATATATGATCAACTTGACTGTTAATGATCAACCTAACCATCGATGATCAACTTAACCACCGACAATCAAGTTTTTCCATTGCCTGAACAATTTACATGCACATCACTCTACCTTACTTTTTATAATTATATTATCTATATCCATATCCAAATTCATGTATAATTAAGTTATTTTAGAGTATCTCTTTAACCTCTTGTTTAACATATTATTGAGCCTCTCCTCTTTTCCTATATAAAGAGAAAAGAAGAGGATAGCTAGGAGGCAAGAGTAAGAGAGAGAATAGAGATCAATATCAATCATAAACTTACTATGTAGGTATTATCTTCATTATAAATCATATTCATCAAACACTATAACTTCTCTAAGTGATAAACCATCAACTGTCAAACCCTAAGCTAAGTATATTGTCCTTATTTCAAGTTTCAATTATTTAGTCTAGAAATTCCACCCATAACCTCTTTTAAATCATCTAAATAACTAACCATTAAACTAACCACCTTTGAGTCTTTACATCTACCTCAAAACTAATATCTAAACCAAACCCATCTTGCAAAACCATTTTGCAACCTCAACCAAGTAACCTTATTGACCTAAACTAAAACTAATAATAACCATCGATGATTACCCTGACCATCGATGATCAACCTGACCATCAATGGTCATTGTGTAAAACTAGACACCAAAAATAAGTAAGCAAAAACCACTTCTCAACCTCAACCAAAACCCCATTTTTTTGAATTTTATCACAATATAGACTAGAAACAACAACTTGATCATACCTAAACTATATTTTGATAGTTTGGCATTCACCTTAATGTTATCTTGTTAATATAAGAATTTGTTACTAGTAGTATTTATTTAAAATAAATTAAGTAATTTTATTTATGTTATGAAAACTTTTTTTTTTAGCATTAACTTGTCTTAAAAGTTGGATTGACAGCCTCCAAAGAAGTCATGTACTTCTTGGATCTACCTTGCTAGGCAATCCACCTTCCTACCTAACTAATCAACCATTTATTTGGGTGTTTTATTATTTGTAGGTCATCCTACCAAGACAAAGAGGATCTATTAAAACCATATAAATCATGAAGTTTAAATTAAATCCAGGTTTTTCCACCATACCCTTGTTTAGTTTTTTTCTCTCTTTCTTTAGAACTTAAGCAAAAATTTACATGAAATAATTGGTACCATAGTTATACATAATTTTAACATGATACATATCTAAGATATATATGATATGAAATTTATGCCTAATACTATAAAATATGAATAAGTTTTAGATTATAAAACTCTTTTATATAGTAATACCTTGATCATAATTTTATGAACTTTATTAAGCTAGTCTACTATAGTAATTAGTTCTCTTTCTAGTATGGTTAAGGTGATTAAATCACTCAACATTTCCAAGTTTTTAGTTTGGAATTGATTATATCATCTATCCTCACTTGGTTATAAGTATCATTAGGTTTCATGCTTGAGTTAATCTCAGTTGTCATGTGGAAACTCACCTTTTCTCAAATGTTAGGGGCATGTGCCTTTCAATCTCTCTCTCTCTCTCTCTCTCTATATATATATATATGTGTATAGATACATATACATACATACATACATACATATACATACATACATACATACATACATACATACATACATATATATATATATTATATATATATATATATATATATATACATACATACATACATACATACATACATACATATATATATATATACATATATATATATACATACATATACATACATATACATATATATATATATATACACACATGTACACATATATATATACATACATACATACATACATACATACATACATACATACATACATACATATATATATATATATATATATATATATATATATATATATATATATATTATATATATATATATATATATATATATATATATATATATATATATATATGCACTTTCAAGATTTATCTATATTTTTCCTAATCTTAGTTTTGGATCCTTATAATAATACATATTTTTCAAATTAACTTTACAATAGACAAGGTAGTTACATCGACATACATGTTTACTCCTAAACTTTACTCTTTTAATTTCAATATATTTCAATTACTTTTAATTCTAGATTATATGCATTGATAATATAATGTAACATGCTCTTGGTTACATTTCAGAGACAAAAAAATAACTCAAGTGGGGCACATGCAAAGATAAGATGTGTTATACACACCTAGGTATGCATTCTTTTCCTTTAAATGAGAAATTTGATTATTAGATTAAAGGGGGGATGCAGATGATATTTATGGATTATATATCACCTTAGTCTTATACACTTGGTAAAATTAATTTTTTTTTCTTCCTCTCATATTTATAACTCTCCCACCTTATTAAATTCTTGAATATACTCTATCCTATGCCCCTTGGCTTATCTCATAGTTTGACCAACCTTATGTTGATTATCCAGGTCTTCTCTCTTACCCACAATGCTTAAAATGTACTTATCTTCCATATCTACAAGTTTTGAGCCTATACCTTCTTTCCTTCTCCTTAAATACTAATGTATGGTATAGACACTAGAATAGACATTAGTGTCCTAACCCAATGTAAGTGTCCAATGCCCTAAAGTCATCTATTTTATAAATAAATCATGTCCTAATCATCAACCTATGTTCTTTAATGTGAGTTACTTATTGAAAGGGATTGATATAAATACGATATCAATCCTCATTAATTATTCACTTAGTATAGACTTAAAAAATACCAAAGATACTAATAAAAACTATAAAAAATCAATCTATCAAGGATTCAATTGAACAAAGCTTCCTCACTTTCATACCAATCCTAGGAATAACACATATACAAGTATGAAGTATTAGAGTAGACCAAGAGATATATTTTCCAAGTTAAAAGCTAGGTCACTGTTGTAACTACTTTGCACATATTGAAAAATTCACACATGATACAACACATAGGGGAGATTTAAAAACATTCAATTAAACAAATCTTCCCTTTTCTCATACCAGTCATAGGAAAAACACATATACAAGCATGAATTAATGAAGGAGTATACCAAGAGATATATTTTCCAATTTAAAATCTTTGTCATTGTAGTGACTACTTTTCACATATTGCATGATTCATACATAAGCTAACATATAATGGATAACTACATTAGTTTGAGTCCCTCTTCGAAGTATTGTCTATGTAGGAAGTGCTCACTAATAAAGGGGTATTTGGGGTCAGATAGACACCATGTGACCACTAACCCATTTTAACCCAAGGTCACTATAAAGATGAAGAACTACTTTTTGAAAATTCTTAAAGAATGGAATTCTATGATTGAGATCTAAATGCACCATACTGTAGGTGAAGTCAAACCCAAAAGCATTCAAGTGGTTGCATATTTTTTTATCAAAAAATTTATATAGGACATTTATATCAAATATAAAAATTAATGTGAACACAACTATCTTAGGCTAGCATTAGTGTCCAAAGCTCCATAATCATCATATCTAGAATCTGATGACTATTCCAAAATCATGTTCCAGTCTACTTTTTGCCTTTTCCATATCCAATAATGTGTTATCATTAAAACAAATAAAGTGTATTACTTATTTATATTTTCCATATATGGATTAGTTAAAGTTTATATATTTATATTATTCTTAACATAATAAATTCATGTTAGTATATGTTTTTATTCTATTTAATGGTTTTTCCCTACACATATTTAGTTAACTTTTTTAGGTGTCTTTTTAGGTCATCATGAAATATAATATTGCATTCATGAGGAAGTGATGACATGTTTATATTTAACCTATAAAATTTACCTTCCTAAAGATTTTATGGATAATAATATTACTAATATTTCAATCTTTTATTTTTGAGAAATTACTTCTTTTTGGCTCTATTTGAATTCACTACTACATGTAACTAAATCTTTGTGTATTTGACTCTATCTAGTAGATATTCAAATTTGTCCCCTCTAACATGGTATCATGGCTTTTATAATATATGAATGTCATTTTTAATATTGTGAAATCTTGAGTTTCATTTTCATCTTGCACATCATAGATCTGCCATTCATTGACCTAGCATATTATAGGTTCACCATCACATAGATTTTACTCTTCTTTTTGGGATCCTTAGCAGATTTAGATTTAGAAAAAGAATAAGAGAGAAGGCATATTTTGATAGTAATTTTTAATGTAGTAGTTTTCTCATGAAAAAATGACCTACACCATTAGATTCAAAATGTTTTTAAACTCTATGATTGGTTGTAAACACAACATAATTTCATGACATTCATTTTTACCCTTTTTAGAGGGTTTTAGCTCTTTTTTGATGATTTCATACAAATCCATATGATCTATAGTATTCAAATGAAATCATTTATGAGGTTTTCTATGTTTTTAGAGATATCTAATGGGTCTTTGGTTAATTTTCAATAAGTAGAGTAGATTTAGGTTTTTTCATGAAAATCAAGGTCTTATTACCTATATGCACTATGAAAAACTCCAACAGTGCTAAGAACTATTGACATCTTGAACACCTAAAAGGACACCTCCTACCTTCAAAGATACAAACTTGAATAGTGTAAATAAGGGCTAAAACACTAATGAAAAGTCCTATAATTGGAGATTTTGGATATGGGAGCAGTCCATAAACTTGAAATATGGATTATCAACTGTGAAAAGAGTCAAAAACCTCAACATTATTAGTTTTGATTGCCATAACTATCCTCACCTCCCACATCAAGATAATGAACTATATGATCAATTAGAAACCTTGACACTTGAATCAAGGGCATACAACCTTGACACATATCTTTGCTATAGGAAAGGGTGATGATCCCAACATTGAGACTTTCATGTACACCCAAAATCACAAACCTCACTACAAGAGGGTCCCGTATCCCTGACATCAGACATTTCAACTATAGGAGTAGTCTAAAATCCTAATAAGTGAAATCTAATGATGGCCATAAGAACATAAAATTTAATCTTGTTAGGTGTGACAATATTAATTTTTAAAAAGGGGTCATTTTTTGGATGATGTCACTTTTCCATCAATCACATCAATCAAAGTGGGGGAGGGGAGAGCACCCAAAATATGTCTTATCCCCTAGTTATATGGGAGTTAATCCCTTAGTCATGTCTAACATAAAATTGATTAACTTTTACTCCAAGGGGCATAAGTTTTTAATGAGGAAATTATCATAAATTATGTTTTCAAACTATTTTCACACTTAAATGTTTTATGCAAAGTGGAGAACATTATTTTTTTTATAGAAAAAAACATTATGACACACATACATTTCAGCCTACTACTTATTTTTGGGTATAATTTTTTTTGTAAGTGTGGTTTTTTGTTAAGCTTTATGAATTGGTGATATTCCCATGCCTTGTAAATTTGAACCTCTATAGATTTAGAGGGTAACATATTCTTAGTCTATATCACATGTAGTTCAGCACATACTTCTTTTCTATACCATGGATCTAAGTTGTATTCCAATTCTTACACCAGTCAACTATTATGAGTAGAAATTCAAAGTGAAAATACTCTTGAGGAGAAAAGGCTTACATTAAATCATGATGCCTACATAAATATAATTGACACATGAATTGGAGAAGGTGAAGTGGTATAATAGAAGTGACAAAGCCTATAGTATTCTACTCTTGTACATGTATCCTAACTTATTCTTTTATATATAATTTGTAACAAATCTAAATCAAGTGTGGACCTTATTGGAATAACTCTTTGGAAATTAGGATGTCATGAGTGGTCATGAGGTGGAGAATGAGCTCATTAGTTTGAGCCTAAGTGACTTTGATATGATTCAATACTTCTTCACCAAGTTCAAATCATTTAGGTTATAGTTAAAAATATGTGGAAATGATAAAAAGGATGATAAATTGATTCTTTCCATATTTTTCAAATTGGGTGCTAACTATTCTATCTTCATTTCTACCTTCCATGCAACCAAGGGTGACATTAAAGTTACATGGACCACATCATTCTTGGATAATTTTGCTGCTAAATTAAATAAAAAGCAATAAAAATTTATTTAGATGGGTACATTAAAGTCATCCAAATCTCATGTCTTAACTATGATTAATGACAAATATAAGGATTATAGTAGTAAGGAGAAGAAATAGAACAAGAAGAAACCAAAATAAAGAAAGTGTCTAAATCTGATGCTAAGATAAAACCATAAAAAGAATCCTCCTCTTTAAATGGGAAATCCAAGAAATAGTAATTTTGAATATGGACATGATTAATCCAAATTTATGAAGAAAAAAATTGACCAACTAGAAAAATGCTCGAGAAGAACAACATTAGTGTCCCTAATTTTTCCAATTAGATTTTATCAGCACATGAGTCTTCTAAGGACAATGATAGTAAGAAGGACAATGATAAAGGAAAATTATTTCTATAGTTACATCCTAACCTTCCACATTGGTTATTAATTTTGGTGCATCATACCATATGACTTCATCATAGGACATGTTTTTATCCTTATAGCCTTGTTCTATACCTTCCATTTTATTAGGTGATGATACTTACATAGAAGTTAGTGGGAATGGATCTATTGAATTGAATGATGGGATATTTAATGATGTTGTATGTATTCCATATTTATCCATGAATATCCTCTATATTTATTAGATCACTCATGTTAATTTAGGAAAGAAAGTGGAGTTCACATCTAATTCAATGGTTATTAGGGAAGTAAACAGTGACTACATAGTTAAATTTAGGAAATCAAATCACTAGTCATGATTGCAAAATTTCTCATATTTTTCACCTTATCAACCCTTTACTACATTTATTGCTCATTCATATGGGGTGAGTAAATTATTACATGAGTAATTCAGCCATCTCAACTATCACTACTTGGAAAAACTCAATTGTCATCACATGGTTTCAGGGTTGCCATGAGTCAAGTTTTATAATGTAGTTTGTCAGGGTTGCATGCTTGGTAAGCAACCTAAGGATAAGTATGACAATGGAAAATCATGAATATTTGAATAGATATTTTATATTGTCAATAGTGACATTACTAGATGATTTCCAAAACCTTCATTCAATAGGAAAAAGTACACACTTTAATCAATGACTATTTAAGGTATACTTGAGCATATTTTCTTAAACAAAAATTTGAGGTCTTGGAACATTTTCAGGACTTCAAGGCACTTATATAAAAATATTCAATTAAATCCTTCAAGATTTTATGCATTGATAATGGTGGTGAGTATGTCAATAACTATTTTGAGAAATTTTATACATCATATAAGATTCAACTACAATCTATAATTGCATATAATCCTTATCATAATGGTGTTACAAGGCACAAGAATAGGTACTTGAAAGAAATGGCCAAATATATTCTACATTCCAAGTATATTACACCTCAGTATTATATTGAGGCTATCAATTGTGCTTGTTATATCTATAACTAAGTTCTTCATAAAGAATTGAAGGGAGTGTCTCTTTTTAAAGTGTGGAGTAGTCATTAACCCATAGTAAATCACTTTCAATAATTTATATCTCCTACTATAGCCTATATTTTCAAGAATAAATGTAAGGTAATAAAACCTCAGAGTCACCATTACATCTCTATTGGATATCCTAGGTGTGTTAATATATATAATTTTATCCATCCCACCATTCATGAGTCATTCATTGATAGGACTATTTGTTTTTTAGAGGGTACTTAAGACTCCATACTTGACACCTCTTCCCCTTATACACATGAGTATTTGATGATAGTTTTGATAATTCATATCCCCATGATCAACTTCATGATGATCCTAATTATTCTTCTAGTTTAAATGATGAGATTAGTGATGAGGATTCCATTTTAATTCTCCCATAATATATTTAAAATATGAGGTATATATTCCTAACTCTCTAATCACTGGTCCTCATTAGTCTAAACAAACACTATAAAGTATTGGCTAATGGGTTAAAGATCCATCACACACTAGGCAAACTCATTCACACATCTAAGATTCCCCACATGCTTTCATTGCATATAATTATGGTCCACAATAATTTAATGAGGCATCTAGCACTCCTAAGTGGGATAAAACTATGGAAGAGGAGTATGGTTCCTTGTAGATGAATAAAATTGGGGATTTAGTTCCTCTTCCTAAAGGAAGAAAATGTGTTCATTTTAGGTAGATCTACCAAAGAAAATTTATAGTAGATGGGTCTATAGACAAGTTCAAAGAACATTTGGTAAAAAAGGGATATTCTTAGGTACCTAGATTTTCCTATACCAAGACATTCTCCCTAATTTCTAAAATGAAATCAATCTAACTCACTCTCACTATTTCCATAACACATTTCTAGGATGTTCATCAGATAGATGTGAATAGTACATTTCTTCATGGTGAAATCAAAGAGGAAATATACATGGATAAACCACAAGGATTTTTGTAATATTATTCCTTAGTTTATAAGAATTTTAAATATATCTATGGTCTAAAATAATCTCCTCAAGCTTGGTATGCTAAAATGGACTCCTTTCTTCTTTTTGTTGGGTTCACCAAATGCCATGATGATCTAAATGTCTACATCTTGTGATGGGATGATTAACTATTTATTATAACTCTTTATATGGATGACCTATTAATCACAAGGAGATAATCATATACCATCACATAATTTAAATTATTTTTGTAAGATAAGTTCATAATGACCAACTTGGGCTTGTTTCTCTACTTCTTCAGGATTGAAATTTATTAATCTGACTCTGAGATCACTATTACACAATCCAAGTATGCTCTTGATTTACTTGAACTATTTAACATGGATGAATGTAATAAAAATTTTAAACTTTTTCTATCTATCATGTATCATGAGGATACTTGTCCATCTCCTTTAGTTGATTATACCTTATATCAATAACTTATTTGTAGTCCCATTTATATTACGCACACTAGACCTTACATTTCATATGCTATGGGCATGGTCTCTAGATTTAGAAAAGAACCACATGAGATGAAATAAAAATTAGGTAATCACATTATCCACTACATTTATGGTACTCATAATTTTGGGATTCACTATGGAACAAGCATCAATGTTTACTTCATTGGTTATATATATTTAAATTAGGTTGGTGATATTCAAAATTGTAAGTCTGCTTTAGGCTATAGTTTCTCATTCAGTTAAAGTCTAATTATTTGGTACAAAAAAAAAAAATGTTATTGATTTATATTATATAAAGTAGAATACATAATATTTTATAATGTTTCCAATGAGACTATTTGGCCTTAGTGGATTCTCACTAAGTTTGTCATCCAATTTTGATGACCAAAAATCATCTTCTACAACAATCAAATCACAATATATATCTGTAGGGATTAGGTATTCCATTAATATAATAATCATATTTAGATTCACATGTATTTCATTTAATATCTCATTCATGATCAAATAATTTATCTTTGATACATCTAGACAATGAAGGGAATTGTTGATATATTCACCAAATCTTTCACTGAGAGAAAGTTTCTTCATTTATGGGATATTATTATGGTTCAAGAAACTCCAATATAATCCTATAGAGGTAATTTCAATGTACTTGGGTTCCTTATCAAACCTTTGTGCTAAGAATCAATTCTAGTACCCACCTGAGCTATGCTAAAGGGGGGGTCAGTGTAGTTTTTAATTCCATTTAATGGTTTTTTCATACATATATTTAGTTACCTTGTTTAGGTGTCTTTTTACATCATTGTGAAATATAATCCCACATTCATGAGGAAGTGAGGAAATTTTTATCTTTCACTTATATAATTTACCTTCCTAAATATTTTATGTCTAATGATGTTAAAGCTAATATTTTAATCTTTTGATTATTGATTAATAATTTCTTTCTAATTCATGTTTTATTTTTGTACTACATACAAGTAATTTAATCATTCATTCAACTCTATCTAGTGGATCCTCAATTGTGGCCCACTCCAAAAATTTAATGTATGTTTATATTTGAGTTTATCACCCAATTGGCCTGTTGTAGATTTGATTATCACCATTGTGCATTATCATTTCTATATTCTTACCTTTATATACTCTAAAGAAGGATCCCCATCCATTTTATGGATGAACAAGAACCAATATTTGATTTTACATCATTTTTATTTAATGATGAACATGTTATAAACAATAAATGTTTACCTTATTTAAAAAATATTAAAGCTATTAAACAAGTAAAGATAACACTAATCAAATTAAAATTAAAAGTACTTATCTCCCTATCCTTTTAGGATGGAATGATCAAAATGATTATACTAGTAAAATTAATGTAAATACATGCTATTTACCTCTTATTCAATTTCAATGTAAAAAAAAAAATCATTTCTTCCATAGGTTTCATAATGAAGTAATTTCCCAGACCAAGTAACACTAATTCATCTAAACATTCACATGCTAGTAACACTACTGTTCCTTTCTCATTTGGTAATGATGCATTTAAATTAGAAATTGGAAATGAATATTATATTCCTTTCATATTTTAATTCAAAAAATAAAGTGAAACTTGCATGTTTTATTTTTATGTTTGAAACAAAATAGAGAATGTTCCTGTTTCAACCTCTTGCACATTTTCTACTCAAAATCATGTTCCAATTTTAGATTAAAATAATGAAATAACACCTTTTAGTTATCTTACATGTAATTAAGATTCAATTCAGTCAATTTATTTTCCATGATACTTGTATCAACCTTAATATAATTACCTATCTTGAATCATTATGTAATATGAATGATTCTTTGCCTAATATTTTTCAATAATGTAATGGTTTGAACTTAGAATGCACTAATATTTATCAAAAGTCCATCATTCCTATGTATCAAATGGATTGTAAATTGCAACATATTTGTGCATATTTAAAATATCCAACCATTCATCCTAGTGATATTGTATGTATGCTAACTACTATATGATATCTTCATAGGAAAATGATGATTCTAAAGTTACAAGCACTTCCACATGAGGCTACTCTTAATGATAAAATTCTAGAGAATCAACCCCTTATACAATATCTTTTTGGCCATATTTATCTTAATATATTTAAATTCCTATGTTACCTCAATTTTATGGTCATAAAGGACCCTAAAAATCATTTTCAACAATATGTACATTCATTTGATCATTAGTCTAAAGATGAATGCTTATTATTAAAGGCCTTCCATAGAAGTCTAAAATGAGAGGCTAGTAATTGTTTATATATATATTTACAAATGGTTCCTTACCAACTTTAATAATACTCAAAGACATAAATTTATGTGATTTTAATAAGCATAAAATACCTATATTTCCATTAGAACATTTGTGATTCTTAACACAACATCATGATGAGTATATTCATGTTTTTTAAATCAAATTTAAGGATGCATTATATTCTTTAAGCTATAAACCATAAAACTTGAATGTGTAATTCATATTTATAATGAATATTCCTTCTGTACGTAAAAAAAAATCATCACATAGTAAGTTTTCTTCAATTGATAACTTATACATAAATATGCATTTGCAATAAAAGAAACTAATACTGAATGACCTACACCTTCACTGAAATGTAAACATGTTACAAAAAAATCTTACAAATCAAAATAATTGACCAAGGAGGTACCTAAGATATATAATATACCTTATTTAAAATCATCAATTCATATTAAGGAATAAATAAAAAATGTTTTACATATAGGAAATCAATCCACATATAGAATACTACCTAAAATTAAAACACATGCCTATACTAAGAGGTAATGCTTCATTTTGATCAATTAGGAGATTAACCATATGATATATTATAAGCACTATTATATAAATAGCTGAATTTTCTTCATCTAATTGATTACCATCCACTATAAAATTTTGAAAATGTGAAAGGATAACCATTTTGTAGTTACCATGGTATTAATGGGAATCATAACAATGATTGTTTTTCTCTAAGTAAAAATCTTTCTAGACAAAGGAGTTATTAAATTTAATAAAGATACCACAAGCTATCCTTATCCCACTTCTTATATATGTCACTTTAAGAGGGTCAATACATCCCATGTCACTCTCAGTAAGGAACACATGTTCTATCAACCCTTTTAAGAGTAAACCCCTTGGATAATTATTTATAACATCACACATTTTACAATGCCCAATATCTCAAAAACTACTCCTACTAAGGAATAATTGGTTGATCAAGAACTTTATATAAGCACACTTGGGGGAAGCCCAAAACCAGATTTTACATAATCTAATTATTATTTGATAACTATGTTTACTACATGACATGAATAGATACTGTTGGTGGTCTACATTACACCCTAGCTGAAAATAAAAGTGTTCAGGCTCTACTTCTTAACCTAGTCCAATATAGGACTAACCCCAAGCTATGGGTCTCCTATAATGGGATCATAACTCTAGGATTTTTAATGAGGCTAGATCCTCTAATGCATCATTTAGATCATTTACACTACTAAAACCTACTAATGAATAGGGAAAAGAGAGAGAGATAACATGAAAGGGAAACCTAAGCTAATAAAGGTGATACACCTAAAAAATGGTTGATCTAATTTGTTTAAACTCTTAAAACCATAATTCAATGAGTAGAAGACTAGATCTAAGACTCCACATATCTATCATAAATTACTTTTCATGTAGAGGTATACCAGATGATCAAGAACTAAGGGAAGTGATGGAGAGGTCTAATGCAAACACTAACTAGTCAAAGTATCCACATGTGAGCTTTGATCAAAATATATTTGAACACTAAAAATGACCTACATAACAAGTTTAAATAGTAACTAGGTGATATTAGGACTTGACAAGGGAGAGTTTTCTACCATATATATAAATCAAACTAACATGTATACACTATACAAGGATAATGAAAATTGAATGTAGTCTTGTATTCATCTCAAGATGTTAAGGTTACAAGCTCCATCTTGGTAGAGTTTAGTCATACCCAAGAGGGGATCAAAGGGATCATTTTTTAGGCTCCAAATCCTCTATATATAAAATCTAAGGAAAGAGAGAGATGGGAATAATGCATAGGAGAGTGGAGAAGCGATCATAGTCATTGAGAAATGTGGTGGTAATTTATTGATTATTTTTTGCATGTGTGCCTTCTTCTAACCAACTAACCTTTCCTTGCTATAATAATCCTCAAGCTCCTTCTCATTGGATAATATATCCCACTATAAGATAAGGCTTTCTTATGCATGATGATAAAGAGTACTTGAGTGAAATCAATTCTCTTAACTACTTTTCTAGCTACCAGTTTGCCACCTTGGGACCCTAAGCCTACTTGACATGTTCATGAGGATCAAATTATTGAATCCTATAAATAATAGTTCCATACCATTAATGGTGGTTAGTACCTTATTTATTTATGATAGAGCTACATTTATAGATGATACCCTTTATGTTAATCACATATCTACTCCATGATAGTAGGTACACTATAAATAGAAAACCAATCTAAGATTATTGGTTTTCCTATAGTTGTCATATTAATATAGACCTATAGATAATATGTCCCCTTTTATGGATCCAAATACCAAAAATACACCATATGCATGGATCCCTTTAAGAATATCAAGCATAGTCACAGAATGAACCCTAAAAGTTATAAAATGTCAAACTAGAGGTCCATATTAAGTCCCAATAATGTTCCTTTATGATCTTTATAGCTGACTAGCATGGCTATGTCCACTCTTTGGTACTTGATTGAGCTCTAATGGTAGAATAATGACCCTACAAGACTTGTTTGACTTGATAAAAAACTAGTCCTTTGGTTTGACCTTGTTTGTCGAATATTACTTAGGCCATTCAAAATGCTCCAATCTATCTTCACTCTCATTAGCCTCATAGATCCTTGCTAACCTATTGACATCTCTTACACAATAACATTAAAATAAATGAATTAAAACCATCCATTTATTTCCCACCATGAATATCCTTTGACATGTTGACTTGCTTGCACATCATTGGATCAAGATGTATGAAGTAATGCAAGCCTTTGATTTACCTAGGCCAACTTTCCTATCAATTCCTTTGTACCATTGGATCACTGGTACAAAAAAACATTGATCATTGATCTATATTATACCCACCTTCTTATCAATGAATTCATACCATCATATCTCTACTCGGTGAAGCCATACCATTAGATCTTGATTGACTTGTAAATTTTTAAGCGGCTTTAACATATGGACCTTTTGACTAGTTTGACCCCAGTGCAAAACATTAGATCTACTTATTAGTATGTGAGATCACATGTACCATTATATTTTTATCAACTTTAAACCTTTTAAAGACATTTTTAACCTAAATGGTTACTTTATAAAGCTCAAAATTGATGTTAGCACAAATGTCTTATATTGTAGGTCTAACTTTAAATGCTCATAACTCAAACTAAAAAGCTCATGTAGACATGAAACTTACAGAGCATGTTTTTGGCATGAATAACTCAATGTCACTATAGTATTTTGGATCATAAAGGTTTTTGAGGTGACTTTATTAAACACTCAAATAGGCTATTTCATTCAATTCCATGTGACATGCAAGATGACCTGGCCCCTTAAACTTGGTAAGCTAAACTTTGAAGGCTTAGATATTGATAAAAAAGACTCATTGAGATATGAAACTTACACAGAATTATATTAGTATTAAAGATATTGATTTCAAATGGTCTAATGGTCATGTAAGGATTTTTGAGCATATTTATAAATTACATAAACAAGCTATCTAGTCTGGCTCTTCATGATGTCCTCATGATGGTTTGGTACTTAAACTTCACCAAATTCATCATTTGATCAATATTTCAAGGTCCTAATGAGATTTCAATATTTTTTCAATCTGGTCCATGTCTTTATGAGCTTATGAACACTATGAGATCTTGCTTAGATCCCTCCATTTGCATTGCTGGACCCATTTCTAAGCCACTTGATCTTTTCTCCATTAGGGACTCAACTCACCTTTTCTATCTAGGCAAGAAGCTCAGTATGTGGACCAAATTTGGCCAATAGATACCTACACTAAGTTATAAGGTTAAAGATGAAAAAATATAGTTGATACTTCCATAGATATACCAGATATTATGTTAGAATAAAAAATAGAAACATAGATGCCACATGATCATTATAGTTGAGAATTTTATTACTAACTAGATTCCATTGTATTTGGTGATTACCTTAGTTATGTATACACCTATATATATATATATATATATATATATATATATATATATTTGGGGTATATAAGATTAATAATATATAAATTTATAAGCACAAGGGTGATAAATATATCTATAATAGGCTAATTAATTACAAAAATCAAATAGAACATATACTAAATTTATTATTTTGAGATATGGTAAAAATTTAAAGTATAGTGATGCTAGATATTATAATGATAATGAAAAAAATATACTTAGCTAATTTTTATGCTAATATATATCTAAACCTATAACATTTAGGAAGTAGACAAGGAAAAATTTGTATAATAGTCACCAAATTATAGATTTTAGTTCCTCTATAGCCTTGGAAATTTTCATCAACCTTAGACAGTTGCATTAATGCTAGTGTCTAGGTTAGATGCAAGTGTCTTATATGAAATAAATATTATCCTTGATGATTATGGGTTTGTTGTCATAATAATTTTGGTACATTCATAACCAGGTAATGGACTATCACTCCTTGTCAAATAACAAAACCCTTATTCTTCAATCTCATAGTGGCTTTGAAAAAATGGGTTAGTGGGAACACAGTGTAAAGCTACCAAAAATACCCCTATTTTAATGAGCACTACTTACATTACCAATACTTCAAAGAGGGCCTCGAGGATTATTAGTTTTCCCCTACATGTTAGATTGTGTGTGATCATGTAATATGTGGAAAGCAAGTACAATATTGACCTAACTTATAACTTATAAAATTAGGCACTTGGGATATTCCTTTAGTACTTTAGACCTTTGAATGTTTTATTCCTATTTCATATATGATAATAAGATAAAATAGTAAATGTTTACTTTATCAAGTGCTTGATTGAATACTTTTGCTAAGTTGCCTTAGTATTTTCTAGGTGTAGGTGAGGAATTAATGAGGATTTGTATTTTATTTATGATAATCCCTTTTGAGACATAAATTTCATTAAATCACTTCAGCCAAACATTAGGATATGTTTCACTTAGAAATTAGATGAATTCAGGGCACTAGACACTTACATCAGAGTAAGACACTTGTGTCAATGTAGGTGTGTATTTTAGATACAAATGTATAAGGGGAAAAAAAATAGGTAAATTATTAAAAAATGTATAGGCATAATATAAATAGGTTTACAATAATTTTGGGAAAGATATAACGCTTGGGTCATCATCATAATATTAGTCAAACTAGGAGATAGGGCAAGGGAAACTAAAGAGTTGATGTGAGACTTGATGAAGTGGAAAAAGGTATAGAAATGAGAGGAAAAAATAAGGTATGATTTTTCCAAGTATAAAATATTGAGATGATATATAATCTATGAATAGTTTCTACATTCCCCCCCCACCCCAACCCCTTAATCTAGTAACAAAATTTAAAGTTTAAAAGAAAGGAATGCATACCTAGGTGTGTATAACACACCTTGTATTTTCTTGAGTCCAAATTGAGTGATTTTATATTTAATAATATAAAATAAAGATAATTTTTTAGTGTATAATTATTTTTTATAATCTTAAATTGTAAGCATTTGAAATTATTAAAATTTAAAGATCAAGGTTTAGGAGTAAACTTGTGTATTCATGCAACCATCTTGCCTATTGAAAACTTGATTTGAAATATGTATCACTATGAATCATTGAAATTGAGATTATAAAGAATATAAATTGAATATATATAAGGATATATAGAGAGATAGGAAGGCACATGGCCCCAACCTTGGAGTAAAGATGAATTTCCACCTAGCAGTTAAGACTAGCTCAATCATGCAATCTAATCATACTTATAAGCTAGTGAGAGTAAATGTGCCAAGTCAATTCACACTATAAAATAATGAGGATAGATGATAAAATAAATTAAAACATGAAATATTGTCACTATTAAGTGATTTAATCATATCAACCATACCAAAAGTTGAAGCAACTATTGCAGTAGATTGGCTCAATATAGTTTATAAAGTCCAACCTAGTGGGTGGTGATAGTCCCTAAAAGTTTTAATAATATGAAACTAATATGGATTTTAAAATATTTTGTGGAAATTTCATAACATATACACCTTATATATGTCTCATGATGAAATTGTGTATACCAATGGTACCAATGTATAAAATTCTGCCACAAATATGAAGCTAAATCATGTAATTATGTGATTTAGCCAATTTAAAAACTATGTAATTGTGGATAACATGCTTATAAAACATGAAAAAACTATATATGGATAAGTATATATATTAATATAAGTTCCAATTTATATAATTTTTTTCCAAAACATACCCCCACTATAATCTAGGTATGCTAAATATTGAATAAGTATGGAGAACATGTCTCCAAAACATGCCCCCATTGTATATCTAAAATTGTGAATGTGTGTAAACAATGCCTCTATGACATTACCCCAATGAATACACAACTATAATTTGTGTATAATTCTTTCTTATATGACATTCCACCCCCATTTTAGGTGAAGGAAGAATAGGAACTAGTAGTTACCTCACCTCAAAGGGATAAGATAATCATACAACCATGAATGAACCATGTAACATATATAGGTAAATGTATCATTAAAGGTCATATAATGTGATAAAATAAAGGCCTAATATGCATGATAAATACCATGTAAACATCTATATAGTATATAATAATCTTAATAATCAAATTAAGCATACACATAAGAGTAATCAAAATCAAGTCAAAAGGAAATGGTCTAAGGAAACCGTAAACAAGGGGAACATTGAAATTCCACATAATTGAATGAATATTATTTATTCAAATGTACACAAGGGCCATAATCAATTAAGCATATCCAAATGCTCAAAAAACAAGATAATATAAATGAAAGACACACAAGAAAGTGCATAAAGGGAATTATAAAAAACCAACATATTAATATAATAGTATCCCATGGATCCAATGTGTTATCAAAAAATGTCATTGACACAGTATATCAATTAAAATATGAAAGATATAAGTATGGAAAAATTCATGTGTAAGTACATATATGAACTCAATACATTATAATGTAAAGTGACCATAGAAAGATATAACTTGGAAGTATCATGATCATAGAGGTGGATTCTACCAATGCCCTAGTGATTGATAAAAAGGAAATCCTAACATCCAAAAGTGCATATATCATGTATCTATGTATGCTTTTATCACACTCAAATAGAAGCATGAATCACACATGTATGTACAAGTAACTGATATGTTATCCATCAAAATAGAATTAACACATAGATTCTAAAGAGATAATATAATATATAGATAATATTGAAATTTTGGCCTCATAGGCCAAATGTCAACCTCTACCATAAAAAAATGGTATAAGAACCCTTATGAGCTTACCTATAGTGCCTCATCTAGTCATGGTCCTATGCATGTATCCTAGAGGTATTTCAGCATTGATTAATAATGTTGTGGAGTATGCTTGTGAACTCATGTGTCATAGTTGTCTTGGGTCTATTGGTGATGCAATATTAGTCATGATTAGTATTGGAGTGAGAGAAAAGGAATGTATCGATGTCTTTAAAGGTTCAAAGAATGTTCTAAACCTATTTGATAAGTTTAAGGATCTTTTGGCAAAGATAAGGTAATTTGGGAATTTTGGGGTTATTGATCCTTACAATTTTAGACATATTTTATACCTTTGATTGAAGGGAAAAATTTTGTTGGTAGGATGTAAGGGTTTCAAGCCTTTTCCAAGGTCATGATATGAAGGCCTATTTTGTGTCTTCAGTGTTATTATCCATGGTTGCCTATTCAAACAGTTTCAATCATATATAAACCCCCCTAAAATCATGAAATGATCATAAAATACACATTATAAGTATATTTGCATTGATAACCTTTTAAAAAGAAGATTATTTTGGTAAAATTTCATTATTAAGGTCTTGCAATAGGTCCTAATATCACCATATGGTCATAATTAGGCATTTCATGCCATCAAAGGTCTATTTTAAGGCTTACATCGACTTCCTCACTCATCAATTAGGTCCCACACATGAAAAAATTCATCCTTTCAACTCATACCATATCACTCAATTTGAAATATTATTCAAATTATGTTTTCCTTCCTTTCATCCTCCAATGGTGGATCAAGATCAAGAAATGGTAGAAATGTAAAAATGGGATTTTTAGGTACTTCTTGTAGATTGTATAGACTTTTATGAATATGTATGTACAAAGGGATTTAGGTGTTGTATTAGAGTTCATGATATATTTATAGGAGAATTTTTAGGTTAAAATGATGTAATACCATTATAAAATTGTTCCTCTCTCTTCATTGGGCTCCTTAGTAGCCTAGACAATCTTGTCATATTTTATTTCATTCTGTGTAGGAGAGAAAATATCAAGAGATAGACTCTTTAATATAAAAATGGGGTTCCTTAACCTTATTATCCATGTAATTTTTCTATATGTTCATGGTCCCATCTTTATGAACAAACATTAACAACCTAGCCACCCCAATGAGCTTATTCATTTGTAGAGGGGTTAGAAAGTACAATGGGTTTGGCATATTTTTGAGGATTTTATACAAATAAATGTTTGATATGTGTTCATGAGTTCATCATAGACCATATCCAACACACTTCACCCATTTTTCACAAATGTGGAGTGTGAAAGCAATAAAATATTCATGTTTATTCATTTGGTAGATTACAAGCAATTTTATCAAGTTGTATGGTTTTGAGTGCACATGATGAAGGTATTGATGATGTTTTAGGTTGTTTGTTAAGTTCCTTTAAGTTTTATAATTATAATTTACTTATCAGATTTATCTAAACCATTAGATGGTCAAATGAATCCTTCAAATTTTACCTTGATAAGGTTGCCATGTGCATATTGCCTCATTCTTTCTAAGTGTAAATAATGAGCTCTAAGGAAAAATTAGTAATTATTTGAAAATCATGTAGTTATTAATGTTAAATTACCCTATAAACTATTCCCACATTGTATTTTACCCACTACCCTCTGTTCAAACCACTCTCATTCTCAATCCTTAAGAAATTGATCCTCATTCAACTGTATACAGGCCTGTGTAAGATAAAAAGATGAAGTTGGATATTAAAATGGAGTATATATGGTTGAGGGACCTAAATTAGGTTATGAACCTATGAATAAGAATACAATTATAAATTATGGGTCATAAATAGGTCTAATACCATATCAACTCTCCCCAAGATTGTGACTTAGCCTAAATTGTGAGAAACATTGGTTGTGATTACAGGTCTAGGAAACCGTGATAATATCAAGAAATTTTAAGAGGATTTAAGGAGTTATAAAGAATAATGAAAATTAATCATACATTGAGTTCACCCATGGAAGCATGAGACATATTCTATTCCTCAAAATGGTCATATCCATAGTTAGGTAGACATCATTCATGTATGCAATCAGTTGAGGGCATGTGAGCTAAATACCATTTATTGGACTATTGAAAAAGGTTATTGAAGGTCATAAAATCATGATTAGGGCCTAAGAATTCTTAGAAACAATCCAATAAGAATAAATTTTAAATAATTTTTAGTGGGTTGTAAAGGAATTTAGCATGAACAATTTAGCATGAACATTTTTCCATATAGGTAGGGTTTACTCTCTTGTATATGGTCATTATTCAGTACTATATTATACCTTCAAGAAGGGTCTCAAGGTCTTAATATGATATGTGATGGAGTATTTTTATTAAATGAAATGCAAATAGGTAGGGAGAGTTTTGAACTCTTTGTCAGGGTCCCTAATCATCCCTAGAAGGTGGCTGACTCATTCAATAAAATAAAGGCCTTGATAGTTTGTTATTCTAGGCCTAAGTTAGGTAACTATAGAATAAATCATGAAAGTAAAGGATGTCTACAAGTTTCATAATGATATTAGAGCTAGATATTATAAATAAAGGATATCAAAAGGTGGACATATGCTTTCTAGTATCAAGAATCCAAGTCAAAGGAACAAAAGAGTCTAAGAGACCACACATACCTTTTAGGCCTAAACAAACCTAAGACCAACCTATACATACCAATTGAAAGCTTATATAGATATTAGATTTTTTGAAAGGTTTATAACATCTAATTGGGTAAGTAGGAAGAGGTATCAAGGTGTTTCCAAGTAATAAGAGACTTATAATGATATGAGATCTTAATGACCTACTTGGCTAATTAAGCCTAAAATGGAGATGTGTAGGCCTGTAAACACAAGTTAGAGAGTTATACATACTTTTGAGTTGTTATAAGTTGAGATAATATATAATAGGAATGAATTTTTCATAGTAAATTTTTTTATGAGGGGGGAACCTTAGATATTACAAGACAGTCACCTTCTTGTACTAGTTAGGCAAGCTTGTGTGAGACATACAAGCACAGTTAGTAGTAAGAAGTGGAAATATAAAACATTTTAGAGGGATGGGGTAAAGATATGAAAAATTGTATTTATCTTATTTTTTTAATTTTCTCATTAATCCTCATTTAAGTGAAGTATCCCTTGAGATGAAAGGAGACAAGTGGCCTACATAGGCCTATTAGGCTTAATAGGCCTAAACAAGTTTATGTGCACAAGTTGAGAAAAATTGATTGTGTAAGATTGATGGTATAGACTAGGAAATGATAAAATAAAGTAAGTTAAAAAGTCTAAAAATATCTCAAATGATGAATTCTTATGTCCAAAGGAGAAAGAAGATAAAAAACATATTAGGCCTTTAGGCCTAAATTAGTGTACACAGACCTACATCAAACTAAAGACATCTACCATTGAGGTGATATAAATGTCTGTAGACATATAAAGGAAGGTGATAAATATATGGAAATTTTTATGATGAGAATAGACTTAGTTGATGATGGGAAGATGCTAAACATAGTCACCATGGGTTTTTTAGACTTAGTTGCTTGCAAACTCTAGAAAGGAGATAAAAGAAGATAGACACTAGAATTAGAATAAGGGATTAGTAATATGGGTGTATACAATAATAAAAACATGTTTTATGAGTGTATAACTAAAAAAAAAATATTAAGGGGAAGATAAATACCACTCAAGCCCTAAACATTCAAACTGATAGTAAACAATGAGACCTATAGGCAATCTCATGAGATAGTGAACATATAGTTGAAGTTTGAGAAACTAAGGGTGTTAAAAGGTTAAAAATAGGTAATTAAAGATTTAATATTATGGGTTTTAATATATAAATTCATATATGTCACTCAAACCCTCCACACTCAGTTTAGGCATATTAGACCTAAAATCCATGATTAGGCTTCAAGCTCCACCAACACACTTGATACACTCTCAGACTTTACTAAGAAAAATTGCATCATGATGAGGTGTTATATGATGTTTCATGTCCTATGGAGAAGCTTTATAATCTATGAAAGAATAAAAATGGTCAAATTAGTCTTAAACCCCTAATTGAATCACATAGGCCCAAGTAGTTAACTTGAACCATCACTTCAGATGCTCATATATTTCATGGCAAGGGAGATCAGGTTAGATGATCCTAGGTGAAGTTTTGAAATAATATGGACTCTAGATCCATGGTAGAGGTAGTTTTTTTAAAGGACCAACATTTATGAATGAATGTAAAGACTGAACCCTTATCTAGAAAGGTTACAAAAAATTACAAGTCTGTCATCTTCTACTCATATCTCTCCACACTATCTACATGGGAACCTAAACTTGTAAATTTTTTTAGGGGGGTGTATGTAATAAACATCCATGAACATAAGTTTGGTATTGGAGGTATCATCTTTATGAACCATCGTTAAGATGGTAGGCTTCTAAAACCCTCCTTAAACCCTAATATAGACCAATCTTGGAAAAGTGAAGGTTTTGGCAACAAAAAATTCCTAAGTGACCTGATAAAACCCTAAAACATCTATTACACTTAGAGGATACCCTATCCATGGTACCATGTTATACAAACATTGTATGGATTTGACATAAAATAATACTTTTTCTAGGATTTGGGTAGAGAATAGGGTGAAAATCTATTTTAGAAGCTTCCAACCATTAGAGGGAAAGTTTGAAACTTTTTCTACCTCTTCAATTCATAATATGTCCAAGAATCTTCTTAGAAATTCCTCTACAACTCCCCTATAAATGGCTAGTTTGCAAACATGAAAGATAAATGGCCTAGTTGTCAAGGTGAATCAGGTTTATAGGTGTGAAATTATTTAAAGAGTTCAATCATGGTGTGAAACACATTTTTAAGATTGTGGCATGCCCATCCATAGGTTCTTAAGGTCTTAGACAAGTTTTCACAGTTTCCAAACACGCACAATCAAGAAACTAGACCTAATAGGCCTAATGGGCCTACTTGGTTAACCAATAGGAATGAAAGATGGCATTGATGGACTGATAAGAGGGTTAACACACATTCATTACACCATGTAAATGATGCTAATGATGATCTATATAATATTTATGGCCATTATGAAGGAATGGAGGTAGTTTCAAATCCAAGTCAACATGTGTATTGAAGAGAAGGTTTCTCAACACCTCTTAGAGGCCTAATCACACCAAATTTTCACTCTATAACTATCATTATAGGAATGATGGACCATTTTTGGCATGGTCAAGCCTAGGATGAAGATAATTGAAGTTGTTTCACTCTCCACCACCTCACCTCAATGCCAAAAGTAGTCACTAAAAACACTAACACATGGAGGAAGTTACAATGACTATTAGTAACTAATGTAACTACTATATGGAGTGTAACATGGTCATTTATGATCTCTCATATGTTACCCCATGCCATTATCCCCTTATTTCTCTTCCCTTATGTTATTTATTCAATCCTTATGGCTTTGTTAACTATCCTTCACCTGGGTATGAGGAAACTCTACCTAGTTTTGTACTTGATAGACCTTTTGGACTAATGAATAAAGTATTGTATCTCCTTCATGATGACATATAGTTTGTTTGTATTTGTTATTATTTGAATATGTGATGAATTTGTCTCCTTTATAGGTCCTTACTCACCTAGATACCAATAACATGTCTTATGTGGTTATGTGGTGTGTAAAAGTTTTTGTAATGGCATTTGAAGTGTGATTTAATTGGTAAGAGTCTCGTATCAAACCTTATTTTCATGAACTTTTCACTCTAGTTACCTAATATAGCCTCTAAATGAAGCACTCTTGCATACGATCTTTAGAAGATGGTTTTTTAGTTGTTTGTTTAGTCCATTAGTGTTGTTAAGAATTCAATTTAAGTGGATGAACTATCATGTTGGTGTATCACCACCCTTTAAATTAGGTTTATTTTATGCACTTTCTTTCCCTTTTTACCCCAAGTAATAGGTTTTAGTAAACTAATCCACAAGTGATGTACCAAGTTAGCTAGCCGTATAATATAGAGGTTTGGTCTAATTACAAGGTCACCCACAACCTTTAGGCCATTCCCATGTTAGTCTAGGTTTGAGGAAGAGTTGAAAAATCTTATTTATAGGGTGTAACTTGGGCTAATAATATTTATGTCATGCTTGGTGAGATCAGATTCAAGTGTTAGAGCCTTCAAATTAGAATATTGGTCTTCACAAGCATCTTCAAACACTCACATGCCAATTTTTAGTTAGAAGTTTATGATAAGTCATTATCTTAGGGATAATAAAGGTTATTGTTCATAGTTACACTATTATGCATGTGCTTAATGATCAATTATGGATGCATGTGGGGAAAAATTATATCATATACTCCCTTATGAGTAGTCCCATGATCTATTTTAATTCCATCATGATCCCTAACAAACCTAATTTGACCCTTATTAACCTTACATTCACCCTTATTATCCCTATAATGAGTCTCCTTAGTGCTAATACTACCAACCCCATTGCGAGCCTCATCCACCTCTTTGGTAGTCTAATTATCAATATGATCAGTCATGGTAGTATCATGATGTTCTTTTACAACCCAATTATGTCCCAAAATAATCTATATCAATCCTTAAATAGACCCTATTGGACTATGAAAGACACATGGTGAGCATTAACACATTGAAAGGGTATGGACAATAAATCCCTACACATGTGATTGAGAGCATTAGAATTTCATTACAATAGGCTAAAGGAGAGCAGGAATTTTTTATGAGGGAGGGTTATTTAAGGGTCATTAGTGACATGTTTAATATAGAGGGTCTAATTTCAAATATTTAGGATGGGTTGGTAGTGTATAAAGGGCAATAAGTTCACCAACATCAACATTTTTCCCGTACATCCCATATCAATCTTATGTTGAGTTTCTCATCACCCCTCAAAAGATTCAATAAATTGAGTGTCAAATCCCTCAAATTTTCTCACAATATTTCTCAACATTTACATCATGTAAATCTATCCAAGAGAGAGTATAATAAGAATAAAAATTATGCGTTGAGAGGACTAGTTATCATGAGTATATCCTTGATCAATCAAAGCTTGATTTTGAAGCATACCTTGCTAAACAAATTGAGGTTATAGAAAAACACCTATATAAGTCAATGGTAGATTTAACATAACCATAATATTAGCTAAAAACACCTACATTCATGCCCCAAGATGCAATACACATAATGCAAGAGATTCCTAAACCCAAGTTTCCAATTTGGAAATAAATGTAATAGTTAAGGGGAAGAGAAGAATAGTCAAGCGTAAGCCCAAGCATCAAGGTGTAAAAAAATATTGAGATCATTCAATCCCCATAACTCACTCCTCAATAGTATAAGGCATTTTAATCATGGAAATACATTTAAATCAATGTGTAGAAGGAAGATATGATGGTTTCTAGGGATAAGTATTTAAATGAAGGAAATGAGGCATACATGTCATCTCTCTTAAAGTAATGCCAATAATATCCCATACCACTCCTTAAAAATGAGACTATTATTTAGGAGGTGAGAAAATAAAGTTAGATTGAATTAGAAACTAATGATGATGGATTGAGATTGAAGAGGAACTTGTCATTAGGACACCCCTTAGTAAGAAGGAACACAACTTGGTCTTCAAAGATGCAGAAGAGGATGAGTTGTAAAAGTATGATGAACCAAAAGAGAAATACACATTAGTTTATCAAGATTATGATGACTTCCAAGACCTCTTTGATGATATGAAAGTTTCCCTTCATCATGGTAGTCCTCAATAACTTGAAACAATTATGAGATAAAGATGCAAACTAGCTAATGAGGTTGATTAACAAGCCATTACCCAACTTAAAGAGAACCCAAACAAATATGAACCATGTGAAGATTAGGTGAGTTATTTTTTTGACATCATAGGGTCAAGATACTCTCTCCTTGAAACATGATATGATTTATTCCAAGTTAAATAAAATATTTCCATCAAGCAAGAAGGAGGTAGTCCTCCAAACATGCCATTTCAAGAGGCTACATTATCTAAAATAACTTGTTTGATGTTTTAAAATAAGGTTACCAGCTCCTTATTCCACCTAAAAATGATTCTTCACCATTGGAGGGTGGAAATAAACTCATGTGGCCTCAAGTATTCATGAAACAAGATTTAACTCCCTTAGAATCCAACTTTATAACCATAAAACAAGGGTCACTTCAAGTTGTCCAATATGATCAGGAGCAACTCATGACTTAGATAGAAATTAGATTGTTGGCGTAAGGAAGGAAAGTGTGGAATGAGTATGATTGGATGATTGAATCACCTATCCAAAACATGCACCTAAAGATGGAACCAAAATGTCCATTTACTCTCCTAAGAGGCCATGAACTTAATAATGTCTTCAACTACAAGTGGGAGTCTTCATTCAGTAGACAATACCTAATTATAGTTCAATCATCATGTGGCAATTTGACCTCATGGATCCAAATTTATCAAAATAATTTACCTTTTGATCTTGGATGAGAAATGAGGTTGTCTTTAGTTGGTTTTTTTTAGTAGTTTGTTTTCATGTTTCAATAAGTGGTCAACACAAGTCTATAGTTTAGTTTATTTCTTTGTTACTTTAGTATCTTACCTTGTTTGTTCTTATGTTTTACTACTTTGGTTTCTATTATGTGTGTTGTATTGGTTTATGTAGTCCTATAGGTGTCATCAAGTTCTCTTTTTTTGACAGTCTAAGAAAATGGACATACAAGTTATGATGTCATCCTTGAGTTAGTGGGTTCTCTTGACTAACAAGCTAGTCATCCCTCAGAGTTTCTGAAAATGTTGACATTTTGGCCTCATAGGCCAAATGTCAACCCCTACCATAAAAAAATGGTATAATAACCCTTTTGAGCTTACCTATAGTTCCTCATCTACTCATAGTACTATGCATGTCTCCTAGAGGTCTTTTAGCATTGATTAATAATGTTGTGGAGTATGCTTGTGAACTCATGTGTCATAGTTGTCTTGGGTCTATTGGTGATGTGATAATAGTCATGATTGGTATTGGAGTGAGATAAAATGAATGTCAATATGTATTTCAAGGTCCAAATAATATTTTAAATTTATTTGATAAGTTTAAGGATCTTTTAACAAAGTTAAGGTAATTTGGGCATTTTGAGGTTATTGATCCTTATAGTTTTAGACCTATTTGATACCTTTGCTTGAAGGTAATTTTTATTTTAAATATGTAAGGGTAAAAGGTTATTATATTAAGGCTTTTTATTGTGTCTTCAGTGTTATTATTCATGGTTACCTATTCAAGCAGTTTCAAGCCTATATAACCACCAACCCCGCAACCCCCCTCCCCCCCCCCCAAAAAAATCATCAAATGACCCTTATATCCCATTATAAGTATATTTACATTGAGAACCTTTTAGAAGGAAGAGATTTTTTATAAAATTTCATTATTAAGGTCTTGAAAGAGGTCCCACTATCTCCATATGGTCATAATTAGCCATTTCATGCCATCAAAGGTCCATTTTAAGGCTTACATCCACCTCCCCACTCATCAATTAGGTCCCACACATGAAAAAATGCATCATTTAAAATAATCATACCATACCACTCTTTTTTAATTACTATTCAACTTATGTTTTCCCTCTTTTCATCCTCCAAATGGAAGATTGAGATCAAGAAATGGTAGAAATGTAGAAAAATTTGGGTTTTTAGGTGCTTCTTGTAAATTATATGAACTATTATAGATATGTCTATATAGAGGGGAGTCAGGTGTTATATTATAGTTAATGACAAATGTATATGAGAAGTTTCAATTAAAATTTATGTAATAACATGCCAAAATAATTCCTCTCTCTTCACTAGGTTCCTTGGTAGCCTAGGTAGTCTTGTTAGGTTTTTCTTCATTCTATGTAGGAAAGATAAAATTAGGAGTTGGAATATTGGATAGAGAAATGGGGTTCATTAAAATTATTATCCATGTAATTTTTATTAAATTTCATGCTCCCATATTTATGAACAAACATTGACAACTTAGCCACTCCAATGAGCTTATTCATCTATATAGGGGTTAGAAAGTACTATGGTTTTGGTATATTTTTGAGGATTTTATGAAAATAAATGTTTTATATGTGTTCATGAGTTCATAATAGACCATATACAACACCATTAACCCCTATTTCACATGTGTGGAGTGTGAAGGCAATAAAATCTTCATGTTTCTTCATTTTAGTAGACTAGAAGTAGGTTTCTCAGGTTACAAGGTTTTGAATGTATGTGATGAAGGTATTGATGATGTTTTAGGGTTTTTTTAAAAGTTAAATAAAGTTTTCCAATATTCCCCTAATTATAAATTCTATCTAAACAATTATATGGTCAAATGAATCCTTCAAATCTTACCTTGAGAAAGTTGTCATGTATATACTACCTCATTCTTTGTAAGTGTAAACAATGAGATTTGAGAAAAAATTAGTAATTGTTTTAAAAACATAAAGTGATTAATTTTAATTTAACCTCTACATTGTTTCCCCACTATCTCTTACCCACTACCCTCTTCTTAGACCACCCCCATTCTCAATCCTTGAGAAATTAACCCTTATTTAGCTATATATAGGCTTGTATAAGATAAAAAGATGAAGTTGTTTATTCGAATGGAGTATAGATGGTTGAGGTACTTAAATTAAGTCATGAACCTATGAATAAGAATAGAAATAGGAAACAATGTTCATAAATAGGGCCAACACCATCTCAACTCTCCCCAAGAGAGTGACTTAGCTTAGATTATGAGAAACATTGGTTGTGATTGTAGGTCTAGGAAACCTTGATATTATCAAGAATTTTATTTAAGGAGTTATAAATAACAATGAAAAGTCATCATACACTAATTTCACCCATGACATCATGGGACATAATATATTCCTCAAAATGGTCATATCCATATTCAGGTATACATCATTTATGTATACAATCAACTAAGGGAATTTAAACTACATGCCATTTGGTGGAGTGTTGTAAAAGGTTCTTAAAGGCCATAAAATCATGATTAGGCCCTAAAAAATCTTAGAACCATTCTATAACAATAAATTTTAAAGAATGTTTAGTGGGTTTTAAAGGACTTTAGTATGAACATTGTCCCATATAGGCAATGTTTAATCTCTTGTATATAGTCATGGTTAAACACTATATTATACCTTTAGGTAGGGTCTTGAGGTCTTAATATGAAATGTGATGGAGTATGTTTGGTGAATAAAATGTAGATATGTAGGGAGATTTTAGACCTCTCTCTTAAGGTCCATAATCTTCCTCTATGTTGGAAATATTGTCATTGATGTTAAAGGTCTAGAATTATTGGTGACAAAGGCCCCCTAGAATTTTATGTCTATAGGTGTTTTTAATGTTCATATCTTGGCTAAAGTGTGTTAATAATATTTAAATATTTAAATATATATTATTGGTTGCATAAAGACAAAAGAGGGCCCATGAGGAATTCAAAGAGTCACCAGATAAAGACAAAAGAGAGAAAGGGTGATTTTCCCCATGAAGGGTCACCATGAGGAATTAAAAGAGTCACCACTAAAGACAAAAGAGGGAAATGAAAATTTTCCCCATGAAGGGTCACCATGTGACCTTTCAAATGAAATAATTTAAAGGGTTATGCAAGTTTGGTGCCATTTTCCATGTGAATTGAAAGGTCTCAAAGGGTGAATGCCAAAGGTCATTTGGAAATCTATAAAAGGAGGTTTGGGAAGCTATTTATAATATGAAAGTGTATGGTTTGTAATTGTTTTATATAGATAATAAGAGAAGAGGAGATAAAAGAAAGAGATATATTACTGTTATATCATTTGTTGAGAATCAACATTGAGAGATAGTTGTGTTTTTCACACAAGAGGGGTTGGTTCTCCTATGGGTGGGGGCTCATAAATAATTATTATGTTAGTTCTCAGTAAAGGGGTTTGTACTCCTAAAAATTGGTGCTCATTTACATACTTTAAATAGTTCTTTGTGGTTTTTCCCACATTGGGGTTCCACATAAAAATCTGGTCTCTCTCTCTCTCTCTCTCTCTCTCTCTCTCTCTCTCTCTCTCTCTCTCTCTCTCTCTCTCTCTCTCTCTCTCTCTCTCTCTCTCTCTCTCTCTCGTGTGGTGCATGTTATTATTTCAATTTTATTGCATATCTTAAATGTATGATTAAGTGGTTAAATAAAAGGAATTTGATTAAGTAAATGATTTAAAATATATATGATATACTTATTCACCCCCCTCTAAGTATATCCCATGCTTAACAATTGGTATTAGAGTAGGTTCCTTCAGAAAGAGTTTAACAACTTAAAGATAGATTAGGGAAAGCATGATGGCTAGAGCACATGAAGTATTTTATATAAATAAGGCACCTTTTTTTTATGAGATGAATTATGCATTTTGGAGCATAATGATGATGAATTACTTGATGTCTCTTAGATTTGACATTTGGCAAGCAATGATAAATGAATATGAATAGCCACAGACACCTAAAACAATTCCCATGGATAAAAATGCAAGTGAGAATAATTATAAAGCTTTAAATGATATTTTATGTGGTTTATGTGAATTAGAATTTGTTAAAGTTATGCAATGAAAATATGCTTATGAGACTTGGGTAAAACTCAAGAATATTTATAAAGGTGATGGAAAAGTTTAGCAAGCTAAGCTCCAGACTTTTAGGAGATAGTTTAAGAGTCTAAAAATGGAAGAGGAATAAAATATAATAAGTTATCTTTTATGGGTTGATCAAATAGTAAAACAAATTCAAGGCCTTGGAAAAAATTAGAAGAGTAAATGGTGGTACAAAAGGTTTTGAGATCTCTACCATTGAGATATGATGCAAAGGTATTTGAAAATGAGGAAATGAAGGATCTAGCCAAGTTAAATATGGATGAACTACATGGTATTCTTACAAATATGAGATGTAGATAAAAAAAGAGAACCCATCAAATAGGGAAGCTACTTTAAAAACATCTAAGAAAGACAAGGCTAAGATTCAAGAATTAAGTGATAGCTCTAGCAATGAAGAAGATGACAATGAAACCCTATTAATCCACAAGCCTAAAAAGGGCACATATACATATCAAGGAAAGTTACCATTTAAATGTTTTAAATGTGGTAAGATTGGACATTTTATAGCTAAGTGCCTAGATAAGAATAATGATGAAAATGAAGAAGGAAAGCCTACATACAAGAAAAAATTCAAATGCCAATATAAGAAGAGATTTGAGAAAAATATTTTCTATTCTAAAGATCTTAGCTTAATCGATGAAGAAGAGATTCTATTCATGACCATACATGAAGATGCCTCCACAAGTAAAAGTATAGATGATCAAGAAGAAGAACATGATGAAAGTGAGGATGAAGTCAAGGTGAATCTCGAAGGAGAAATCATTTGTGCCTTAGAATAATTAAAATATCTTAAGTAGAAGAATCAAATATTGAATCTCTAAATTGATAAAAATGAAAAGGAGTCAAAGGAAATAATTAAAGATATACAAACACACCTTGAAGAAGCTAAAAATACTAAAGAAGATCTAATAGAAAAATTTCAAAAGATAAATAAAGAGTGTGAAAGGTATGTTTTTGAAATTACCTCTTTAAAATAAGATATAGAGAAAAAAATAAAGTAGCCAATGGTTCAAAATTTGATAATAGCACTAACATGTTGAATAAGATATTAGAAAGTGAAAGATTAATGTCAGATAAGATAGTTATCAGATTTGAAAAAGAGAAATGGGAGGCCACTACTTCCATAGAACCTCCAAAAAAAGGTTAACATAGAAAAATAAAAGAGATATGTTGAAGCCTTTACAAAAGAGAAAACAAAAAAAGAAGAAGTTAAGAATACAGAGGCTAACTCAACCAAAGAAGGTTGGAGAGAACAAAGCTACAAAAGACCACTAGGTCAAAGATACACAAACAAGAATATAATTAGTAATTATTATTTTTGTGGTTATTATTTTTGTTAAGCACAGAATATACTAAGAGGGGGGGTGAATTAGTATATCATATATCTTATAAAACTTTCCCTTAATCAAACATTCAAGATATGCAATAAAATTCAAATAATAAACATCACACAAGAAAGAGAGAGACACTAGATATAACGTGGAAACCCAATGTGGGAAAAACCACAGAGAACAATCTCAAGTATATGAATGAGCACAAACCCAAACAAAATTTGTAAGCCAAAATTGTAGGAGCACCATACCCCTTTGCTGAGCACCACCCCAGCTACTATTCATGAGCACCAACCCACAAGAACACCATACCCCTTTATCAAGCACCAACCCAGCTATTATTTGTGAGCACTAACCCACATGAGCACCAACCACTTTGTATATACCACACACCTATCTCTCAATGTTGCTATATCAACAAATGATAGTTCAATACAACATATCTTTCCTCTCTCTCACCTTTGATCTTATAAGCTAGATATAACAAATACAAATCATATTCAACTCTCACAATTTCTCTTCTAAGCTAGATAATACAATATCAAATCAACCTCACACTTCCATATTACAAATGGCTTCTCAAGCCTTTATTTATAGCTTTCCAAATGACCTTTGGCCTTCCCCCTTTGTGACCCTTCAATCCTCATGGAAAATGGTGCAAATCTTGGATGACCCTTCATATTCAAGCCTTTGAAAAGTCATGTGGTGACCCTTGATGACCAAAAACGTCCTTCCCACTTTTGTCCTTATCTTTGGTGACTTTTCATATTCCTTAAAGTGTCCCCTCATGAAAAATTGCACCCTTACTCTTTTGTCTTCACTTGGTGACTCTTGGTATTCCCCAAGATGACTCTTCATGGGAAAATGCATCCCATCCTTCTTTTGTCTTTATCCAATAGCTCTTCAAATTCTCCATGGGCCCTTCTTTTGTCTCATATGCAATCAAAAATATATTCATTAATATTAAATAAATATTAACTCACATTAGCCAAGATAAACAACATTAAATGCAATGGTGCCTTTATCACCAATAATGCTAAACCTTTGACATCAATGACAATATTTCCAATAATCTCCCCCTTTGTCATTGATGGCAACCTCAATTCTGAAACTGCCACATCTTATCACCTGCACATTCTGTCATCTAAAAACATACAGTAACTCCCCCTTACTGTAGTAACCTGTACATGTTTCTTGTCCCTATTTTTTGCACCTATACCTGTACCTATTATTCTCCCCCTTTGACATCAATGGTAAAGGGCCTACCTAGAGCTAACACTTAGCTCCCCCTTAACTGATGTTGAACCTTAATGGCAGGAAGTAAAGGAAGTTACTCCCAACTTCTCTCACAAATACTCAAATGTGTCTTTTGGTAGTGCCTTTGCGAAAATATCTACAATCTGCTCTGTAGTACTAATATATTCCAACTTAACCTATTGATCTACAACCTACTCTCTCAAGAAGTGATATCTAATGGGAATATGTTTTGTTCTTGAATGCATTATTAAATTTTTCAAAATATTTATAGCACTTGTGTTGTCACAAAAAATGGAAATAGGTTCATTATACTTTACCTTGATGTCTTCCAAAGTTTGCTTCATCCAAAGCACTTGAGTACAACACAATACTGCTGCAATATATTCTACTTCAGATGTAGAAAGTGATACTGAGTTGTGCTTCTTGCTTAGCCATGATACTAAGCTATCACCAAGGAAGAAATCTCCTCCACTTGTACTCTTTTTGTCATTTAAGCACCCTACCCAATCTGAATCTGTATAAGCAACTAAAGTGAAATCTTTACCTATGGGATACCATAATCCATAATCCAATGTCTCTTTGATATATCTAAATATTCTTTTCACCAACTGAACATGACTATCTCTTGGAGATGACTGATATCTTGCAACCATACCTACTGCATGCATGATGTTTGGTCTCAATGCTATCAAATATAAAAGACTACCAATCATAGATCTATACAAAGATTGATCTATAACAGGTGAATCTTCATCCTTGCTCACCTTATTTCCTATACACATAGGTGTGCCAACTGGTACATAATACTCAAAACCAAATTTCTTCAACATTTCCTTGGCATATTTACTTTGAGATATAAAAATTCCTTTATTTGATTGAAATATTTGTAATCCTAAGAAAAATGATAATTCTCCAAGCATAAACATCTCAAATTCTTTTTGCATTCTATCAAAAAATTATTTTGTCATCTTTTCAATATTTCCTCCAAAAATGATATCATCAACATAAACCACAACAATCAATTGATGCTCACCTTCTATTTTGATGTAAAGATTACTATCAACAAATCCTCTCTTGAATCCTTGATCTTGCAGGTACTTATCAAGTCTTTCATACCAAGCTCTAGGAGCTTGTTTTAATCCATACAATGCTTTCTTCAATCTACATACATGATTACTAATATTCGAGAGAATAAACTCCTTAGGTTGCTCAATGTAGACCTCTTCTTCAAGATTCCCATTTAGGAAGGCAGATTTGACATCCATCTAAAATACTTTGAAATTTTTAAATACTGCATATGCAAGAAACATTCTAATAGCCTCTAACCTTGCTACTGGTTCAAAAGTTTCTTCAAAATCTATTCCCTCAATCTGAGCATATCCTTTACATACTAATCTTGCTTTATTTGTGGTTATTTATCCATTTTTATTCAACTTATTTCTATAAACCCATTTTGTTCCTATCACATTGTGATCTTTTAGTCTAGGCACTAATTCCCAAGTATCATTCTTTTCTATTTGATCTAATTCTTCATCCATAGCCTTAACCCAATGCTCATCATGTCTAGCTTCTGAAAAATTTCTAGGCTGAATTTTAGATAACAAAGAGAAATTAACTTGTTCAGATTCACTTACCATCATTCTTCTAGTGCGAATCCCTTCTTTTATATCCTTGATGATGTCACTTTCATTATGATTTTTTTGAACATATTTGGATGGAGTCTTGGTGCCCTTTTTCTCCTTTTCCTCATCTTCATCTAATTCTTCAAAGCTTTCCTCTTCAATGATTTAAGGAATGTCTACTGGATCACTGATCTTTTGTGTTCCATCTTCTTCTATCCTGACACTTGTACTTTCAATAATTTTCTTGGTTCTTTTGTTATAACATTTATAAGCTTTACTCTTACAAGAATAACCAAGAAATATACCTTCATCTACTCTAGATTCAAACTTACCAAGTTTTTTATTGGTTCTCTTTATGAAGCATTTGTTACCGAAAACTCTGAAATAATCAACTGTTGTTGGTTTGTCTTTCAATAGCTCATAAGGAGTCTGTCACTATTGACTCTTAATAAAGCTCTATTCTAAATATGCACTACTATACCAATTGTCTCTCTCAAATACTTATTTTCTATCTTGGATTCATTTAGCATTGTCCTCACCATCTCTTGAACTATTTTATTTTTCCATTCAACTACTCCATTTTGTTGTGGAGTTTTGGCTATTGAATACTGTCTCTTTATTCCATGATCTTCACAAAACTCAATAAATTGATCTAACATGAATTTTCCTCCTCGATCTTGAGTACTTTGAGTCCTCATAGGTCCACATAGATCAATGTGAATAAGCTCTAGCATCTGAGTGGTCGATTACTTTTTTATTTTGAACTATCTTCTAGCCTATTTCCCATGCTGACAAGGTCCAAAAAGCATGTTAAATGGCTTTGTGATCGTTAGAAGATTCCTCACTAATTTTTTTTTGCAAATTTTGACAAGATTGTCAAAATTTATGTGCCCCATTCTCTTGTGCCATAGCCAATTTTTTTCAATCTAACTCAAACAACATTTTAGACCTTTGATGTCTGATAGCATATATAAGTTATTACCTGTTCTCTGAGCATCTGCAATCAATACATCTAAATATTTTCTTCTAATTTCACAACCTTCTACATAAAAATTTAGTGTGTGCCCCTAATCACACATTTGACTTACACTCAAAATATTATGCTTAAGACCTTCTACATATAAAATATTTTTAGTTTTAGTTCTACCATTATCTAAACTTAGTGTACCTTTTCTAGCAATTTTGGTAGTAGTATTGTCCCCAAATTTCACTATGCCACCGTTGATCTTCTTTAGGGTTATGAACTTGCTCTTGTCTCTTGTCATGTGCCTCTAACATCCGTTATCAATAAACCATGGATTTTCTTCATTTCTTGCATGCAAAGCTGTTTGGACCAACATAGAACCTTTAGATTGTTTCTTCTAACATGTCTGAACCTTTTTCTTGATGAATGGAGCCCTGAAACTCTGGGCCTTCTTGACTGACTCAAACACGCTTCTATAATACCAAGCTATGTGTTTGAAGTTGTTACACTTGTAACAAATTATGGTCTCTTCATCAAAGCTTGATAGAGGAGCAAAAGAGTTATAGCTTTGCTTTACTCTACATGACCTTCCTTTTCCTTATTTTTGAGATTGTTAGCTCTTTTTCTACATTCTAATTTCTTATGACCATATCCATTACAATAAAAATAGTAACCATAAAAATATGACCTATTTGTGAATCTCTGACCTAATTTCCTTTTATAGCTTTGTTCCTTCTAGCCTTCTTTATCCTCTGTATTATTCATTCCTTCCCTTCTTGTTTCTTTATTTGTAAGAGATTCAACATAGATCTTTTTTTCAAAACCGATACCTGTCTTATCTGATATTGCCTTTTGTCTTTCTAATATCTTATTCAACATATTAGTGTTATTTTCAAATTTTGAATCATTGACTGCTTTCTCAATCTCTTCTTTTAAAGAGGCAATTTTAGTAACATACCTTTCACATTCTTTTCTTGATATTTCCAACTATTAGGTTGTTGAGCTAAAAGCTTCACTGATGCAGACATGGAGGAGGTTGTAAAAGGGTTGCAGAGTGTCACAGATGCCAGCATCAGTCATGCCAATCGATGTTGATAGGATAAGGCAGGAGAGCAACTGATGTCAGTCAGAAGTCGGCCAGTGTCGGCACCCCCTAGGTAGACAGGGACCAATGTTGATCACCTATGTGGTTCAGACTGTGAATGTTACGACCAGTTAGCTAATGAACCAAGTGTTTGTATGTCAAGAGCCAAATTTAGACTAGAAGCTACAGATCTAATTATTGTAATTAGGTGTCTAATTATTATTTGCATGAGATCTTTTTAAGAGACTCATTGGTTGTATTTTAAACTAGTGCTAGAGAGTAAGAGAGCAATAATATAAGCTCCTTCTGTGTGTGAGGTGAGCATGGTATATTCCTCCTAGTGCCACAGTACCAAGTGTGGGTGTTGAATTGGAGAATCAACAGGGTTCTTCATGTATGTATGATCTTGGTCATTAGGTGAGCATGGCTACAATAGGAGATCTGCATGGGTAAGTAAGATCATTGATTTACAGGTGTATGTGTGTGCAAGGTCAAGGTTCATAGGTGTGCAGAACTAGATTGATTTGTAGGTGTGCAAGATCAGAGAGGACAACAACATAATAGGGAGTAGAATCAGGTGGGATCTACTTGGAGTATAGTGGGTACTCATATAGAGCAAAGAGGAAGGCAAGTAAGATCCTTCCATAAGTAAGGTCTGTTGAGGTACAGGTTGTTGTAAGTTCAGGGGAGATATACTTGAAGTACATTTGTGTACTTGTGGAGTGTGTGGAGCACTTATGGAGTTCGTGGAGCACTTGTGTAAGGTGAACACCGACTCTGTATTTGAGTTGGGTGTTGGAACCTAAAGGAGAGAGCTTTGAGGAAAGAATTACTGTTTATGCCCTAGAGGTGTGGGAGCCCCAGAGGTGTGTAAGGAAGAACTGTGGCAGCCTTCTTTGTTGTATTTCCTTCTGAAAGAGTTTTAATAAAAGTTGTGTATTGTCTCTCATATCATGTGTTATTTATGAATTTTAGTTACTTGTGTATTCTAGTTAATTTCCACATATTAAGTTGTTTGGTAATCAATTGTGTGCTTCTGTTATATTTTTATCCCAACATGTGGTATCAGAGCTAAGGTTGCAGGGAACAAGTTTTGTGTTTGGTTATAGGTCACTCTTAGGGGTTTCTAATTGAGTGGGAGTAGAGCAATGGCAGATCAAAGTAAGCTAAGAATGGAGGAGTTGAAAAACACAGATGGTCACTTATGGTCTTATGGAAAGAAAGAGCAGGTAAAAGAATATTGTTAGTTGGTAGCAGATCAGCATGAAGGAACTGAAGATGTAGATGTTGTAGGTGTTGTTGCATAGGATGCTTTGGGAGGTTTCTTGGATAAAGTTGAATCTTGGATAATAGATTCTATTGCCTCTTTCCATGTAGCCCTAGGGAGAGGAGCTGGTGAGCCTTGCCAAAGAATTGGCAAAGGGGAAGTGAAGCTGATATTGCAGGTGGACAACACATGGGTGTTGAAGGAGGTCATGCAGGTCTCAAGTTTGGAGATGTGGCTAATTTCTTCAAAAAATTTGGGTGATGAGAGATGCATAAGAACTCTCATAGCGGATGCACTTGAATTAGCTGGTGGTAAGAAAATAGGTACTCTTTATCTACTTATTTATATTACTGATTCTTCTTCTGTTGTGGAGACATGGATTCATAGGCTTGGTCACATGAGTAGGAAGGAGATGCATGTTCTTAAGTGGAAGACTGATATATTTGATAGGCTTAAGAACTAGAAAGCCTTGGTGTTTATGGAGGAGATGGCAGACAGAGACCAGTGGATGGGGTTGGATACTTCTGAGCAGGGCAGGTTGGACATGGGATTGATTCAAAGGAGCTCACAGATAAAAAGTCATCACTCAGAGGAAAACATAGGTACTGGTATCAATAAGAAAACTAATGTCAGAAAAAGGTAAGATTAACGTCAGTTAGGAGGACTGACATCGACATCAGGAGGACACCGATGTCGGTAGGGTTGGTAGTCAAGACAGGCGCAGGAACCGACGTCAGTTGGATGCAGACTATGTGGTGACCAAGGTCGGTCATTGTAATGGATTTTGGGTAGACAACAAGATATCAAGGAGTCTCAAATGCCCATATGGAGGACTAAGGTGGTAAGTAAGCCTTGGATTCATTATTGTTCTTCTTTATACTAGTTGCTAATTGCAGAGTAGGAAGGATCTAGGAAATAGTGGGAGCATGGCAAGATTATGATGTAGAACCAAGTAGAGATTTGGTAGGGTTTCTAGTAGGTATGAAAGCATAGAGATGAATGGATACCTTAGTTGAAGAATAGAGAGAGCGGACACGTGAGATGGAAGACCGGGGCATATGGTCTTGAGAAAGCTGTAGGACAGTGGTACAAGTTTTGACGGTGGATGACAAAGCATGGCTTTAGTCAATGCTAGGGTAACTACTGTGGTTTGTCTTACTAGGGGGATGATGGTCATGACATCATTTTGTTACTGTATGTGGATGGTATGTTTGCTAGCAAGTTTGTACATACAAGGTTTTGTTGAGCTAAGGGTAAGATTAGTTCAGTGGTTTGCTATGAAGAATTTGGAGTAGCAAAATTCTTTGGCATGGGAGACATGGAAATCATAGGTTGATTTTGTCTCTAGTGAGCTAATGTGAATTAGGTGTTGGTGAGGTATAGGATGTAAAACTACAGCACACTAAGGGCTAGACAGTTCAGTGTCTGAAATCACATGAGGTCTAATATAGACCTGAGTTTGCCCAAGCAGTGGGTGTTGTCAGAGAGTTAGGAGCCAATTCAAAGAAGTGGGTTCTTAGGGATGTGAGAGGGACTAGCAATAGGGATTCATGATATTTAGGGTCAAGACTTCACTACATGGGTTTGTAGGTTTGGATGTGGCAGGGTACTCAGATGACAGGAGGTGCACGATAGGTTGTGTGGTGGGTTATCTTCAGGATTGACCTTGAAGAGGGATACAAGCCAAAAAATAGATTAGATAAGGTACTGGTATAGGTATAGTGCAGCTATTTATCTCCAAGTGGGAGATTGTTAGGTTGTGGAGCTAAAAGCTTCACTGATGCAGACATGGAGGAGGTTGCAGAAGGGTTGCAGAGTGTCATAGACGTCAGCATCAGTCAGGCCAACCGATGTCAGCAGGATAAGGTAGGAGAGCAACCGACATCAGTCAAAAGTCAGTCGGCATCAGCACCCCCTAGGCAGATAGGGACCGATGTCGGTCACCTGTGTGGTTTGGACTGTGAATGTTATGGGCAGTTAGCTAACAAACCAAGTGTTTGCATGTCAAGAGCCAAATTTAGACTAGAAGTTGTGGATCTAATTATTGTAATTAGGTGTCTAATTATTGTTTTCATGAGATCTATTTAAGAGACTCATTGGTTGTATTGTATACTGGTGCTAGAGAGTAAGAGAGCAATAATATAAGCTCCTTCTATGTGTGAGGTGAACATGGTGTGTTCCTCCTAGTGCCATAGTACCAAGTGTGGGTGTTGGATTGGAGAATCAGCAGGGTTCTTCATGTATGTATGATCTTGGTCATCAGGTGAGCATGGCTATGATAGGAGATCTGCATGGGTAAGTAAGATCATTGATTTATAGGTGTATGTGTGTGCAAGGTCAAGGTTCATAGGTGTGTAGAACCAGATTGATTTGTAGGTGTGCAAGATCAGAGAGGACAGTAACACAATAGGGAATAGAATCAGGTGGGATCTACTTGGAGTACAGTGGGTACTCATATAGAGCAAAGAGGAAGGCAAGGAAGATCCTTTCATAAGGTCTATTAAGGTGCAGGTTGTTACAGGTTTAGGGGAGATCTACTTGAAGTATGTTTGTGTACTTGTGGAGTGCGTGGAGCACTTGTGGAGTGCATGGAGCACAGGTGTAAGGTGAACACCAACTCTATATTTGAGTTGGGTGTTGGGACCTAAGAGAGAGAGAGCTTTGAGGAAAGATTTACTGTTTATGCCCTAGAGGTGTGTAAGGAAGAAGAACTGTGGCAGCCTTCTTTGTTATATTTCCTTCTGAAAGAGTTTTAATACAAGTTGTGTATTGTCTCTCATATCATGTGTTATTTTTGGATTCTAGTTACTTGTGTATTCTAGTTAATTTCTGCATATTAAGTTGCTTGGTAATCAATTGTGTGCTTTCATTATTTATATCCCAACACCAACTATGCCGTCAGATCTTCAATTATCTCCTTTGACTCCTTTTCATTTTTCTTGATTTGATGCTTTAATCTTTAATTTTTATTTTCAAGAATTTTCAACTCTTTTAAGGCACACATGAGTTCTCTTTCCATATTCACTTTGGGTTCATCCTCTTCTTGATCAACTATTCTTTTGCTTGCAGAGGCACCTTTATGTATGGCCATCTTGTGCTTTCTTGATCTACCTTCAAGCTGTAAAACTTTTCAAAAAGGAACCTGCTCTAATACCAATTATTAAGCACATAATATACTAAGAGAGGGGGTGAATCAGTATATCATATATCTTATAAAACTTTCCCTTAATCAAACATTCAAGATATGAAATAAAACTCAAATAATAAACATCACACAAGAAAGAGAGAGACACCAGATATAACGTGGAAACCCAATGTCGGAAAAACCATGGAGAATAATCTCAAGTATATGAATGAGCACAAACCCAAATAATATTCACAAGCCAAACTTTCAGGAGCACCATACCCCTTTGCTGAGCACCACCCTAGCTACTATTCATGAGCACCAACCCACAGGAGCACCATACCCCATTGCCGAGCACCAACCCAGCTATTATTTGTGAGCACCAATGCACATGAGCACTAACCATTTTTTTATACCACATATCTATCTCTTAATGTTGCTAAATCAACAAATGATAGTTCAATACAAAATCTCTTTCCTCTCTCTCACCTTTGCTCTTTTAAGCTAGATATAACAAATACAAATCATATTCAACTCTCACAATTGCTCTTCTAAGCTAGATAATACAATATCAAATCAACCTCACACTTCCATATTACAAATGGCTTCTCAAGCCTTTATTTATAGCTTTCCAAATGACCTTTGGCCTTCCCCCTTTGTGACCCTTCAATCCTCATGGAAAATGGCACCAATATTGGATGACCCTTCATATTCAAGCCTTTAAAAAGTCATGTGGCGACCTTTCATGACCAAAAACGTCCTTCCCACTTTTGTCCTTATCTTTTGTGACTTTTCATATTCCTTAAAGTGTCCCCTCATGAGAAATTGCGCCCTTACTCTTTTGTCTTCACTTGGTGACTCTTGGTATTCCCCAAGATGACTCTTCATGGGAAAATGCATCCCATCCTTCTTTTGTCTTTATCATGTGGCTCTTTGACTTCTCCATGGGCCCTTCTTTTCTCTCATATGCAATCAAAAATATATTTGTTAATATTAAATAAATATTAACTCACATTAGCCAAGATAAACAACATTAAATGCAATGGGGCCTTTATCAGCAATAATGCTAAACCTTTGACATCAATGACAATATTTACAATAGTTTTTATTAGAATGATTATGGTTATAATATAATAGACTATAGGAAAACAGCTAACAATTTTAGAAACAAGGAGAAGGGAACTCATGTAGAGTCAAGCAGAAGCCACAACTCTTTTATTCCTTTATCAAGTTTTAATGAAGAATCCATAATATGTTACAAGTGAAATAGTTTTAGAAACATATCCTAATATTATAGAAGTGTGTTCAAATTAGTCAAGAAGGACCAAGCCTTCAAGGCTCCATTCATGAAAAAGAAAGTTCAGATAGATTCATAGTAGAAGAAACAACCAAAAGAGTCTATGTTAGTCCAGATGACTTTGCATGCAAGAAATTAAGAATAACAATGGTTCATCAATATAAGATGTTCAAATAACATGAAAAGAGACAAGAGCAAGTTCATAAATATAAAGAATATCAATGGTGGCATATTGAAATTTAGAGACAATACCACTACCAAAATAACCAAAAAAGGTACATTAAGTTTGGATAATGGTAGAACCAAGATTAAGAATGTATTGCATGTAAAATGTTTTAATCATAATCTGTTGAATGTAAGTCAAATGTGTGATTAGGGACACATTAAATTTTTATGCTTAAGATTATGAGATTAGAAGAAAATATTCATATGTGTTGATTACAAATGCTCAAAGGATAGGCAATAATTTATATATGTGATTAGATATCACAAATCAAAAATTTTGTTTGAGTCAAGTTGAGGAAGGTTGGTTGTGACATAGGAGAATGGGACACACAAATTTTGACAATCTTGTCAATTTTTGTAATAATCAAGAAGTTAGAGATCTTCCAAATATTAAAAATCCCCCCAACACACTTTGTGAACCATATCAACATGGGAAGCAGGATAGAAGATTGTTCAAGACAAAGGAATACTTGACTACTCAGATGTTAGAGCTTGTTCACATTGATCTATGTGGACTTACCAAAACTCAAAGTACTTAAGGTGATAAATACTTCATGTTGCTTATTAATGATTTTACATGTATGACTTGGGTGATGTTTTTTAATAAAAAAATCAAAAGCTTTCAGCCACTTTAAAGCATTCAAGGCTTTAGTTGATAATGAAACTAGTTTGAAGATTAAGTTCCTGAGATCATATCAAGGAGGAAAATTCATGTCAGATAAGGTTATCAAGTATTGTGAAGAAGATGAGATAAACAAACATTATTCAGTAGCCATAACTCCATAGCAAAATGGAGTAATTAAGCATAAAAATAGAATAGTTCAAGAGATGATGGGGACAATGCTACATGAATCCAAGATACTAAACAAATATTAGAGAGCGGCAGTAGACACAATAGTGCATATGCACAATAGAGCATTATTGAGAGTTAATAGTGATAAGACTCCCTATGAGTTATGGAAAGGTAGACTAGCTAATGTTGATTATTTTAGAGTTTTTGGTAGTAGATGCTTCATAAAGAAAATTGATGAAAAATTAGATAAATTTAAATATAAAGTAGATAAAGATATATTTATTGGATACTCCAGCAAAAATTAGTATCACTTTCTATCTTGGCTAAGTAAGAAGCAAAACTTAGTATCACTTTCTATAGCTAAAGCAAAATATATTACAATAGTTTTTTGCTATACTCAAGTACTTTGGATGAAGAAAAATTTAGAAGACATCAAGGTAAAATATGATGAACCTATCTTTATTTACTGTGAGAACATAAGTTCTATTAATATTTCTAAGAATCTAGTGATGCATTCAAGGATAAAACATATTCCTATCAAATATCAATTCCTAAGAGAGTAGGTTGTAGATTAGTAGGTTTAGTTAGAACATATTAGTACTATAAAACAAATTTATATATCTTCACAAAGGCACTACCAAAGGGCACATTTGAGTATCTACAAGAAAATTTGGGAGTAATTTATTTTACTTCCTACCATTGAGGATAAACATATGTTGAGGGGGAGATAAGTTTTAACTCCAGGATAAACCCATTTCCATTGATGTCAAAGGGGGAGAAGTATAGGAACATGTTCAAAAATAGGATGATACAATAAGGGGGAGTTATTGTATGTTTTTAGTTGGTAGAGTGTGCTAGTCTCAATTTTAGGTTGGCATGTACAGTATAGGTTTCAAAATGTGGTAGTTTCAATTTGAGGTTTCCATCAAAGACAAAGGGGGAGATTATTAAAAATATTGTCATTGATCTAGAAGGTCTAGTAGTATTGGTTACAAATGCCCCATAGCATTTTATGTCTAAAGGTTTTTTTAATGTTCATATCTTGGCTAAAGTGTGTTAATATTATTTAAATATTAATGGATATATTCTTGGTTGCATAAAGACAAAGGAGGGCCCATGAGGAATTGAAAGAGTCACCAAATAAAGACAAAAGAGAGAAAGGACAATTTTCCCAATGAAGGGTCACCATGGGGAATTCAAAGAGTCACCACTAAAGACAAAAGTGGAAAAGGATGATTTTCCTCATGAAGGGTCACCATGTGATTTTTAAAATGAAAGAATTCAAAGGGTCATGCAAGTTTGGTGCCATTTTCCATGTGAATTGAAGTGTCTCAAAGGGTTAATGCCAAAATTCATTTGGAAAGCTATAAAAGGAGGTTTGGAAAGCCATTTTTAATATGAAAGTGCATGATTTGTAATTTTTTTATATAGCTTAGAATAGAAGAGGAGAGAAAATAAAGAGATATAGTAGTTTTCTATCATTTGTTGAGAAAACAACATTGCGAGATAATTGTGTTTTCTACACAAGAGGGGTTACTGCTCCTATGGGTAGGTGATCACAAATCATTGTTATGTTAGTGCTTAGAAAAGGGATTGGTGTTTGACAACTTTTTAAACTTGAGTTGGTGCTCATTTATATACTTGAGATAGTTATCCATGGGTTTTACCACATTGGGTTTTCATGTAAAAATGTAGTGTCTCTCTTTCTCTCTCATGTGGTGCATGTTATTTTTTCATTGTTATTTAATATATATTGAATGTATGATTAAGTAGTTAAAGAAAAGGAATTTGATTAAGTTAAATAATGTATGATATACTAATTTACCCCCCTCTCAGTATATCCTATGGTTAACACTCAAAAGGTCCCTGACTCATTCAATGAAACAAAGGCCTTGACAATTAGTTCTTTTAGGCATATGCTATGTAACTACAAACCAAATCATGCAAGTAAAAGATGTTTATATGTTCAAAATGTTGGTATAGTTAGATAAATCTAAGGAAACAATATCAAAATGTGGAAAAATGCTTTTTCATAGTAATAACCTAGTTTAAATGAACAAAAGCATATAAGATTCCACACAGACCTTTTAGGCCTAGATAGACCTAAGACCAGCCTGTACATACCAGTTGAAATATTATAAAAATCTCAGAGTTATTGAAATGTTTATAAAATATGATGGGGTAAGTATGAATAGGTATAAATGCGTTTCCAAGTAATAGGAGACTTAGAATAATATGAGAGCTTAATGACCTACTTGGCTAATTAAGCCTAAAATGGAGATGTGCAGGCTTGTATGCATAAGTTAGAGAGTTAAAAATAATTTTGAGTTGTTAGACAATGAGATCATATATAAGATGATTGAATGGGGAATATTAATTTTTTTTATGATTTTGGAACCTTAGATATTATAAGGTACTCACCTTCTTGTATCATCTAGGCAAACATGAGTGAGACCTATAGGCAGAGTTATTAGTAAGAAGTGGAAGTATAGAAAATTGTAGAGGGATGGGTTAAAGATATGAAAAATGGAATTTATCTTTTTTCCTAAGTGGTCCCAACATTCCCCACTAAATTGAGGTATCCCTTGATACGTAAGGGGATAATGGTCTACACAAGCCTATTAGGCCTAAACATGCATGTGTGCACAAGCTGAGAACATTTTCTTGGGTAAGATTGATGGTTTAGCATAGGAAACATTAGAACAAAGTAAATTAAAAAGGTTTAAAATATCTTAAATGATGGAGTCTTATGTCCAAGGTAAAAAGAAGTTAAATGACTTATTAAGCCTTTAGGCCTAAATTAATCTACACATACCTACATCAAACTAAAGAGATCTTCAATTGAGGTGATTTGAAGGTATTTAAACATATTAAGGAAGGTGATAAATCTAGGTAAATGTTTTATGATGAGAAGAGACTTAGTTGATGATGAGAATATGCTAAACACCATCACCAAGGGTTTTTTAAACTTAATTTATTACAAGCCCTAAGAAGGAGATGAAAGAAGGTAGACAAAAGAATTGGAAGGAGGAATTAATTATAGGGGTGTTTCCAATACAAAAAACATGTTTTAGTAGTGTATATATCCATAAAATAGTAAAGGGAAGATAAATACCACTCAAATCCCAAACATTTAGATTGATAGTAAACAGTGAGAAATGCATGTAGTCTCATGAGATAGTGAATGCATAGTTGAAGTTTGATCATCTAAGAAAATTTTAAAAAATTTAAAAATATGTATTTAAGGATGTAATATTATGTTTTATAATCTCCAAACACCTATAGGTCACTCAGACCCTCAACAATCAACCTAGGCCTGTTATCCCTTAAAGCCATGACTAGGCCTCAAGTTCTATATGATCAAACTCGAGACATTCTTAGATTCCCCTATGAAGAAATTGTTATAGGTAAATTAATTTAAGGGAGGGGTGGTGAATAAATTATTAAATAAAATAAACTTCAATTCCAATTCTTCAAACTCTTAACCATTCAACATAATCACTCATGAAGCATATAAACCATTCATTACAATGAACAAAGAAAATAATGCAAGATCAAAGCACATAACACATGAATTATGTGGGATACCCTCATGGGGGATAAAAACACTCTCAAGAATAAAAACTAGTGGAATACATTATTATAAGAGTTCAAAAATAATATACTTTAGTGAAACACCCACTTCACAAAGAGCACCAAACCCTAAGCATGGACAAATACCCATTTGCCTAGATATTGAGCACCTACACAATACCTATGATATCAACACCTATATAATTTTTATTTCATTCCAATATTATGTATAAATATTGAATAAGAACACTCCTCAACCTTTCACACTTACTCATGCCTTCACACACTAGCAATATATCCAAACAACCTTTTGGATCACTCTACATCTCTTTACTCAACCTCAACCATCAACCCTATAAAAAACTATTACCACATTGGAAACATGACCAATAGGTCACACACATATTAATAACACTACTTTTCTCTTAATTTCATCCATAAAGCTTACTCACACTTCACTTCACTTCACTCATTCTCTCTTTAAACCTTCATCTTTGCTTTTAATCTTTATATAGTCTTCATGATCACCACTTTCTTAGTTAGCCACAAGACATTACTCAACCATTAAGGATTCTATCTCACTTATAAAAATATCAAAACCACCTACATAGGCTGACCATATGATTTATATATCACCCTTAATCATCAACACTTTTCAATTAGGCCTAAGTATCCCTTTTAGGTCCTTAGAGACCTATTCATCCCTTTAACACTTCTCTGAGCAAAATAGAAAAACAAGACCACTTCCAAGCATGTGGATACACACCACATCACCCCTAAGACACCATCAAGTGATTAAATTCATATGCATATTCAAAACCAATCAATCATTTGTGTTGTACATGAAAACACCATGAATGAACAAAAATTCAACTTACACACAATGGTTCATACTAAAGATGGATTGGTAAAACCTCTAAAATCAATACAGATGATCCTTATGGAGTTTTAAAAACTATGAAATTGATAAATAGTCATGAAACATCCAAATATATTTAATACAAACTAAAACACCCTTCTCAAGTCCTTAACAAATGAAGGTCAAGCCCTTGGTCAACTTTGAGCTATAATAAATGCAATTATATGACTATTCAAACCTCATAATCAATTTACCTAGATTACCCTTTAATTTATTTACCACTTTTATTTTTAATCCACTATCAAATTCATCCATTTTCTCAAGATAAAGATCAAACAATCACAACTAGTTTCCTTTGTAAAATTCAAACATTTGAATTCCAATGGTCACTAAAAAATGCAAATTTGACAAAGAATAAAAATAGTGAAATCTACCTAGGAGAGAAATTTTTTATGATCATAATTTTTTATTAAAATTATGTCAAGGCATGAAATTTGAAACATAATCTCTAAGCATAAAAATGAATAGACCATTGTAACCACTCTATTCTGATAACTTCACACATGCAAATTATGACATCATCAATCTGCTTACTTAGGAAACTCTACCAAGATGACTAGGTTAACCTAGACATTCACAAGAATACTCAAATGGATTATTTTCACTTACACAACTACAATTACTGATTACACCCCATAGAGCTTATGCATTAAGAAAGCATCATCAAGAACATCCATAACAAGACTAAAACTTGTAGGGTCTCATGCAAACTATGTGATCACTAAGGTACACTTTTTCATTGAGGACCATGAATAAATATCATATCATGGACACTCTTTTACAAATTGGAGACATCATTTAAAATAAAATCTCTCCCTTTTTCATTGATTTCAACACTTTTAAACATTAACACAAATCTATGCATATACTCTTTCTCCCTTTACAAACACTTTCTTCCCCTTTGACGTAATAATAAAGTGGGATACCTACTGATCTTGAGGACCTATAAATGTTTTAAAAGCTAAAAAAATAAGGTACAACCTTTGAGAGATGAAATAAACTCCCCCTATTAATGTGTATACCATTTCTTACCATGACTACCTCAAACTTGCTCATTGACAACATTCTTATTTGACCATGCACTTCTCTATGAAGAAGAAATTAACAATATCAAGCAACTATGAGTGATCAAACATTAATGAAACTAATAAAAACTCCCCCTAAGTCATCTAAGCTTAGGAATCTTTTGAATATTATCAGACCAACTCAAACCAAGAAGAACCTTCTTAGTTGTCTTCAAATTCTCTCTCACAAGCCAACTCCATGATCACCAATAGATGTTCAAACCATTATTCAAACATGCAAGATTCTAAAAAATAAACTAATAAAGTAATATTATAATAATCATACCTTGGTATTTTGGATAAAAATGATAAAAATGTCTATTTGAATCACCTAGCTTTGTCTAAAGGTTTAGTCACCCTACCTAAACCTTGTAGATCCCATAACTTCTTATGTATGCACCTTCATGACTTGAAACTCCATATCTAGAGAAAAATCATATGTACCCTCATGCATGCCAAGATGAATCATTTAATTCTTCCTCTATACCATAGCTCCTTCATAAATTAACCTATTAATTATCCCTCCATTTGCATAAATGCTCAAACTATACATTTCAGAATGACTATAAAGTACTTTATGAGCACACATTTGGCTATTTAAATTGATTTAAGATCCTTTACCTTCAACTCTATTGAGATGAAAACTAACTCACAAGGTGAAAAAACTTAGGTTTCACACATAAACCAAAGTCGACTTACCATGTTATAGTCAACACCAACACCTAAGACTTATTCCACACCTAGAGATTATCAAATCACACTACTAGACCAATTATTGAGGTTTGAATCCTTAGGGAACCCATATAACCATGAAATGGTTTTTGGCTTGTAAACCCTCAAGTAAGAACTATGACTATTGAGAGGCATCAAAACTCTTCAACTTTCCCTCAAGATGCATTAAAATCTTGAAACCAATAAGATCACACATATAAGATTAATACACCCTTATATTCCACAAAGTCACCTGTACACTCACCAATATTTATTTGACACTTTAAACTAGTCATACTATGCTTATAGATCCTATGTATACACTTGTCACTATGGCAAAACACCTTCAAAAGGTCATGAGATAATTTTTACACTTAAAAGGCACCTTATACACACTATAAAATCAATATAAATTGGTCTCATCTCTTTTATGCCTTTAAAGACCCCAAATGCACCAATTCTATATGATGAACTCACATTAGGCAGTAAACACTAAGCAAAATGGTTGAAAAGAAAAAATGATCATTAAAGCTTCATGTGATAAATCCAATTCATAAAAAACCATGGATTTCACTTAGACACATCCTCTTCACACTCCATATCAACCTTACCTTAATTCTTCATGATTTGACCAACTATACGAAGATTCAAATATTGACTAAGAACATGTCTTTAGGACCAATATCCCTGAATAGGTTTCTTGAAGATTTTCATCACACATCTCTAGAGAAAGCTCATGAAATTATTGTTCCCCCTCAAGAATCATACAACATGATAATCCACTTCTCCCTATTTTGATTATGACATCTTGTACATCACCTAGATCACACACACTTGCTTTTACATATGAAAGATGTCTCCTAGGAAGCATAGGTATATACACCCACTTATCATAGAGAGAATAAAAAATCCAAAAAATCAAGAGAATCCCATATATCCATAATCTCATTTGACTTTTAATCTTGCCTCATCATCAAATTTACTTTGAATGGGTCCTTAACTTCATTCTTTCCTTTAGCCTTAGAATCTTGGTTGATTCTTTTATCCACTTGGGCAGATAAGACCTATTCTTAAACTCTTGAACCTATACCCTAATTTGTCATGACAAAAAATCCTCTTTGTGTTTGTTTTTCATTCACCTCCTTTGGTCTCCATACCTTGTTTTGGTCTCTCTCATGCACTCTTAGAGATCTACCTACCTTGTCTTAACTGGAAGACCTTCTCATCTTACTAGGATAATGTCTTGCAATGTGTCCTACTTTATGAGACTTAGAACACTCCTTTGACTAATGTGGACTTTGAGATCTACAATTATTCCATGGATACCAGATTTGAAGAAGTCTTTTATAGTCACTATCCCTATGACCAAATTGATCACAAGAATAATAATAACCATTGAAGGATTTATCATACCTTATTCCATTAGGTTTCTTATTTAACTTAAAGCTATATATCTCTAAAAATTGTCCTTCTTATTTATTATCATTTTATTCTCAATATTTTTACCCTTTTGAACATCTTCATGGAACCCTAGGCATGACTTGTCATTTGAGACCTTTTCATTTTTCAATAGGTTATCAAGATCAAATGTACTTTTCTAAAATTTTAGATATGTCTTTAGTTTATCTATTGCCTAATATAATTATTTATTGAACATGGTTAAATCAACCTCTTTATCCCTTAGACTACCTTTTAAAGACTCAACCTCCAAGCTGAGCTTAGAGCACTCATCTTCATTTTACTTAAGGATTGTATAACTTACCTTATCTATAGCTTATCTTGCTCTATGAGACATTCATACTCCCTTGATTTGTATTCCAATATTACCTTAAACAAACTAATTTATTCCTCATATACTTTGATCAGAGCTCTGATCTTGTGACTCTTATTTATTTATTGTTTTAGCTCATCAAGAGTATTCATTGATTCTTTCTCATAATCTACCTAAGATTCTTCATCATATGAATAATCAGCTACATATTTTCTTGACATGAGGTCATCTCCTCTAGACATGCTTGCTTCTACGGCCATGAAAATAGTTTCATTTCCTTCATTCTTTGATACTTCCAACTTCTTTGTTACTTCAAAACATTCTTTGTTCTTGTCTATAAGTTTTTTAATGGGGAAGATCACCTGGGCTTCTGAATTCTTCTTGATTACTACAAAAACATCAATATATGTATCTAAATTATTCACAAAAAACCTTTTCCCACCTTTAAAACTATATTTAGGATATTCATATTCTAAGCTATCACCATCAAACATATCTTTTCCTTTATAACATTCACAATCATCATCCTTAAGAGCCATGAACAGTGTCTCATTTTATGCATCATCACTTTATGATGTGGATCTTTCTTCTTCAATAGACTCATTATTATATTCTTCATGGTAAAGACTCTTGATAAATTTATATGACTCCTTCTTGTCATTTTTCTTGATGAAGAACTTTCTATACTTGTTAGGACTTTTAGATTTTTTGTGCTCATCCTCATGAGATTCCTTATGAGCTTCCTTATATTTAGACTTACCTCTATTTGGGAACTTATCTAAAAAATTAACAACTTTACCACATAAAAATATTTAGAAAGGAATTTTTGCTTCATATTTACCTAATCCTACATTTAATTTTCTTACAATCATGGCTTCAAGTTGATATTCATTAAGATCAAAGTCTTCAAGACTTAACTTGCTATTATTGCTTTTTGTCTCCTTGATCACCTTAAAGGGTAATTACTTCTTTGGTGGTTTGTCATCACTGACTCTCATCTCATAGGTAGTAAGGATGCCATGTAATTAATCCATCTTAATCTTGGTGAGATCATGACTTTTTTCTACAAAAATAGTTTTTATTCAATCTTAAGGGTGAGCTTTTTTTAACTACAGTAGCTTCTTCAATATCCTCTATAATACCTCTAATTATGTTCACCACCTCATCAAAACTTAGAATATAGGATTCCAAAGTATATTCTTCCTTCATTTTGAGGCCCTCAAATTACCTTTGGTAAGTCTAAAATTTAGCCAACTTAACTTTTGAATCCCCTTCATAGATAATATATAATTTGTCCCATATTTATTTGGTAGACTTGTAATGGATCACCTTGGTGAAATCAACCTCTGATAAACCATAAATTATATAATTTGCTTCTTTATACTTATTCTCACTCAGCTTATTGTTAGTTATACTAGTTGTAGGAGTAGGGGTGTGGAATAACCATCTATAATAGATTCCCAAATGTCAAACCCTATAGATATGATGTAGATATTCTTCCTTGCACTTCAAAAAGTATATTTGGGTGCATTAAAGAGTGGTGATTACTTAGTAGAGAAACCACCTTGCATTTGATGAATACCCATTGTAGCTTTGATCAACTTCAAGTGTTTAAACTTACAAATAATGTGTGGATTTGATACCAATTATTAGAGGTACAATTAAAATAAGGGGGGGTGAATCAGTGATGCAAGAAAATCAACTTCAATTCTAATTCTTCAAACTCTTAACTATTCAACATAAGCATTCATGAAGCATATAAACCATTCATTGTAATCAATAAAGAAAAAAATGCAAGATCAAAGCATATAACACATGAATTATTTGGGAAACCCTCACGGGGGATAAAGCCCACTCTCAAGCCTAAAAAACAATTGAATATAGTCCTATAAGATATAAAAAAAGAGACTTTAGTGAAGCACCCACTTCATAATGAGAACCAAACCCTAATCATGGATAAAAACCCACTTTCCCTATATGTTGATCACTGACACAACACCTCTAATATCAACACCTCTATAACTCTAATTCCTTTTTAATCTGATGGAGAAATAGTGAATAACAAATCTCTTCAACCCTTCACACTTTCTCAAGACTTCACACACTATCAATGTATCCAAAACAACCTTTTGGATCAATCTACACCTCTTTTCTCATCCTCGACCATCAACCCTGCAAAACACTATTACCACATTAGAAACATGACCACTAGGTCACACACATATTACTCACACTAGTTTGATTTTCAATTCATCCACCATGCTTACTCATATTTTAATTCACTCACTCATTCTCTCTTGAAATGTTCATCTTTGTTTGTTCTCTTTATAGTCTTCATTATCACCAATTTCTTCGTCAGCCATAAGACATTCCTTAACCCCTAAAGATTCTATCCCACTTGGAAAAATATCAACACCACCTACATAAGTTGAATATATAATTAATATATCATCCTTAAGAAATAACACTTTTTAATTAGGCCTAAGTATCCCTTTTATGTCCATGAAGACCTATTCATCCCTTTAACACTTCTTTAAGGAAAATAGAAACACAAGACCACTTCTAAGCACATGGGTCCAAACCACATGACCCCTAAGACACCATCAAGTGATTATAGTCATCACTACACACCTATGCATATGAAAAACCATTAAATCATTTGTATTATACATGAAAACACCATGAATGAACAAAAATTCAACTTTTAAGCAATGGTTCATACTTAATATGGATTGGTCAAACCTAAAAAATCCATATAGATGATCCTCAAATATTAAAAAACACCTTCCAATAGATAAATAATCATGAAACATTTAAATATCATCAATAAAAACTAAAACACCCTTCTTAGGTCCTTAACAAATGAAGGTCAAACCCTTGGTCAACTTTGAGCTATAATAAATGAAATTATACAACCATTCAAACCTCCTAATCAATTTTCCTAGATTTCCCTTGAAGTTATTTACCAATTTGATTTTTACTCCATCATAAAATTAATTCATTTTTTTAAGATACAGATTAAACAATCATAACTAGTTTCCCTTGTAAAATTCAAATATTTAAATTCCAAATGTCACTAAAAATGCAAATTTGACCAATTATAAAAATAATGAAATCTGCCTAAGAGAGTGAATTTATACCATCATAAATTTTGATATAAATAATTTTAAGGCATGAAATTTGAAACACATTCTCTAGGCACAAAATTAAATAGACCCATGTGACCACTCTCATATGACACCTTTAGATGTGCAAATTTTGACATCATCAATCTACTTACTTAGGAAACTCTACCAAGATGACTAGGATAACCTATACCTTCACAAGACTACTCAAATGGATTATTTTCACTTACAAAAGTACACCAAGAACTTATTACACCCCATAGAGGCAATGCATTAAGAACACATCATCAACAACATTTATAAGTAGACCAAATAATGTAGGGTCTCACGCAAACTATGTGAGCACTAAGGTACACTTTATCATTGAGGACCATGCATACATATCATCTCATAGACACTATTGGTCACATTGGTGACATAATGATCATTTCATAAACAATATCCATCTTTTTTATTGATGTCAACACTTTTAAACACCAACACAAATCTATGCACATACTATTTCTCCCTCTACAAGCACTTTCTCCCCCTTTGACACAATGACAAATTGGGCTTACCTACTGATCTAAAGGACCTATGAATGTTTTCAAAGCCAAAAAAAATAAGGTACCTACTATGAGATATGATATAAACTCCCCCTATCAGTATGCATACCATTTCTTACCATGATTACCTCAAACTTGCTCATTGACAACACTATTATTTGACCATGCACTGCTCTATGAAGAAGAAATGAACAATATCAAGCAAATAGGAGTGATCAAACCTTAATAACACTAATACGAACTCCCACTAAGTCATTTGAGCTTAGGCATCCTTTAAATACTATCAAACCAACTTAAACCAAGAAAATTCTTCTTAGTTGTCTTCAAATTAACTCTCATAAACCAATTCTATGATTACCAATAGGTGTTCAAACCATTATTCAAACATAAAAGATGATAATAAATAAATAGACAAAATCAAATGAGAAAAATCATACCTTGGTATTTTGGATAAAAATGACCAAAAAGTGCATTTGAATCACTTGGCCTTGTCTAGAGGCCTAGTAACCCTACCTAAACCTTATAGAGCCCATAAATTCTTATGTATGTACCTTCATGACTTTAAACTCCATATATATAGCACACTCATATTATTCCTCATTCAAGCTAAGATTCATCATTCAATTCTTCCTCTGCACCATAGTTCCTTCATAAACTGACCTACTAATTAACCTTCCATTTGCACAAATGCTCAACCATAGAATAAAATATACACTTTCAGATGACTATAAAGTAATTTATAATTAATGATTTGGACATTTTAACTATTTAATATATTTAAAATTAAAGTCTATTGGGAAGGAAACTAACTCACAAGGTGAAAAAACCTAGGTTTCAAACATAAACCAAAGTTTACTTACCATCTTTTTGTCAACACTAGCACTTGATAATTTTTAAACACATGGATGCTATCAAATCATAGTAATATACAAATTATTGAGGTTTTAATCCTTTTGGAACCCATAGAACCATGAAATGGTTTTTGACCTACAAACCCTCAAGAATTATGACCATCGAAAGGCATCAAAACTATTCAAGTTTCCCTGAAGAGACCTTAAGATCCTAAAACCACCTAGAGCACATTTATATGATATTAATACACCCTTATATGCCAAAAATTCACCTTAAACAGAAAACAATATTGATTTGACACTTTAAACTAGTCATACTATGATTGCAAACCTTGTGTATAAACCTGTCATTATGCCAAAACATGCTCAAAAGGTCATGAGATAATTTTTACACTTCAAAGGCACCTTATACACATTTTACAATAAACCTTAATTATTCTCAACTATATTTTTCCTTTAGAGACCCAAAATTAACCAATTATATATGATAAACTCACACTAGGTAATGAACACTGAGCAAAATGGTTGAAAAGAATAAATTATCATTAAAGCTTAATGTGACCAATCCAAATCCGATACATGAGACACCATGAATTATACTTAGACACATCATATTCACACTAAATATCCACCTTAACTTCATTCTTCATGATTTTACCAACTAAACCAAGCTTCAAATATTGAATAAGAACATGTCTTTAGGACCAATGTCCTTGAATAGGTTTCTTGAAGGTTTTCATCACAAATCTCTAGATCAAGCTCATGAACTTGTTTCTCCCCCTCAAGACTCATACAACATGATAATCCACTTCTCCCTATTTTGATTATGGCATCTTGTACATCACCTAGAACACACAAACTTGATTCTACATATGAAATATGTCTCGTAAGAAGCAAAGGTAGAGACATCCACTTTTCGTAGAGAGACTCAAAAATACCAAAACTCAAGAGACTCCCATATCTCCATACTCTCATTTAACTTGCAGTCCTACCTCATCATCAAATTGAGTTTGAATGGGTCCTTAAATTCATTCTTTACTTCATCCTTAGAATCTTGATTGATTCTTTTGTCCACTTGGGTAGATGAGACCTATTTTTGAACTCTTGAACCTATACCATGCTTTGCCATGATAAAAAATCCTCTTTGAGTCTATTTTTCATTCACCTCCTTGGGTCTCCATACCTTATTTTGATCTCTCTCATGAAGTCTTAGAGAAATATCTACCTTATCTTGATTAAAAGACCTTCTCATCTTACTAGGATAGTGTCTTGTAATGTGTCCTACCTTATGATACTTAAAACACTCCTTTGACTAATGTGGAATTTGAGATCTACCATTATTCCATGGATACTGGCTTTGAATAGGTCTTTTATAGTCATTATTCCTATACCCAAAGTGATTACATGAATAAACTTAACCATTGAAGGAGTTATCATGCCTTATTTTATTGGGTTGCTTGATTTGACTTAAACTTATATAGCTCTTGAAATTATCCTTCTTATCTATTATCACAATATTATCAATCTTCTTACCCTTTTGTACATCTTCATGGAACCCTAGGATTTACTTGTCATTTAAGACCTTTTGACTTCTCAATAAGTTATCAAGATCAACTATACTTTTCTCAAATTTTTTTTATGTCTTTAGTTTGTCTATTATTTGATCTAATTATGTATTGAATATGGTGAAATCAACTTATTTATCCCTTAGACTACCTATCAAGGACTCAACCTCTAAGATGAGCTTAGATCACTCATCTTATTTTTCCTTAAGGTTTTCATAGCTTGCCTTAGCCTATAGCTTCTCGTGCTCTATGAGACCTTCATATCACTTGAGTTGCATTACAATCTTATCTCAAAAAAACTAATTTGTTCCTCATAGTCTTTGATCATAACTCTCATCTTGTGACTCTTATTTCTTTGTTTTTTTAGCTAATCAAGAGTATTCACCAATTCTTTCTCATAATCTTCCTCAAATTATTCATCATCTAAATCATCATCTATATCTTCATTTGGAATGAGGTCATATCCTCTAGAGATGCTTACTTATAAGGCGATGAAAAGAGTTTCATTGACTTCATGCTCTGATATCTCTAGCTTCTTTGTTACTTTAAAACATTCTTTGTTCTTTTTACAAGTTCTTAAATGGGGAAGATCACATGTTCTTGTAAATTCTTCTTGATTCCTATAAACACATCAATAGTGGTGTCTAACTTGTTCTTAAGAAACCTTTGCCTAACTTCAAAATTATATCTAGAATTTTCATCTTCTAAGATATCACCATCACAAAGATGTTTTACTTTAAAACATTCACCTTAATCATCCTCAAGATCCATGAATAGTGTCTCATTTTATGCATCATCACTTTCTAATGTGTAGCTTTCTTCTTGAGTAGATGGATTACTAACTTCTTCATGATAAAGACTCTTACTACCTTTATATGACTCCTTATCATTTATCTTTTTGAATAATTTTATGTACTTTTTAGGACCTTCAAATTTCTTATGATCATCCTCATGATATTCCTTATGAGTTTCCTTATATTTAGACTTGCTTCTATCTAGGAACTTAACTACAAAATGATAAACTTTACCAAATAAAAAACATTTAAAAAGGAAGATTCCCTTCATATTTACCTGATATTACATTTAATTTTCTTGTAATCATGGCGTCAAGTTGATCTTTATTAGGATCAAAGTCTTCAAGGCTTAACTTGATCTTCTTGCCTTTTGTATCCTTGATCAACTTGAAGGTTGCTTCCTTTTTTGGTGGTTTGTTTTCATTGACTCTCATCTCATAGGTATTAAGTATGCCATTCAATTCATACATATTCATCTTGGTGAGATCATGAATTTATTCTATAGTAGATACTTTGGAATCAAACTTGAGGGTGAGAGACCTTAATATTTTTTGTACTATAATAACATCTTCAATCTCTTCCCCAAGACCTCTGATCATGTTCACCACCTCATCAACCCTTAGAAGATAGGGTGCCATAATTTTTTATTCCTTAATTTTGAGGCCTTTAAATTTCATTTGGTAAGTCTATAATTTTGCTAACTTAACCTTTGAAACCCCTTCATAGATGATTTGTAGTTTATCCTAGATTTCCTTTATAGACTTACAATGGATCACCTTGGTGACTCAGCTTCTAATAGACCATAAATGATAGTATTTATTGCTTTAGAATTGTTTTCACTCAACTTATTATTAGTCACACTGGTTGGAGGAGTATGGGGTATGGAAAAATAATCCATAACAGATTGCTAAATGTCAAACCCTAGAGACATGGTATAAGTCTTCATCCTTGTACTCCAAAAATCATAGTTGGATCCATTAAAGAATGGTGATTTATTATTAGAGAATCCACCATGAATTTTATGACTACCCATTATACGTTTGATCACCTTCAAATGGTTTAACTTGAAAAGAAGGTGTGGATCTAATACCAATTGTTAGAGGTACAATCACTAAGATGGTGGGGGGTGGGGTGAATCAGTGATGCAATAAAATAAACTTCAATTCCAATTATTCAAACTCTTAACCATTCAAAATAAGCATTCATGAAGCATAGAAACCATTCATTTCAATGAACAAAGAAAAAAATGCAAGATCAAAACACATAACACATGAATTATGTGGAAAACCCTCATAGGGGATAAAACCCATTATCAAGCCTAAAAACCAATGGACTATAGTCTTATAAGAGATTAAAAAACAAGAGACTTTATTTAATTACCCACTTCATAGGGAGCACCAAACCCTACCCATGGACAAACACCCACTTGCCCTAGTTGTTGAGCACTGACACAACACCTCTAATATCAACACCTCTAGAACTCTTATTTCATTCTAATTTGATGGAGAAATAGTGAATAAAAACTCTCTTAAAACCTTCACACTTTCTCAAGCATTCACACACTATAAATTCATCCAAAACAAACTTTTGGATCACTCTACACCTCTTTACTTATCCTTAACCATCAACCCTAAAAACACTATTACCATATCATAAATATGACCACTAGGTTACACACATATTCCTCACATTACTCTATTCTTCAATTCAGCTACCAAGCTTACTCACACTCTACTTCACTTCACTCATTTTCTCTTGAAACCTTAATCTTTTTTTTGCTTTTTATAGAGTCTTCATGATCACCACCTTCTTGGTCATCCATAAGACATTCCTTAACCCCTAAGGCTTCTATCCCACTTAGAAAAAGATAAACACCACCTAAACATGTCAACCATATTATTTATAGATCACCCTTAAGAAATAAAACTTTTTAATTAGGCTTAATTATACCTTTTACATCCATGGAGACCTATTCATCCCTTTAACACTTCTTTGAGGAAAATAGAAACACAAGACCACTTCTAAGCACATAAGTCCACACCACATGACCCATAAGACACCCTTAGGTTATTATAGTCATCAATACACACCTATTCATATGTAAAAACAATAAATCATTTGTCTTGTACATGAAAACACTATGAATGAACACAAATTCAACTTCCAAGTGATGGTTCATACTGAATATGGATTGGTCAAACTGACAAACTCCATACAGATGATCCTCAAGGAGTTTAAAACACTATATAATAGATAAATAATAATGAAAATATTAGTGTAAGTTTTTATTAGGTTTTTATTTTTCCCTATTTTTTAATTAGGAAAATTGTATTTCTTGTGCATACATGGTGTTTTCCTACATTTGTGGGATAAGCTAGCTTATGTGGAGGTGTGTGTCATAGATGTGTCATAGGTGTCATAAGAATGTCATAAGTAACTCCCTTGATGGGAGCTACTTCTCTATTCTTAGCACCTTGTCACCACCTTTCATGGAGGAGTTACAGTCTATTCTTTGGGTGCCTTGTCCACCTTTTGTGGAGGAGTTACTTACATACTCTCCTATATGTATTCCTCACTTTGGCCATCTCATGTTAATCAAATTTTGGTTTTCTCCATTTTGTCTTGTGAAATTTAGCTTCTTGTATAATTTCAAATTGCTTGAGCATCTATGTGGTGTGCACTTGCTTCATCTCATGTGATCACATCTCCATTGCATTCACATTATCTAGATTTTGGAAACAACTCTGATATGGTATCAGAGCCACTCTAGTAATCGTGTGTCTGGTTATGCTATTCTAAAATTCTTACTTTGATTTCTTAATAGTTTTTTTAACTCCATTGTTTTGGTAGAGTTTTTTTGAAAACTCATGCAAATCCATACGAAAACTTGTTAAAGAAATTACTTCTAAGTTAGAATTTGCCAAGACATCTTGTCTAGATCTATTGTGGCTTTAGCAAAGGTAGAAGAATTTCTTTTATTTAGGTCATTCTATAGGAAAAAGATAAGATTTTTGCTATCTGGTTTGCTTCTTGGACATTAGAGGGGCTAACTTTGTTGCAAGTTACTAGGTGCCATTATTGTGTATAAGGATCAGAGGGAAGAACAACACTCAACAATAGTCTAGGTGCAGCACTCAACAACAGTCTAGGTACAAAACTTAGCAACAGTCTAGGTGTAGCCATGCCAAGCTTCTGCACAACCACACCAACTTTCTACAATGCCATGCCAAGTCTGCAACTCCACGCGCTTAGCCTACAAACCCATGCGCTCTCCAATAGTAGTCAACATTGTACCTTAGGTAGTCCTTATAGCTGACTTTTTTCTCTATTTTCAAGGTGCCAAGTAGGTTGTATGGCATCCAGTAGGTCTACATATTTTTCTTTTGTCTTTTCCGCAAGTAAATCTAGACTGTGTTTTCTTCTTGGCACCCCTTCCTTACTTGGAATCCCATGTGGGCCCTTGGACACTTAGCATCCATTCATTCTATATTTGATTTATTTATTTTAGTTAAAAAATGAATTGTACAAAAAATTAGTCAATTTGACTAAATATTTAGTTTTTTAGACAGCTTGATAATTTGGGGGTTTTCATTTAAAACTTGTATCTTCACCTGTCAAAGACGAAGGGTGAGGCCCGAGTTGGCAAGAGGCCAATTCACCCTCACACAAACCTCCTTTAGATTCCTCATTCTATCTTAAATCCAATGAGTGGTTGGAAGGCCACCTTCTCTCTCAGAACAAGCAATTTTTTAATGTTTTAGTGTTTTTTTGCAAAAACACTAATTTACAAGAAAATTGAACTTTTAATAACTTACAAATGGTAGCTCAGATATGGGTGCCATTTTTTGCAAAAGTGTTTTTAATTAAATTATCCATAGCGTAGGCTTGTTATTTGTCAAAAATGCACTAATTTATAAAGTGCCAAAAAAATTGGGTCTCCCAGGACGCATTTTCGGCTGAGTTCGATGTCCTATTTGCTTAAGTCTTGCACTGATTGCTCTAAGACACATTCTCAGATGAGCCTGACATATTTTGAGCATGGACTTTCATGTTTGGGTGGGGCTCAAAATTTTAGGGGGGTGTGATTATTTTTCACAACTTGCATATCCTTGCTTTCATTCTCCTTTCTGCATAAATTCACAACTTGCAATTAACACAACTTCACCTAAATTCAGCTTAAAATGGATTCTTTTCAACTTAAACCCCTAACACTCTTCAACTATCATGAATGGAAGGTTAAAATGTCAATCATTCTTAGAAGCAATGGGTTGTATTGGATCACCATGGGTACTGAAGTAGAACCCAACATTGATGCTGAAAAGGTCAAGTGGTACAACAGTAGTGATGAAGCCTATGGATTACTAAGCTTGTTTGTGTCTCCAAAAATTCTCTTCCATTTAGAATATTCCAATACTCCCAATTACATATGGGACACACTAGAAAAATTGTTTGGGAAGCTTGATGAGATGAGAGGTCATGAGCTCGAAAATGAACCATAAGTCTAAGTTCTAGCAACTTTGACACCCTATAGGACTTCTTCACTAAGTTTAAGGCCCTTAGATTGAAATTGAAAGAATGCAGGATAGAGAAGAAAGATGATCAACTCATACTTTCTATTCTCACAAAGTTAGGTCCAATCTATTTAGTCTTTGTCTCCACTTTCCATGCCATAAAAAGTGCCCTTGGCACTACATGGAAAATGCCTTCTTTGGATTCATTCATTACTGACTTGACTAGGGAGCAAGATAAGATAATTCAAATGGGCACAATGAAGTCTAGTCAACCCCAAGCTTTGATAGCTAGAAATGGTAAGGATAAGACTTCAACAAAGGAGAAGAAGGAAAAGAACAAGGACCAGGAGAAGAAGAAAGAAAACAACAATCCTACCAAAAAAAACACTGAGTCTTCCTCTTCTAATGCTAAACTTAAGAAGGAGAAGGTTAAGTGTGCCCATTGTAAAAAGACAGGGCATGATGAACACAAATTCATGAAGAAACAAATAGATCACCTAACTCATCTTCTAGAGAAGTACAACATATGTGTTCTTGAGTCCATCAAGTAGAATTCATCTACCCAAGATTCTACCAAGGCAAAAGGCAAGGGTAAGGAGAAAGAAAAGGGCAAGGCCCTTATAGCTACAACAGCTTCTACATCTTCATGGGTCATCAACTCAGGTGCTTCTCATCACATGGGCTCTTCACTAGTTGAGTTTTCTTCTTTAGAGCCTTGTAGCATGACTTCAATTAGTTTGGGTGATGACACATCAGTTTTTATTGTAGGGAGAGGGTCAGTTGAAATGGAAGGAGAAACATTCAATAATGTTCTAAGTGTTCCTTCTCTTTCAACCAATCTCCTATCAGTGTACCAAATCACTCACATTGGTTAGGGCATGAGAGTTGAATTTTCACCAAATTCATTGGCTATCAGGGAGTTGCATAGTGATACTACAGTGGCAATGGGTAGGTCAGATCACCAAGCCAAGTTATACACATTCTCACATTTTGTACCAAATTCTTCTCTAACAACATTGCTAACTCATTCAGATGGAGTTAGAAAGTTATGGCATGAGTGGTTTGGCCACCTTAACTACCACTACCTTGAGCAAATTTGAAAACATGACATGGTCATTGGCTTGCCTCATGTCCAATTCTCAAAAGGACTTTGTGAGGGGTGCTCCCTTGGGAAGCATCCTGAAGCAAAATTTGACAAAGGCAAAGCTTGGAGGGCTTCACAACCTTTGGAATTAGTGCACAGTGATGTATTAGGACCCTTTCCCAAACCATCTTTCATAAGGGATAAGTACATCCTCACTTTCATTAATGATTTCTCTAGGTACACTTGGATATATTTTCTCAAACAAAAGTCTGAAGTGTTTGCAAATTTTCTAGACTTTAAGGCTCTTGTTGAGAAATAGAGTGACAAATCCATCAAGGTTCTTTGAATTGATAATGGAGGGGAGTATGTCAGCATTAGGTTTGATTAGTTTTACACCACAAAGGGGATTGATTTACAGTGTATACTCACTTACAGTCCTTCATAGAATGGGGTTACAAAACACAAAAATAGGTTCTTAAAAGAGCTGGGTAGCTGTATGATTCACTCCAAATCCTTAGCACCACAGTACTAGGCTGAAGCCATCAATTATGCTTGATACATTCAAAATAGGGTTCCTCACAAAGCTTTAAAAGGGATAACACCCTTTGAAGCTTGGCATAAAAGGAAACCTAATGTTGAGCACCTAAGGGTTTTCAGATCCCCATCCATGGCTGGCATTCTGAAGAAGAAATGCAAAGCTATGGAACATCAATCCAAGCCATGCATCTTTATAGGATATCTAAATGATATTAAGGGGTATCACCTTCTAGATCCAATCACTCATGATTTGTTCATCAAGAGAAATGTCCATTTTTAGGAGAGTCCTAGAGACTCAACACTTGACACTTCTTCTCCCTTATTGGATCTACTTCTTCATGATGATTCCTCATTAGATCCAGATCAGCTATAGCAGGTTCTTGAGCCAAAGACATCTTCTTATTCTTTGAGTTTAGACATCAAGGATAGTGATGTAGGGTCATCCACCTCTAGTCAGTTAGAGGATGAGGAGTTAGCACCCGACTCACCCACTTTTGGGCCACTTTGGGCCAGATAGACACTTTAGAGTGCTAACACTTGGGTAGGCGATCCCATAGATGACATACATACTAGGGGGGATTTTCAGAGAGATCCACATGCCTTCTTTGCTTCAGTTTTGGATCCATAGAATTTTTGAGAGGCATCAAGAGTACCTGAGTGGGATAGTGCTTTGGAGGAAGAATATTCTTCCTTAATCAAAAATCACACTTGGGATTTGAATTCACTTCCTAAGGGAAGAAAGATGGTTCGATGTAGGTGGATATATCAGACCAAGTTTGCAGCAGATGGGTTGGTTGATAAGTATAAGGCATGATTGGTCACCAAGGGTTTCTCACAAGTGGCAGACATTGACTACTCAAAGACCTTTGCACCCATTGTAAAGATGACTTATATCTGACTCACCTTGGCTATTACTGCAGCACATGGTTGGGATGTGCACCAGATGGATGTGAAGAGTACCTTTCTTCATGAAGACCTAGAGGAGGAGATCTACATGAAGCAACCACCAGGATTTGTTCAAGATTCTTCCTTAGTATGTAGACTTAGGAAATCTATCTATGGCCTCAAATAGGCCCCTCGAGCTTCTTATGCTAAGATTCCTTCCTTCCTTCTCATAGTGGGTTTCACTAAGTGCCATTTTGATCCCAATGTCTACTTCTTGTGGTAGGATGATTCACTCTTGATTTTGGTTTTATATGACCTTTTGATCACCAAGAGTTCTTCATCGACTATTGCAGTGGTGAAGGCATCTCTCCAGGATAGATTTGACATGACAAACTTGGGTTTGTTGCACTACTTCCTTGGCATTGAGATCTCACAGTCAGATTCATGGATTTCTCTTGCACAGCCTAAGTATGCTCTTGACTTATTGGCTCAATTTTACATGGTTGATTACAAGCCATCTCTAACTCCCTTTCTATCAAGATTCAAGCTTGAGCCTAATTTTTCTTCACCATTGGTTGATTCCACTCGATATCGACAACTTGTTGGTAGTCTCATCTACTTGACTCACACCAAGCTTGACATATCATATACAGTGGGACTTGTCTCTAGATTTATGCAAGAACCTCATGAGCTGAATTAGAAAGTAGCTAAGAGGATCTTGCATTACATACAGGGTTCACATAGATATGAGATTCATTACAAATTTGACATAGAGGTTGACTTGGTTGGATATACAAATTCAGACTAGGCTAGCGATTCAAAGACTCACAAGTCCACTTTTGGTTACAGTTTCTCTCTAGGTTCAGGTCCTATTAGTTGGTCTAGTAAGAAGAAAAATGTTATTGCTATATCATCCATAGAGGTAGAGTACAGGGAAGCTATTAATGTAGCTACTAAAATTATTTGGCTTCAGGGGATACTTTCTAAGTTTGGCATTCCTATCAGGCAGCCCACCATCATTTATTGTGACAACTAGAGTACCATTCAAATTTGTAGGAATCTAGTTTAGCACCAGTGGACCAAAAACATAGAGATTTACATGCATTTCATTCAAGAGCTTATTCATAGTGAGGTCATTGACTTGATATTTTGCTAGTCTTCAAAGCAAGTTGCAGACATCTTCACCAAACCTTTCATTGAGAGAAAGTTCATTCATTTACAAGCTCTTCTTGGGGTGTGGTCCACATCTGCAACAACATCATCTTCAGGGGGGCCCACTAGCCTCTTCTTTCTTTTGTCTCTCTTTTTTGGGGGGGGAGTTTTTTCCTACGGGTTTTCTCCTTTTCTCTATGTTATGGGAGATTGCATTTGTACATGGGTACATCATCAAGCCTAGTTGTCGAGACCCATTTTATATTTTCACACTGCCCACCTAAGCTACACTTATGGGGGGGTATTAGTGTAGGTTTTTATTTTTCCCTATTTTTTAATTAGGGAAATTGTATTTCTTGTGCTTACATGGTGTTTTCCTACATTTGTGGGATAGGCTAGCTTATGTGGAGGTGTGTGTCATAGATGTGTCATAGGTGTCATAAGAATGTCATAAGTAACTCCCTTGATGGGAGTTACTTCTCTATTCTTAGCACCTTATAACCACCTTTCATGGAGGAGTTACAGTCTATTCTTGGGGTGCCTTGTCCACCTTTTTTGGAGGAGTTACTTACATACTCTCCTATATGTATTCCTTACTTTGGCCATCTCATGTTAATCAGATTTTGGTTTTCTCCATTTTGTCTTGTGAAATTTAGCTTCTTGTATAATTTCAAATTGCTTTAGCATCTATGTGGTGTGCACTTGCTTCATCTCATGTGATTACGTTTCCATTACATTCACATTATCTGGATTCTAGCAATAACTCTGATAGAAACATCCAAATATCATCAATACAAAATAAAACACCCTTCTTGGGTCCTTAGCAAATGAAGGTCAAACCCTTGGTCAACTTTGAGCTATAATAAATGAAATTGTATAATGAGTCAAACCTCTTAATCAATTTTCTTGAATTTCCCTTGAAGTTACCAATTTTATTTTTAATACATCATAAAATTTATTCATTTTCTCAAGATACAAATGAAATAATTATAACTAGTTTCCTTTGTAAAATTCAAATATTTGAATTCCAAACATCACTAAAAATGTAAATTTGACCAAGTATAAAAATAACAAGTTTTGCCTAGGAGATCAACTTTGTACCATCATAACTTTTGATATAATAATTTCAAGGCATAAAATATTAAAAAAATCTCTAGTCACAAAACTAAATATACCCATGTGACTAGTTTCTTATGACACCTTCACATGTGTAAATTTTTACATCATCAATCTACTTACTTAGGAAACTCTACCAAGATGACTAGGATAACCTATACATTCACAAGACTACTCAAATGGATTATTTTAAATTCAACAAGTACATATATAAATTATTACAGACCATAGGGATAATGAATCAAGAACACATCATTAAAAACATCCATAACAACACCAAAACCTGATGGGTCTCATGCAAACTATGTGAGCACTCAAGTACACTTTGTCATTAAGGACCATGCACACATATCATCTCATAGACACTCTTGATCATTGACAAAACATAAATACAAATGACATCATGATGAAGTGTGATATGATGGTTTTGGTCCTATAAAGAAGGTTTATAATAGAGGAAGCATAAAAATGGTCAAATTGGTCTTAAGACCCTACTTGAATCACATAGGCCCAGGTAATCAAATTGAGCCATCACTTTAGATGCTCATATATTTCATGGTAAGTGGGATCAGGTCAGATTATCCTAAGATAAGTTGGGAACCCATATGGACTCGATATCCATGGTAGAGGGAATTGGTTTGAAGGCCCACCTTTATGAATGAATATGCTAAGATTACAACCCTATCCAAAAATATTGTAGAAGACTACAAGTCTATTATCTTATAATCATATCTCTCCACACCAGCTGCATGGGAACCTAAGTTTGTTATAGGTTTTATGTGGTCTATGGAATAAACATCCATAACCATAAGTTTTAGATTAGAGTTCTCATCTTTATGAACTATCATTAAGATAATAAACCTCTTAAACCCTCCTTAAACCCTATTGCAGACTAGTCTTGGAAAAAGTGAATATTTTGGCAATAAAAAACTCCTAAGTGACCTAATAAACACATGGATAATCTATTAAACTTAAAGGAAACCATTCTCATGATACCATGTTATATGGACACCATACAGATTTAATAGAAAATAGTAATTTTTCAAGGATTTGGGTAGGGAATAGGGTAAAAAGCTATTTGATAATCTTAAAAACATTGGAGGGGGAGGTTTGAAATTTTTTTCCTCCTAAAATCATAATATGTCCAATAATATTCCTAGAAATGCCTGTATAACTCCCTTATAATTGGCTAGTTATAGACATGAAAGAGAAGTGGCCTAGTTGTCTAGGTGAAGAAGGTTACATGTGTGTAATTCTTTGAAGAGGTGAATCATTGTGTGAAACACTTGTTTAATCTTGTGTCATTCTTATCCATATGTTTTCAATGTCTCATACAAGTTTTCATGATTGATAAACACACATAGTCAAGGAAATATACCTAATAGGCCTAATGGACCTACTTGGTCAACCAAGAGGAATGAAAAATGTCATTGAGAGAATGCTATGAGGGTCAACACACATTAATTGAAATATGTAACTTATTATAACGATTATTTATTCACTCTTTATGGCCATTATGAGGGAACGAAGGTAGTTTCAAATCCAAGTCAACATGCATATTGAAGAGAAGAATGTTCAATGCCTCTTTGAGGCCTAATCACACCCCATTTTAACTTTGTAACTATCATTGGAGGAATGATGAACCATTCTAGTCATGTTAAATCCATAGATGAGGATAACTGAAGTTGTTTCACTATCCACCACCTCACCTTAATGCCAAAAGGAGTCATTAAAAACACCAACACATGGAGGGAGTTAGAAGGACTATTTGTAACTAATATAATTACTATATGGAGTGGACCATGGTCATTTATGATCTCTCATGTATTACCCCATGCCATTATCCCATTATTTTTATTCCCTTCTACTATTTATTCAAGCCTTATGGCCTTGATTAGTATCCCTCACCTGGGTATGAGGAAACTCTGCATGGTTTTATACTTGGTAGACCTTTTAGATTGATGAATAAAATATTGTGGCTCCTTCATGATGAAATCTAGTGTCTTTGTACTTATTTTTATTTGTATATGCAATGAATTTATCTCCTTTATAGGCCATTATTTACCTAGATGCCAATATAATGTCTTATGAAATAATGTGGTGTGTAGAAGTGTTGGTGATGGGATTTGAAGTGTGATATGACTGGTAAGAGTCTCATATCAGACCTTCTTATCATGAACTTTACACTCTAGTTACCTAATATAGCCTGCACATGAAGCACTCTTGCATAATAACTTCGAAAGATGGTTGTTTCATTATTTGTTTAGTTCATTAGTATTGCTAGTATTTCAATTCAAGTGGATGACCTATCATGTTGGTGCATCACCACCCCTTAGATTAGGTTTATTTTATGCACTTTCTTTCCCTTTTCACCCAAGAAATAGGTTTTAATAAACTGAGCCACAAGTGATTTACCAAGGGAGTTATTCCCATAATCTAGAGGTGTGGTTTAGTTACAAGATCACCCATAGCCTTTAGGCCATTCCCATGTTAGTCTAGGTTTGAGGAAGAGTTAAACAATCTTCTTCACAGGGTGTAATTTAGGTTGTTAATAGATAATAAAATTATTTTTTGATTTTTAATTTTTTAAAAATATTTTTGGGTATTTTTTAGAATATGTGAATATTTTCAACCTTAATTTGGATCTTTGAAATTATTTTCATCATGGTTAGATAAATTGAAATGGTATATACTATGTTCCTCCTCAAATTTTACATGTTTAGTAGAAGAACAAATGCTATCATTTGGAATTTGTATTAATTTTCCTTCATGAGAAAAAGAAATAACTCGCTGATTTGGATTAATTTTAGCTTCCATTTTATATAACTAAAGAGTGCCCAATGTAAATGCATATGCATATGTGGTAGGCATAACCCAAAATATTGTTTGAATTAGGTTTGGAACATAATAAATTTATGGTTTTATGTGGTCTAAGGTGTTTTTCCAATTGATCATTCTCCTGTAAGTATTTTAGATTAAATCCAACATGTTGAAATTATTTTATATTGAAATTATTTTTTTGTGTAGCATCAATATGGTTATGAAAAAAATAATCACCACCCATAAATAAGGTTATTATTAACTCTTTTTGTCCTATATGTCATTTAATTTTTTTTATGTTTAATCCCTTATTGTGCATTATATGCCATTTATAGTTATTAATTATGTTTAATTGATCGTGCAAAGAATTGTTAACTTTTCTATTTTTGGTGACCACTAGGTTGTGAACCTAATTCCTTTGGAGGATCATCAAATGTAATTTTTTGGTCATCGATAAGGTATTGGATCTTACGCTTCAAGTTAAAAAATTTGTTCATCGAATTCCCTTATCCTTAGTGATAATCAATAATAAGTATTCATATCATATCCTTCAGGTAAAGGCCAACTCATATCAACATATATAGGATGAGGGAGTGATATAAGATTCCACTCTACTAATCATGAGAGTAATGAAGTAAGAGACTCAAGAAAATGTGTAAATTATCTCATTGGTACACTAGATAAGACAATATGATTAGGCTATAATTAAACTACATTAACCATTGTGGTTATTTCACTTTTAGCCATAAGGTGTTTTATCTTATAAATTGGTTTGATTGTAAATTTGGCATTGTGTATAGATGTAGTTGGTGTGTTTGCTATATATTTAATTTTTTTCAATGAGATAAGTTTTATTTCATAGCCATGAACAACATGGCATAAGTCATCAAAATATTCAATGTTTTTTAAAATAATGGAATCATGTAAATGAAAAAGGAAACTTTGCTTGAATATGTTTTAAATTTATTTATCTACCATAGGATTAGTCATTTTACCCAAAATTATCTTATACCTCAAGATATATTCATTAATAGGATCATTGGTTCCTTGTTTGATTTTTGCAATTTGTGCATAATAAACCTTTTTAAAAATATTAATACATAAATGTGCCGAAAATTGATCTAAAGGATGGTTGAATGCATTTACAGATTAGAAAGGAACATCATACAACCACCTTAAAGCATAGTCCTTGAAGCTCCTAGGAAATAATTTGGTTAAATTTTTATCATTGTGGGAATAATCAAGGCATGTTACATAAAAATATAAAATATGTTACTTAAGATCACCCTTTCCATCAAAAAATGGCAACTTAGATGCAACAAAACTAGTTGGTAAAGGGTGAAAATATATATCACGTGGAATATGGTTATGTAACACATCTTGGGAATCAATAGCATTAGGAAAATTTAAAGATTTTTATTTAATGTTTGTAACATTTTCATCTAAATTGATTATAACTTGAAGGAGTGTTTTAATTGTAGACCATTGGGGTCTAAATTATCAAGTTGAGTAGTCACCAATGGAGAACTGAACATGGTTTGAGTAGTAATAGCATTGCAACCAATATTTGAGTTGAGACATTTGTTATCCCCATGGTAGATTTAATAATAGTGTTTTTAGGAAATAAAGGTTGAAATACATATCTCTTATCCCCATTATAAGTATTAGGTTGTAATGTGTTTAAGGTGAGAATTTTTGGTTTATGGGGATGACTCATGGATCTAATAACATGATCAATAGATGGACCTACATGGCCATTTATGCTTTTTGATTTTTTAGTTTCTAGTATGGTTTTTAGGATTTCATCAAGATCTTTAGGGTTTGGTGAATACACTCATGAAAAAATGCAATTTATTGAACTTAATCATGATCTATTTACATATGTTTATGGGTTTAATTATACTCATGGTTTTCATTATCATAATATTACTCTACGATAACCTCATCAGTATGTTTTTCATTATCGACATTGATATCATAATGATCCGTAAGATTAGGCCCCTCATATGTTTCATTACCAAAATAATGGTGTGGTAAATTTGACTTGTTTTAGAACCCAAACCATTTATTAAGGTTTCATTTTAGATGGTTCTCAAAGGACTATGAGTAATCAATGGTGATAATTTCATGTAAATCATGGTTTTTTGCATGTCATTGAGTTCAATTTTCATGAAGGTTAATGAGGGTTGTAAGATCATCGACTTGTATGTAAAGTAATGGATAACTAGAGGTTATGAGATATCAATTAGGAGTTAAATTTGGTATAAAATGAAGCTTTATACCATTTATAACTATGAGTATGGTTGTAAGATTCTTAAAAAGACTAGTTTTGGTGGAAAGAATACATAACAAATTAGGAAAAGAAGAAAGGAAGAAAATGCAATCAAATAGATGTAAGTTTGTAGTACATTAAATATATAACAAGTCCATCATATGGACTTCATTATTTGGTACAGTGTAGCTGATTTTCATTTCTTGATTTAAATACATATTTTTGGTTTGTAAGCATTTTGTTTAATCTTCCTCAATATGCCTAAAAAAATTGATTTCCTTATAATAGCCAAGGATATCCCACTTTTTGAATCTATTAGGTTTTACCTTGCCTTTGGATGGTGTAAAGGTGAACTATAGAAAGAAAATAATTATTTTATTCTTGCATTGTGTTTAGAATGTGAGTTATGTTCTATTTTTTAAGTGGATAAACTGGTTGTATTGGTATTATGTGATTCTATGTTATTATTATTATACTTAGGATTTTGGTTTGAAATTTTTCTTGGGTAATTTGTTTGTGAAACCCTAAAAACCCTTACCATATTTCATTCAAATCTATCACAAATATTTGGGTGTGTGTATAAAGTTCACCACTGGGTGTATTCTCCCCTAACCAACACATGGTTAGGGTGTGTAAGGACCCACTTATGGATGGGATCATTTTGGTCATATGAATTCATGATATATAGGTGTTATTTATTAGTTTTTTAGTTGGAAGAACATTATTTATTAAATTTACGAGTTTCATTATTACACTATAATAACAATCTTAGTTGACCTAAATAGTGAATGTATTTACTCTTATAATCAAATGATTATAATACTAAGCATTGAATTATAACTCTTGTATGGCCTTTTATAACTACATTAGTTTTAGATTATGGTAAAAACAGGTTTTGAAGGGGCCCCAAAACCCTTTACAAAACAAAAAAATAAAGCAATAAAAACCACCTACAAGCAAACCCACTAGTTGAAAAACTAGGTTTTATTTAAACTTTTTCAATAACCTAAAACCTAAACAATAAAACTAGGCTCTACGACCTGAAACAAGAACCCAAGTTTTACAAGGACCTGTAACCTTAAAAAATCCATGCAATAATAGATCTACACATTTTAGAGCCGCATTAACATGAGTAGGGGTATATGGGAGATGTATTAACATCTGCCTTCAGTAACCCCAGAATTAGCACTGCCATCACCCCAGAGGTCCATCCGATCGTCAGCCCATTCTCCCCCTCTGCAAAACACAGAGGGTACATTAGTTATTTGGTATGTTTTAATTTATTATAGGATATTTCTTATTATATATTAAATATGTTTATTTCTGTAGATAAAGAGTTTAGTTGTTTTACTATGGTTTATTAACTTAGTATGATGTGAACACTTCAATTTTTTTATTTTACCTTAGTATAGATCACCATAAGAACATTATTTGTGAAGAAATAATCAATACAATTATACATTTTATAAATCTTGTTGTTATTTTCACAAAGATGAATTCCTTTTTGTAATCTATTCAATTCTAGATTTAATAGTCATGAAATTGGTTATAGGATATTTGGTAATAAGTATATTATTTATTAAGGTTGTAATGGAGTACGTTATTAATTCCTAATGTCATTTATTTTATTCTTGAACTCAATTTGAATATTATTTCTATAGTAATTATATTATATTTTTTTATATACAAAATAATTTATGACTACTATTGAGTTAGGTAGGAAGGATTTATACCCTTGATCGATTAAATTTTGTATCAATGTATTTATAATATATTATAGGAATTATAATAAAATGAAAATGAATTCTTAGATTATATCAAATTTGTTAAAAATACTAGTGCTCACTGGATGCATTGATTAGACTATGTGACATGAATAAGTTGTATTCCTAATGACATTTTATCACTCATCACCAACACAAATCTTAGCATATTATAACATGTTATATGTAAATGATAATGGTATTGTGTAGACACTAATTTTATTTAGATTGATTATGTGAAACTCAGTTTGGAGCAGATGACTATAAACTCATGCTTGAAGAAATATTATTGTATGCTTTTGATTACTCACGATTGAGTTGATCATTTATTGAAAGTTGTGAATTTAATAGTAAATAAAAATATGATTTTATATCATTTCATTTAGTTGATTTTGAATGCATAAGGTATTATGAACAAAATTGGAAAAACACGATCTTGTATATACTAACTATAACATTATAGAATAGGTCAATCTATTTCATCCCAATATGGTTTATAAGCATGAAAAGATAATTAATTTTTTACTTGAATTTTTTTGTTGATTATACATAGTTATTTCAATTGGATTTTTTGAAAACTACAACTAGTGAGGTTCATATTGTTGAGGTATAATAACATCATTACTTCTCACCAATATGAACTATCTTATTCTATGTTATTTATGCCGTAACTGATTCACTTTTTACAAGTAAATATATTCTTTTGAATTTTTAAGGTAAATAAAATATATAAATAGGTCTCCTTTAAGTGTCAAGGATCAATTTTAAATTGTTAAAGTGTTCCTATCAATGGTGAATGTCTTTGCATAACACTAACACATTGTTATTTACTAAGTACTATCTAATAATATTAATGTTATTTGTATAGTAGATCATTCTTGTACATAACAACTATAACATTATTAAAATGGGTAGAAGTTTTTATTATTTTAACTTAGCTTGAATGCTTATAAGAATAAATGAATCAAAAGCATTCTCTTGATAATAAATAGTCATAAAAAATTCCTTTTTACACAGTCATTTATATAACTAAATAAAACTAAATTTTTTGATTATTTTATATTACCCTAACTATCTAAGTGACAAATGTTAACCCCTAGTCATCCTATTTCAACCATTTCACATATCCACTTATCTAAATGGTAATACATAGTAATTTAAATTTATAAATGAAATAAATAAAACTCAGTCATGTTAATAATCATTGAAAAACCCAATTTCAAACCTCATATCCATACAATGTCTCTAAGCCATTTATGGTTTACTAACACTTAGTAATTTGACACACACAAAAATAACATAGAGTCATTTACATCATATGAATAAAATATACACACAGTCATGTAAATAAAACCACACAAAGATCTCATTTTCACTAGTTACCCTAACCTTCCATACTCATGTTATACCTTAATTTAATCATTAATTGAATTCTATGGGGGGATTCCTCCTCCCATAGGGTCAAATACTTGATTCTCACAAGGGTTTTAAAGTTATAAAACAACTATTTTTGAAACCTCATAACCATTTCATCTATAAACTGTATAACATCAATAAAAAAATCTAGGGTAAACCAAAGGAAAAACCCTACCTCTTTAGTGCCCTTGTTGAATTTTTTCATCCTTGAATGTGAGAAAAAGTCCTTTTTCTTATATCTTCCCTTTATTAAACATGACATCTACATCCCAAAACCCCATCATCTTCTATTATTTTTCCATCCATCTACATGCCACATGAAACCCCTAATTTCATGAAAAACCCTTCTCTATCCATTAATTCCCAATAATGACTCACCATAATACAAATAATTCCTAGCATGCCTCAAATACTCATAGGTTAACCGCCAAAACAACACATAGTCACTTACTATCCACAACTTAACTTGAAGTCAAACCCTAACCTCCCAAGTTGCATGGCTCGACTGACAAAGATAAAACCAAGTGATGACTCCAAATTAGGTTTGATAATGTGTTTTGTCAAAAAACATAATAATTATGTTTAATAAAAATTTGAATGCATATCATAATTTTTAAACATTTAAACAATAAAGTTTCATACCTAGTTTAACCCCTTAGGTATTTAAAACTATGCCACATTAGGTACCTCAATATACACCTTCACCAAGGATCTAAGTTACATAATGTTTGCTTAACAATCAATTTATAAAATTACTATAAATGTAATTTATTTCCATGCCTTCTGTGTGTGTGTGTGTGTGTGTGTGTGTGTGTGTGTGTGTGTGTGTGTGTGTGTGTGTGTGTGTGTGTGTGTGTGTGTGTGTGTGTGTGTGTGTGTGTGTGTGTTATAATGATACTTTTTATGTTGAATGATTATAGGTACATGCCTATATGGAGTTATGCAATCAATAATAAGTAAATTTATCTAAATAACATATATAATTATAACATTTTGTAATGGAAACAACATTATAATCATAGAGAATAGTAAAAACTACAACCAAGACCAAAATAACATCTAGCCACATATCAAAACCAAATCAACATGATCAATCATGAAATAACCAAACATAATTAAAACTAAAGAAATCACATGAATATTGACTAATAAATAATCATGCATTTATTTGTAATATGTGTTCTATGTAGGGTTCCCTACCAAATCTCTCCACCTATAACATAATCATATACAAGAACCTACCTAATGATACTCTCCTCCATATCTATTTAGAGAGTGGAAATTCTCTTGTATCCACATCATAAATGTAAATGGTAATTAACCTATAATAATGATAATCAATAAAAATATTTATAAATAATAATAATAATAAATTAACATAATCCACATGCATATGAAACTCATGTATTAATCAACATGTAATAAGTCACACAAAACAATCATTATATGTTTGTCCATACACTAGAATAAATGAAAATAATTTTATACAACATGAATTAAACAAAATCAACTGCATTAAAAATTTTTTAATTAAAAAATCAAGTTTAATGAGGAAATTAAGATGTAACATCCTTTCCCCCTAAAAATGGTCATCATCCCAATGACACTTATTTCAAACCAAAATTCTAAAATTAAAGAGTAAATAGTATCAAATCAAATAACAATAGTAAATTTTATAACTAGTTAAATGTGGAAATAGTCTATAGAACTCATCATAGTCCTTCCAAGTCACACTATCCTCAGAATATTCATTCCATTAGACCTTAAGATATGACACTTACCTATTACACAAACTTATTTTATGAGTGTCAGCTATTATGATTGGTTCTAATGTGACCACTCTAGGATCTATAACCTATAAAGCATTCCAATCCAAAACATGAGAAAGATTAGCTACACACCTTTTAAGATAAGATAGATGAAAAAATTCATGCAAGAGAGATAGAGATGGTGGAAATGCAAGCTTATATGTAATAGGATTGATCAATTCCAAGAAATCAAAGGGAACCAAATATCTTAGTTAAATCTTCCCTAATTTACCAAACTTAATTGAGCTCCTCTGATGCTTAACTTGCATAAATAATTTATCACCAATAGATAATTATCTTTATATCCTTTTTAGATCAACATAGCTTTTTTTTATCTATCATTGGCCTCTTCCAAGCTTTGTCTAATTGAATTGATTTACTCCTCCATTTATAAAATAATTTTAGGACCAAAGGCTACCCTAAGATGATAATAAACATATCTTTATTGCCATTGAGTATTTCACTAAGTGGGATAAAGATATACCCCTCACTTATGTGATAAGAAAATAAATTTTCAAATTCATCTTCAACCATATCATTTGCTGCTATGGTATCCCATCTAACATTATATCTGATAATTGTAGATCATTTAAGAATGAGGATGTTAAATCACTTTGTGCCAAGTTTAACATCACCCAAAACTTTTACACTACATATTACCCACAAAGTAATGGACAAGTAGAGGAATTTAACAAGAACATTGCCAATATTCTTAAGAATATTGATAATGATGCTGGAAATGATTGGTACCTATAGATATTTTGTGCCCTCTAAGCTTATTGTACTAATTAACATACTTCAAAAAGATCCACACCATATTCCCTTATCTATGGCATTGAGGCCAATCTTCCCATCAAGGTTGTGTTAACTTATTTATATATATCATTGAAGTACATCCTTGATGATGAGGATTATAGAGTTGTTCACTTGTAATAGTTATAGTTACTAGATGAAAAAATATGGCAGATGTAAACATCTTTCAAGTATATCAGAACTGACTATATGGTTAATATAATCAGTGTGTCAAACATAATGAGTTAAATTTTGGTGATCTTATTCTCAAATAAAACTAGATGAACACCACAACTAAGAATAAGAAGAAATCCAAATTCAATCCTAATGGGATAGGCCCTTATGTCATTATTTCTAGTTATGGCTCTAGAGCTTACAAGTTAGCTACATCAGATGTATTTGAATTTGATAATCTCATGAACATAATACATATCAAACATTATTTATCTTAAGAGACCTAAAGTATTATCTATGAGGATTGTTTTCATTGTGACATATTGTAACCTTAATTGTATTATACCATAAAATATCTGTTACATACCTTCCTTATTGACCAAAATTGTTTTACCCTCCCTTCCCACCCTTTTTGACCTTCGTTTTGATCCATTGGTTCTTTGGTCACCTTCATCGAGGGGATTTATATGTAGTATTATTAGTTGATTTAGTATCTCACAAAGAGGAAGTATCTTGTAGCAATATGGTAGTCATTTGGCAATTGCATTCTTCATTGTTGTCACATTCTATCTCATTCCTAGTGCTACTAACTATAACTTCCTTTGGGAAAATTAGTATCACTGGCCCATGTCATTGTTTCATAACTATAACTACCTATGAGAAAATTAGGAGCAACACTTTTACTATATATTACCACATCACCTTGCCATTAGTCTTGTTATATTATGTCATTTGCCTAATTCATGAACTTGTTAATACCTAGTCATATTCCTTTGTTGTAAGGCAGAACTATAGTGACTTGAGGTCTCATTAGAGACCATATAGGTAGTGATCGATTCAAATTGAATTCAACTTAGTCACCTTATTTTCCATGCTCTCACCATTTTATTATTTGGACCATTTTATATCTCATAATACTAAATTGAGTTGAGATGATTAGAAAATTCCAAAAACATTTTAAATTTTGTGAAAATAAAAAAAATAACAAAAACATGACAATTGGATTAGAATTTACAAGTGAGATAGAAAGACATGGAAATTTTATAGGATGGGCCATCTTATTTGTTTAGCTTATTTCTAGACCACCTTGGTCTTTTTCCTCCCATTTGTGGGAGAACTACATCAGCTTGAGGTCTACACAGACTATGTAGGCATCACTTGGATACATGGGGTATCTTGGATTATCTTGATCAAACTTTCCATTATTTTTCAACAATTTATAATGCTCTCACCATTTTAAAATTTATATATGCTCTTGCCATTTTAAGAACTTATTCTCATTCTACACCTTAGATGTAGTAGACACTATAGATTACCAATTTGGTTCGTTTGTGGATACTTATCTCTTACTTTTTAGTGTAGTTTTAGCCTAAACCATACTCTCACACTCACATAATTTTCTTGTGTTGACACTTTCATGATTGTGAATGTCATCCCTCTCTTTTTATATGAACTCACCATTTTACGAGGCCATTACCATATTCCTCTACATGACAATAATGTTACCTTCTCATCAATTTTATTCTATCCCATATCCTTGGAGAACTATATTTGGCCTAAAGTTAATGCTGGATCTTATGTCTATGGAACCATGTAGGTAATGCTCACTTGCCTAATACATCTAGAGTTATCTTGGTTACCCCTTCTTTTTCTTCTTCCCATTGCTCCCCCATTTTATTTTATGTGTCATTATTCCCTATAGCCTAGGGGAAACATTCTTTAACTTTTGTTATTCTTTTGTTCTAGCATTATTATACATGAATCGTTATTATCTCACTTAGAGGTCACCCTATCACCAAGGGTAACACCTCTATTACACATCAATGAATACTTTGTTTTATATTTTCACTAACATTATTTTTAACCAGTGTTTAACTTTTGCATTTGTTTATTTAAATTAGTTTGTTTCTTGAACTTTTCTTTGCTTCAAATTGGTTATTTCTTTTGTTTATGTTGTTTATTTACGACCATGTTTGTTTATTGGTGTTTTTTTGTGTGTTTATTTTTGTTTATTGGTCTTTTTTTGTGTTTATTTTTCTTTATTGCTGTTTTTTGTGTGTTGATTTTTGTTTATAGTTATTTTGTTGTTTATTCATGTTTGTTTATTTGGTTATTTGTTTGTATTGTCTTGTTTTTCTTTACCTTTTTGGGATTTTTATTTCTATGTTGTCATAGTATTATTACACTTTAATTACACTTAAGTCTTGATTACCCATATCTTTTAATTGAGTTATGAATTAGTGTATGTTCCTACACATAGTTTATTATTGTATATTCACTTAGGATTTGATTTTTCATATCTTAGACTAAGTGATTTCTAATTTCATTTAAAATAAGTTATTCATGATTGTATTACACATTGATATTATATTTGTATATAAATATGATATATAATATTCAAAACTATAACAAAAATTAGTACAAAGGAGCTTACAAGCAATGGTGGTGTAATACTTCTCCTTGTTCACACTTCGAAAATTATCGACCTACCCAAATACTACCCAAATGTAGAATAAATAAATCACAAATGAATTTTAAATCACTTTTATTTATGGTGTGCATATCCATACTAGCAAGTGGCTTGAATTCATGCTTATCCTCTATGTCAACTTACTATTACTCTGTGAGTACAAATTCAATATGTAAGCCCCCTTTTCTAATTTTCCCTACTAGGAAAAGATGAATTATATGCCTCTTTTATCCACCCTATTGGGGAAAACAACTATGCCAATGATTATAATTGCCTTTAGGTAAATCATTATATTTTGATCTATCTACCTTAGAAGGGAATTTAATTTTGCTAATGATTATAACCACTTTTGGGCAAATCATTTATCTCCATCTACCCTACTGGGGTACCTCATTATACTAATGATTATAATCACCTTTGGGAAAATCATTATCCTTATGCTTTCCTACTAGGTAATTTTAATTATATCAATTATTATAACCACCTTTGGGCAAATCATTATTTTATTTTCCTATTGGGACATCTCACTATGCCACTCATTATAATTATCTTTGTGAAAATTAGTATTTCCACCCCCATTACCTATAGGTCACATCATTTACTTATTTTTCAGGGCACATTCACTAACCTTGTTTGTTGTTCACTCCCTTAATGGGGAATCTAGGGCTCATCCATCACCTTCTGATGTATTAGCCAAGGCATTAACAAAATTTTCATTCTTTGAGAATATTTTACTATGCCTATAACTTATAACATCTTCTCAAAATAGGGGAAAATTGTAGACACTCCATTTTGGCCACAAGATGTTTCAATTAGACTTTAGATTAATTTATACCAAATAGTGAAAATTAATCTTAAGAATTATTAAATGTCCCAAATACATTTATACATTATACATTAGTGATAAAAATCATGTGAAGGCATCCCTATTTAAGGTATTATCTTCTATGTAACAATAACCTCTCATGGATTCATCTTCAATCAACTTACGACCCAACAAATTGATAACTTAGCCTTTGGACCCACTAAGCACGATACTTAAACAATTAATAAAGTCAAAAAATGCTAAGAATAGTGAACTAATTAATCAAATCAAAGTAAATGATTAAGTTAAATTTCTATGTACAATTAGTGAAAACTAATTTTGTATAAAGAAAATTTCAATAAAAATGAGGTCATCATCCTCAAAGTCAAGGAATTGAAAATATGTCCATAAAAACCTTAAATTTAGAAATGGAGAGCCATGCCTAATAAGTGGGATATATATCACAAATATTAATTATTTTTCCCATCCCCAACTCAAATAGGGCTAATTTAAACTTACCCATGGTTAACTCTAATCTAACTACACTTGGGTTAGAGTTAGTTTGAAAGGTTATAAATACAAGGCTTCACCTATTGTTCAACAAGATTTTTTTTGTGTCAGGTTATTATGCTAAAATACCTTCAAAAATCTCTTTTGGTGTAATGTTATTATGATGCAAAAATACCTTTAAATACCATCTTTGTAGTGTTATAATGCTCATCTGTTGAGAGAAAGCCAGACCAAGCCAAAGCCAAATCCAAACCCAACATTGCCAAGGTGACAAAGGAGAGATGATGCAAGGAGAGCCATTACCAAAGATTCTTTGATCACATAACTATTAGAGTTGTTGCCAAAATCTGGATAATGCAAATGCAATGGAGACATGATCACATGAGATGAAACAAGTGCACACCACATAGATGCTAAAGCAATTTGAAATTATATAAGAAGCTAAATTGCACAAGACAAAATGGAGAGAACCAAAATCTGATTAACATGAGATGGCCAAAGTGAATAATATATATAGGAGAGCATGTAAGTAACTCCTCCAAAAAAGGTGGCCAAGGCACCCCAAGAATAGACTATAACTCCTCCATGAAAGGTGGTGATAAGGTGTTAAGAATAGAGAAGTAACACCCATCAAGGGAGTTACTTATGACATTCTTATGACACCTATGACACATCTATGACACACATCTCCACATAAGCTAGCCTATCCCACAAATGTAGGAAAACTCCATGTAAGCAAAAGAAATACAATTTCCCTAATAAAAAAATAGGGAAAAATAAAAACCTACACTAATACCCCCCATAAGCACAACTTATGTGGGTAGTGTGGAAATATAAAATGGGTCCCGGAAACTAGACCTGATGAGGTACCCATGTACAAATGCAATCTCCCATAAGATAGAGAAAATGAGAAAACTCGTAGGAAAAAACTCCCCCCCCCTAAAAAGAGACATAAAAGAAAGAAGAGGCTAGTGGCCCCCCAAAGATGATGCTACTGCAGTTGTCAACCACACCCCAAGAAGATCTTGTAGATGAATGAACTTGCTCTCAGTGAAAGGTTTGGTGAAGATGTTTGCAACCTACTCCAAAGACTGGCAAAATATCAAGTCAATGACCTAACTATGAATAAGCTCTCAAATGAAATGTATGTGAATCTCTATGTGCTTGGTCTACTGATGCTAAACTGGATTCCTATAAATTTGAATGGTATTCTAGTTGTCACAATAAATGATGGTGGGCTACCTGATAGGAATGCCAAACTCAGAAAGAATCCCCTGAAGCCAAATAGCCTCAGTAGCTGTATTAATAGCTCCCCTATACTCTGCCTCTATGGATGATATAGCAATAGCATTATGCTTCTTGCCAGACCAACTAATAAGACCAAAACCTAGAGAGAAACTATAACTAGAAGTGGATTTGCGAGTCTATGAATCGCCAGCCTAGTCTGAATCTATATATCTAACCAAGTCAACCTCTATGCCAAATCTGTAATGAATCTCATATCTATGTGAACCCTGTATGTAATGTAAGATCCTCTTAGCTGGTTTCCAATGTAGCTCATGAGGTTCTTGTATGAATTTGGAGACAATTCCCACTTTATATGATATGTCGGGCCTAGTGTGAGTCAAGTAGATGAGACTACCAACAAGTTATCGATACCAAGTGGCATCAACCAGTGGTGAAGAACAATCAGCCTCAAGCTTAACTCCTAATAGAAAGGGAGTCAGAGATGGCTTGCAATCAGCCATGTGAAACTGAGACAATAAGTCAAGAACATACTTAGGCGGCATAATAAAAATCCCTAAATTTGACTGTGAGATCTTGATGCCAAGGAAGTAGTGCAACAAACCCAAGTCTGTCATGTCAAATCTATCCTAAAGAGATGCCTTTATCACTTCAATAGCCAATGAATAACTCTCGGTGATCAAAAGGTCATCAACATATAGAACCAAAATTAGGAGCGAATCATCTTGCCACAAGAAGTAGACATGGGGTTTATAATGGCACCTAGTGAAACCTGTTGTGAGAAGGAAGGAATCCATCTTGGCATACCAAGCTTGAGGGGCCTATTTGAGGCCATAGATAGATTTCCTAAGTCTGCATACTAAGGAAGAATCCTAAACAAATCTTGGTAGTTACTCCATGTATATCTCCTCCTCTAGGTCTCTGTGAAGAAAGGCACTCTTCACATCCATCTAGTGCACATCCCAACCATGTGCTACGGCAACAGCCAAGGTGAGCCAGATAGAAGTCATCTTTACAATGTGTGCAAAGGTCTCTGAGTAGTCAATGCCTGCCACCTATGAGAAACCCTTGGTGACCAATCATGCCTTGTAATTATGAACTGACCCATCTGCTACAAACTTGGTCCAATATATCCACCTACATCGAACCATCTTTCTTCCCTTAGGAAGTGAAGTCAAATCCCAAGTGTGATTTTTGATTAAGGAAGAATATTCTTCCTCCATAGCACTATCCCACTCAGGTACCCCTAATGCCTCTCAAAAAGTTTATGGATCTGAAACTAAAGCAAAGAAGGCATGTGGATCTCTCTGAAAATCTCCCCTAGTACATCTATCATCTGTGGGATCTCCTACCCAAGTACCATCACTCTCAAGTGTCTGTCTAGCCCAAAGTGGCCTAAAAGTGGGCAAGTCAGGTGGTAACTCCTCATCCTCTGACTGACTAGAGGTGGATGACTCTACATCACTATCCTCACTATCTAAACTTGAAGAAGAAGAATATGTCTCTGGCTTGAGAGCCTACTGGGGCTGATCTGAATCTGATGAGGAATCATCATGAAGAAGTAGATCTGATGAGGGAGAAGAAGTGTCAAGTGTTGAGTCTCTAGGACTCTTCTAAAAATGGACACTTTTATCAATGAACAACTCATGAGTGACTAGATCTAGAAGGTGATACCTCTTAATACCATCTAGATATACTACAAAGATGTAAGGCTTAGACTGACGTTCCATAGCTTTGCATTTCTTCTTCAAGATGTGGGCCATGGCTGGGCATCTAAAAACCCTTAGGTGCTCAACATCATGTTTCCTTTTATGCCAAGCTTCAAAGGGTGTTATCCCTTTCAAAACTTTGTGAGGAACCCTATTTTGAAAGTAACAAGCACAATTGATCGCTTCAGACTAGTACTATGGTGCTAAGGATTTGGAGTGAATCATAAAACTACCCATCTCTTTCAAGAACCTATTTTTGCATTCTACAACCCCATTCTATGAAGGACTGTAAGTGACTGTGCGCTGCAAATCAATCCCCGTTTGTGGTGTAATACTGCTCAAACCTATTGCTGACATACTCCCCTCCATTATTAGTTCAAAGAACCTTGATGGATTTCTCACTCTATTTCTCAACAATAGCCTTAAAGTCTAGAAAATTTTCAAACACTTCAAACTTTTGTTTGAGAAAATATATCCAAGTATACCCAGAGAAATCATCAATGAAAGTGAGGATGTACTTGGCCCTTGTGAAATATGGTTTGGGAAAGGGTCCCGATACTTCACTATGGACTAACTCCAAAGGTTGTGAAGCCCTCCAGGCTTTGCCTTTGTCAAATTTTGCTTCAGGATGCTTCCCAAGGAAACACCCCTCACAAAGTCCTTTTGAGAATTATACACGAGGCAAGCCAATGACCATGTCATGTTTTTAAAGTTGCTCAAGGTAGCGGTAGTTAAGGTGGCCAAACCGCTCATGCCATAATTTGCTAACTTCATCTAAATGAGTTGGCAATGCTATTGGAGAAGAATCAGGTGCAAAATGTGAGAAGGTGTATAACCTAGCTTGGGGATTTGCCCTACCCACCACCACTATAGTATCACTATGCAACTCCATGATAGCCACTAAATCTGGTGAAAACTCAACTCTCATGCCCTAACCAATGTGAGTGATTTGGTACACTGATAGGAGATTGGTTGAAAGATAAGGAACACTTAGAACATTATTGAATGTTCCTCCTTCCATTTCAACTGACCCCCTCCTTGCAACAAAAACTGATGTGTCATCACCCAAACTAATTGAAGTCATGCTACAAGGCTCTAAAGATGAAAACTCAACTAGTGAAGATCCCATGTGGTGAGAAGCACCCGAGTCAATGACCCATGAAGATGTAGAAGTTGCTATAGCTTCAAGATCCTTTCCCTTTTCTTTCTCCTTACCCTTGCCTTTTACCTTGGTAGAATCTTGGATAGATGAATTCTGCTTGATGGACTCAGGAACACCTATGTTGTTCTTCTCTAGAAGATGAGTTAGGTGATCTATTTTTTTCTTCATGCATTTGTGTTCATCATGCCCTATATTTTTACAATAGGCACACTTAACCTTCTCCTTCTTAGGTTTAGCATTGTAAGAGGAAGACTTAGTGTTGTTTTTTGCAGGATTGTTGTTTTCTTTCTTCTTCTCCTGGTTCTTGTTCTTTTTCTTCTTCTCCTTTGTTGAAGTCTTATCCTTACCATTTCCAGCTATCAAAGCTTGGGGTTGAGTAGACTTCATTATGCCCATTTGAATTAGCTTATCTTGTTCCCTAGTCAAGTCAGCAATGAATGAATCCAAAGAAGGCATTTTCCATGTAGTGCCAAGGGCACTTTTTGTGGCATGGAAAGTGGAGACAAAGACTAAATAGTTTGGACCTAACTTTGTGAGAATAGAAAGAATGAGTTGATCATAATTCTTCTCTATCCCACATTATTTCAATTAAAATATAAGGGCCTTAAACCTAGTGAAGAAGTCCTGTAGGGTGTCAAAGTTGTTAGGACTTAGACTTATGAGTTCATTTTCAAGCTCATGTCCTCTCATCTCATCAAGATTCCCAAATAAGAGTTCTAAGGTGTCCCATATGTATTTGGGAGTCTTGGAGGATTCTAAATGGAAGAGAAGTTTTGGATACATAGACAAGCTCAGTAATTCATAGGCTTCATCACTACGGTTGTACCACTTAACCTTTTCAGCATCAGTGTTGGGTTCTACTTCAATACCCATGGTGATCCTATACAACCCTTTGCTTCTAAGAATGATTGACATTTTAACCTTCCATTCATGATAATTGAAGGGTGTTAGGGGTTTAAGTTGAAAAGAATCCATTTTAAGCTGAATTTAGGTGAAGTTGTGTTGATTGCAAGTTGTGAATTTATGCAGAAAGGAGAATGAAAGCAAAGATTTATAAGTTGTGAAAAGAAATCACACCCCCCAAAATATTGAGCCCCCCCAAATATTCAATTTCACACTCAAAAGACATTGGGATTATCTGAGATTGTGTCTTAGAGCAATCAGTGCAAGACTTAAGCAAACAGGACGTCGGACTCAGCCAAAAATGCGTCCCAGGAGACCCAAATTTTAGGCACTTTATAAACTAGTAAATTTTGGACAAATGACAAGCCTACACTATGGAGAATTGAATTATAAACACTTTTACAAAAAATGGCATGCAAATCTGAGCTACTGTGTGCAAGATATTAAAGGTTCAATTTTCCCATAAACTAGTGTTTTTGCAAAAAAAAGCACTAAAACATTAAAAAAAGTCTATTTTTAGAGAGAAAGTGGCCTTCCAACCACTAGTTGGATTTGGCACGGAATGAGGAATCCAAAGGAGGTTTTTGTGAGGGGGAATTAGCCTCCTGCCAACTTGGGCCTCACCCTTCGTCTTCGTAGGTTGAAGATACAAGTTTTTAAAAAACCTCTAAATTGCTCTTTTAAAAAAAATGTTTTCAACTTACTTGTTTTCCAGAATACTATATGACACTGTGAAGTGATTAAAGTCAAAAAACATTTAAAAAAGCAATTACAAATGCCCAGTTCAAGTCACCACATGGGACGCTAAGCAAGGAAGGGGTGCCATTTAAAAAAAAGTGTTGGCAAAAAAAACAAGTGAATAGTGGATGTGATAGAATATTCTCACCAAAAACAAGGGTGCACATATAGTTTCTAAATAGTAGAAAAAATGCAGGTAGTGGTGCCCCAAAAAAAAGGATGCAGTTCTAAATTTGCTTACAAAAAAAGAATAACCTGCAGACTTACACGCTAGACAACGTATGGCCTGATGGCGTGGATGGAAGGACTACTAGAAGGACGTTGTTGCTTTTGTAGAAAGGATGATTGAGCATAATAGTGTCCAACATGGCCTTGGGGTGCTGGAAACCAAAAAAAATACTAAACTCAGCAAGGACAACAACAGAGATAGGGTTGTGGAGCTGGCCTGTGCCCTGCTGGAGTTGCACACCTCATCCTACCATATGCCCCACACTAAAAGTGGTGTCCAAGAATAGAAACCAATTGTAGAGATCTGTCTTTTCCTATAGAATGACCAAGAGAAAAGGAATTCTACTACCTTTGCTAAAGCCATAATAGATCTAGACAAGATGTCTTGGCAAATTCTAACTCAAAAGCAATTTTTTTTAACAAGTTTCCGTATGGATTTGCATGAGTTTTCAAGAAACTCTACCAAAGCTATAAAATTCAATGGAGTTAAAAAAAATACTAAGGAAGCAAAATAATAATTTTATAATAAACTAATAACATAACCAGACACACGATTACCAGAGTGGCTCTGATACCATATCAGAGTTGTTGCCAAAATTTGGATAATGCAAATACAATGGAGACATGATCACAGTAGATGAAGCAAGTGCACACCACATAGATGCTAAAACAATTTGAAATTATACAAGAAGCTAAATTTCACAAGACAAAATGGAGAAAACCAAAATCTGATTAACATGAGATGGCCAAAGTGAAGAATACATATAGGAGAGCACATAAGTAACTCCTCCACAAAAGGTGGCCAAGGCACCCCAAGAATAGACTGTAACTCCTCCATGAAAGGTGGTGACAAGGTGCTAAGAATAGAGAAGTAACTCCCATCAAGGGAGTTACTTATGACATTCTTATGACACCTATGACACATCTATGACACACATCTCCACATAAGCTAGCCTATCCCACAAATGTAGGGAAACTCCATGTAAGCACAAGAAATACAATTTACCTAATAAAAAAATAGGGAAAAATAAAAACCTACACTAATAATAGCCAAGCACATTCCTCCATGGCCAACATACAACTTTTTCTCTCAAGGAAGGTAAACAATGGTTGTTTTATCTTATATTGATAGTTACTTATATTAATCACTTGTTCCTTAAGTGTTTAGGATTGAGGTGTTAGTTTTATTAGTGTGTTTTTGTTTAATTTTTATCATAATAACACAATAATAATCTCCCCTCATAGATTCCTATAGATCACACTATAAATTTGTATAAATTTACAAATTAAATTTTTGAGTCACAAAGAGATATAACTTTTTTTGAAGTTAGACTTCTAATTCTACCTAATCCCATTTCTAATATGCTATTACCTTGAAAAATTATTAAGCACATAAACAAGATTGAGTTTGGATTAACATAATTTTATAATAAATTATACTGAACATGGGACCTAACACCACTTATTTTGTAATTTTTGGGTCTACAGTTTAGTTGTGGTGATTTTTTGAAAATTTACATTTTGTAAGACAATTTTCTTAGAAACATGCCCTTTAGAAAGACATATACCAATTTATATGGGTAGGCATATTAAACTAGTGGTATTTCACCATAAGATTACATTTTGTGGAGAAAAGGACCTAAAGGGACTGGTGTCCTATAATGATGTTGATCACTAAGGCCAATGGTCTACCTTTTTAGTTGGTGATTAGCCATGGTTTGGGGAAGGAGTCTATGTGGTTATTA